>JAUMHI010000021.1:1353171-1370951 GCA_032359435.1 Enteromius unitaeniatus
AACGACACACAGCGTCTCCAGAACATGGCGCCCGCAGCAACACTACAGACAGAGTAATAGCTCCGCCTTCTTTCTTTCTGGAAACATTTGGGTGGTGTTTGAAAATAAACCCACTCTGTGACATAGAAAAGTGGAGGCGTGTTTAAAGGAGTCTTGCAAATTCAGGGATCTTATCTATGCACTAACAACTTATAACACTCCAAAGAGAAAGAAAAATTTGAAAATCGCATCATATGACCTCTTTAAAATCCAGTCTTCCTATATGGTAATATGCTAATTGGCTGCTCAAGAAAAACTTAAATTTACTTCTTTGTATGTATCCTTGCTAAATAAAAGTGTTAATTTCTTTCAAAAAAGGTCTGAGCTCAACCTTTTAAATTGTAGAATACGTGCATAAACTGAACCAACCTAAAAACTGGTTTTGAGCATGATTTAAGATAAAAGACAACATTTATGTTACCATTTTGAAATGTTATTATTGTTCTGTAATATGAAATATGTCCTCTTTGTCATAGTTTTGGAGATTGCAATCATTCTCAAGTGAAGTAGATAATAACTGTAGGCCTTTTACCAAAATAGCTTCTTTTGGGCGTAACCAAGAAAAGGCCGCCAAATGACCTGAATTGCCTTAATTTTTTAATTGAATATGTATAATTGTGAAAGAATTTCATGTTGGATTTATAGGTACATGGGTATATGTTGTTGCCATTTTAACACATTTTTTGAGGTAAATCTGAATTCTGTTGGAGTTTGGGTCCTGAGCACAGCTGCGGATCAGACTAATGGATGAAATTCTCTCGACTAACACATTGTGCGTGGTCTGGCTTTGCTCTGCGTCTAAGGCGATGTGCTAATATAAATAGTCGGGGAGCTCACCTGCACATGGTTCTAAAACCTGCAAGAAGACTGATGACTTCCTCTCTGGCTACTGTACAGCGCCTCCATCAATCTCCTCTCAGCCACACAGGGTTCATCTCAGGGTGGAGGAAAAGAGGTTTGGGGGGAGATAGACAGTTTGACACTCCCAGCACCTTTCTCATACTGTAGTTATAATCGCAGACGGCTCAGTGGTCAAAAGTTCAGTGGTGTCTGGAGACAGAGAGGGGAGAAGCGCAGGGGAAATAAACTGTCTGGACGGAGTCCCCGGACACTCTCTCATTCAGGGTGAGAAGCACAAAAATAACACTGTCTGCTGCTTGCAGTTTGGTTTGTCTGAACCTCATCTGCCCCGAGCTCACAAAGCCACAGTCGCTGGATACGCGCACGGCTTTTGGATCTGAGGTGGAAGGTGCTGTTAAGGATTTTGGTATCTAGAAACTGTTTTCACTATGAGGTTTTAAAGGTTATTGTGTTAAAATGTATTCCATTTTCCACACTTAATGTCCAGGACTACTAGAAGTAACCTGCACAATGGCTCTGAGGTCTCATAAAAACCTGACCAGCCCAGCACAGCAACATTGTACATTTATTGTTTTGGTCATTTATCCTTTAATGAAAGTTGTTTTTTCTCATTCCTTATGTCTTTTGGTGCTCAGTTGGGTTTCAAAAGACATTTAATATTACATAATTTTATCAGTTTGACAGCAGTAGTACTACTCGATGAGAACTTGAACTGAATTTGTTCAACTGCCTCGAGTTGGATAATGTCATGTCTCTTCAGCCGAGCTGCTTATCACTTGTATAATAACTTCACACAGTTATTGAACTGAAAATGACACTGCTGTCTTTGGTAGAGCTACTTTATAATTTGAATTGACAAAGTGTCCACACTGTTATTGAACTGAATTGAATCAACACTGAAGCTGAATAATGAGAGCTGACAGCTGCAATTGAATTTGTTTTATAATTGATGAACGTTACACACATATTGAACTGAACTGGCTAGAGCTAAATAATGATACTATTTATTTTTTCAAGCTGTATTAATAAAGGTGGCTTGACTTGACATTAGCTCACTTGATTCAATTTCAGCTCATTTTTTGAATTTCAGGTGGCTTTGCTTGTGGATGTCCCACCATACCGGAACCAAAGAATATCCAACCCAGTTCAAGTGAATTTCTATGTGTGCAATGGCAAACGGAAGAGAAGCCAGTACCAGCGTTTCACATACCTGCCCACAAACGGTAAAAAATAAAAATAAATCACCTCCTTCTGCTTTAATTCATACACACTTCTTTGTTTCTAATCTGAGACTGAATTAATTCAGAAGAAATTCTGAAGCCTTCTTTAGTGGATGGAATTGTGGCTACTTTTTTTTCTTTGTTAAAATCATTTCCATAAAATTTGTTCTTTTCCATACCTGCTCCGGGAGCAGTGGAAGGGCAGTGACAGGGTGGGGTCCAGTATGTGAATGCTATTATTCAAATCCAGACTGGTTGCCAGGTGAAAAAAAAAAAAGTTGACATCTGAAAAGTCCTAACCACTGCTAATTCCCTCAGGCCCAGTGTGCGTAACCAGTGGGTGGTTCAAAGGCTTGAGTCAGACCCAGCTTGTCCCAGCCCTGTCTCCTGAAGTGTGGGCACTGCAACTGCAGGCCGTCCCTCTCACACTGCACTACTGTCTTTTTTTTTTAGACTGGACGTTTCTAAAGACTATGCATTGTATCTGTCAAGCATATCATATGAATAATTGTCATTTATGGTGGAGGTTTTAGGCCAAAAATGAATGCATCTGTTAGTGGATCTTACTTCAAAATACATGCACATCAAATTATAATTCTATGTCAAACATTTAATATGGGTGGAACAATAAAACATTAAGCTAAACATTTTATAGGGCACACTTAAGGTCATTTCCAAGTACCCCTAAAATAATTATTTCTTAATTATTTTTTAATAACTAATTATTAATTAGATAAATCAATAATATGCTAATTATTAAGTAAACTTAAATAAAGTAAATAATAACTTAATGTAAATAATGAAAATAATAAATAAAAAAATAAATAATAGTAAAAATATTCAATTTAAATTGATAATTAAGTATTGGTATAAAAATCACATTTTAAATTTTACATTATAATGCACCTAGAATTTTAATTAACGTACTTAAAATGTGCATTGTGCAATTTATTCATTTGTTTATTTATAGTATTAAAAAAAAAAAATTAATATAAAAATGTTTATTATGAATCATGATGGGGTCTGTTTATTTGAATTCATTCCATTGCAGAATAACAAATGTGTCCTAATGAGTATAATGAGTTTATAAGCTTCCGTGGTAGGTGTTAAAAATCTGAATCATCTTGCTTTTGAGGTTAAAAATGAGGAGGAGTGACAGATATCTGCCTGCTTCTATAGTCATGTGCTATAAGCCTCATTTCCCCTTTCTAGGCTTAAAATAGGTGTCTAGTCTCTATTTTAAACTTGTGGTTGGTCTGGGCGGCACAGAGAGTTCCCCTTTTTCTCTGTATTGATGACAGAATGCAAAATAAAACTAGGGCTTCTGTAGAGGCATGTTGGTGTGAGGGATGTCTCATCGCAGAAGAAAAATAAACTGCTGCTGACAGTCTGTTGAGAAATGCAGCCAGAAGTTAAAAGGTGAAAAATGTAGCATCATGAAGATGAAGAGTTTGTCAACAACAGATGAATTCTTCCCAGTAGCTCAACATCTGTTCACCAGAGAAGTTTTTCGTGTGTAGACATGCAGTCATGTCATTATCAGTCTTTTCAGTGCCTTCAAAAATTGTAAGTACATAAATTACCTTTTGAAATTGCTTTAGAGGCGTTTTATTTTCTGCACTGTAGAAACAGGAAGTTTATATAATATATATATATATATATATATACATATACACACACACACACACACACACACACATACAGAATTTATTTATTTTTTACATCACAGCTGCAATTTGCTGGTTGGTTACGCATTGTATTTCACTTTCTGATTGGACATAAATGTAATGCCAGTATTTCTGAGTTTGAACTATTAACAGAGTATTTCATATATATGACCTCAAAACTAAAAGGCATGAACTGAAAGCCACAAGGCATTTTTTTCTCTTTTCCCAAAGTCTCTTTTGCTACTGTGTATGTCAAAAATGGGCAGCCTTGCTGTTAGTTTGAACTCCATGCACTCAATCTGTACGATCTGCTGATCTGTTTCTAATCCAGTCTCAGTCCAGTTCTTAGCTCGCTCGCAATTTGGCTCGTTTAAACCTGAGATCCCATCTTAAAATGACACACTGAATACTCTACTTAGAGAAAAATGTGGATTTTATTTATTTATTTATTTTGGTAGAAGCTATAGATGTGAAGCTACTGTATCAGTACAATATTTCATAATGCACGCTTATATGGTATTAGCACTGGGGGCAGATCCAAAAAAAATAGCTCTTTTATTTTCGAAAGCAGCTGGAAGGCTCTTGTGGTGATGATTCATCCCTTTTTTCCCTCTTTCTTTAAATATTTTCAGTTGGGCGGGAGCGCGTAGCCTCAGACACATAGTCTCATTGATGAGAATGTTTGTTTCGCTGTGGGTATCCTAGCCACAAACCCACTCACTCGCGCTAGCTCGCATAAAGTCACATGAACCCGGAACGTGTGTTTATTCGTTTTTCTCCTTTCCCCGGTTTTCTTCATCTGATCTTTCTCTTTGCTCTCTTTTGCCTCTTCGCCTCCCCAGTTACGACCATAAAAACAGAGCCGCACGATGACTACGACCTCCCCCAGGTATGTGCGCCGCTACATCCCGCCGGGTTGGCACTGCATCCGAAGCCCTACTACAGCCCCCCGGCGATGACCCCCATGATGCCCTCCGAACTAAGGCCTTGTGTCACGGGCTCCTTCATGCCCAGCCCTCAGAGACTGATGACAAAACCCACCTCCCTGTCCTGCTCGTCCTCCCCCAGCACCAGCCCCAAACTACAGGATCTTTCCCCGCCTCACCTCTCCTCTAAGTGCCTATCAGTGGGATCGAACCTAGACCCCCAGTCTCCAACGGTCCCACACGTCTCCACTATCCAGCCCACACCTGGACGCTACCCGCAGTCCATCCTCTACCCGACGGGAAGCGCCGCATCCTCTCCAGGGTCCCATCCTTCCACCCCAAACTCCGCACCAGAACTCCCCTTCACTCCCAGCCACAGTCTGACCCAATCACAGGCCACCAGCGAGGCCTCTGCGTTAGCAGCTCAGATAACCAAAGGACCGGTGAGGAGCGGGTCCTCTCCCCTTCTACAGGAGGAGGGAGACGCCCCCACCATGCTGGCTGTCAGCATCAAGCAGGAACCACAGGAACTGGATCAAATGTACCTAGATGATGGTAAGTGACAGCGCAATATTCCAGCGAATTTTAGTGACCGTGTGCATCGTAGTCTGGTGATGTAATGCCCAACAGATGTTTCTAATTGCTTGATGTTTTTGCCTGAGTGCTCCCTCACAAAATTAAGATCCAACGCAGCGCTAACCGTACCGCCACAACGACAGCGGCCCTGTTCCATGATGTTTAATATATCGGGAACGCAAGTTAAATTAACTGGAAACTTAATGAATGACTTCATCGGTTTGCCTTCAACTTTTGTGTTAAATTTTAAGCATCTGTGGAAGAAATGTTCAACAGATGGAAGAATTTTAATATCAGATCTGTCTATTAAATCACAAAAGCTAATAGATAATGGTTTTCTAGTTATAGCCAGATCTTTGTCTTAATGGTAAAAAATCCACATGGTGGCCCAGGGCTGCTTGAATGACATGAAGCAACCAATTACAGTTTGTCAGCGAATTATCCGCATCAAGCAAAATTAAAACAAAGCGTCAGACAAATATAGAGATACAATACGCTAAACGTTTGGGGGGGTGGTAAGATTTTAAAGAGTTTTTGAAAGAAGTCTCTTATGCTCACCTAGTTTATTCAATGTATATATAGAGTTAGAAATCTTAAATATTTTTATCTCTGTGTATTATTTTACCACTGATTTTGTGTTAAATTGAATATCCCTTATCCAAAGTGCACCATTAGATAGCTTACTTATTTAACCTGGCAAACTATATTTATATTAAATATTTTAACCTTGTAAACACAACTTTAATTTTTCCAGGCCTACAGATTAAAAAAACCCTGTCGTGTAACATCAGCCAATCAGATTAGAACTTGCCAAACTGAGAAAGCACTGTCCAGTTTTGTATGCAGTATGCATCAGGCGATCCCTGGCTGGTCTGTGGCTAGTGACTAATGGCTCTCTAGTGTATTCGTAGAGACCCAAATCTTAGTGGTAATGAAAAGATCTGCTAAAACATCACATGGTGCTTCAAGCCCAACAGGAGGTCACTTTTCAGCAATGTCATTAAGTTTGCATCAGGGGAATATACAAATGGTCTGGACACCATTCAGCCCGCAGCTTTTCAACACTGTAGAACATATGATGGTCTTTCAGAACACTTTTGAACTCTTATATGCAAATTTAGTGAGGGATATTGTCTTGAATCATTCTGATAGCAATCTCTTGGAGTTTTAAAGAAGATGTCAGATAGCGGATTACAGATGCCATAGTGGTTTCCTTAAGTTCCAGACGAGGCTTAAGTCTTGAAATATAGTCCATACCGCTCAAACTAAGAGGAAACATGGACAAGTAGTTATGCATGGAGTGAGAGCGGGATTTTTTATGGGTTAGCTTGTCAAAATTATTACCTGTCATTTCTCCCCTGGCAAAATATAACACGTTTAACCAAGCGCTAACACGGCTTCCCATGCCGTTATACGTTGGGATTGCATTTCTTCTAGATTGCTGCTATAATGGACTCTGTCAGGTGTGGCATTCGCTGAGCTTGTCAAGCACTCTCATTAATTTGATTCGAAACAGAGGCACAAAATCGTTGTCTGTCATGCATGACTGTCAGTGTATCTCGTATTCAGGTTTTCTCTTGCTTTAGCTGTCTTATTATCCTTAGAAGATGTTCTTACTTCTTGTAATATGCTTGAGTAAGTTGTCGGGTGTGATGAAGGTGCTTTCAAACTTCAGCACCAACCGCTTAACCAATGCTTCAGTCTTCATTTACTGCTCACTGTTTCCTCTGATATGCTCCTTCTGTTGTTTTCCTTTGCTTCTTGAGAAGGGGTTACAAACCCTTTTACTCATGGAAACTCTTACAAAAGCTGGCTGTGAGCCTGGCTCCTGGCCTTCACCAGCCGTAAGCTTTGAGGGGCCTCACTGCAATAAAGCACACTGACTTGGCCGCTGCCGACGCAAGCTTGTGGCTTGAGCACTGCCAGGAAGCGCGATCCAGCTCGGCCCGAGCCAAAGCAGTAGATCCTGCAGTAAAGGAGGGGGTCACTACGGGAACCGCTCCACACCACGTGACACAAGAGCTGGGTTCCCCATAAGAAACCACAACAAACTTTCCAATTTAGCCTGCGGGGCTCTTAAGAAATGCATGTAGGAGTGGTGAGCAATTTGAACATTAAGATCATTGAGCAAGTACAGGACTTGTGAAATATATTTATACAACATGGTGAATTTTGAATACGCTGTTCATTTATGACTATAAATAGCGGGCATGTTTCTAAAACTGAAAAGCACTATAACTTTAGTTAGTAATATGACTTTTTTTTATATATACAGCCTATACACTGACAGTCAAGTATTTTGGGCGATCTCATTTGTTGGATGATTGCATAAGTGTTTGAGTAGACAAAATTGGCAAGACGCTCGTAGTCACCTCCAAGTTGTGACTAACAGTATTGTAATTTTGCTAATATTGAAGCAAAGGCCGAAAAAACATCTTGTGGTCTGGTACTTGGTCAAGCTAACATTAGTTTTTGAGGAAGATATACCCTTGTGACTCAATTATGTTGCTGGTCATTGCGTAGATGAAAAATCCCAGTGTGATTGTGATCCTGACCCAGGGTCTGTTTTTCTTGTCTTCTGTTGATTAAAACAATTAGGACTTCTGGGAGTTTTGGCGCTTGCGGACCCCTTAATGAGACTAACAGTGCTGGTGGGATAATTGTTTGGTAGTTCCTTGTTCCCCCGTTGTTTCCTGAAGTTAGAGAGCAGGCCAGGTCTCTGGGCTCTATCACACGGATCCAGCTGCCGCTTATCCTGGTCCAGCAGGAAGCAGGTTCTTGGATTACCTCACATCCACATATTCACTTCCCAGTCAGTCACAACAGCAATCCCAGAGATACAAGACCTTTATATCAAAGTTCAAGAGGTGCATTTGTTAAAATAAATGGTGTATATATATTTTAGTAACCAACTTATGGTCATTGGCTGAGATTATTATTATTTAAATGTCGGAATCGTTGAATTGAAAAGAACATGGAGTTGACTCCGGATGACTCATGCCATGCTTTCCTAATTGGGTCTGAGCGGAATTTTTTAATTCAGACATTCAGGTTTATGCATATGCTTTTAAAGTTACTTACTTTACTTATGCATTGTATCTAATAATTGCTAGTGTTATTTCAGCATTGCTTACAGTACATACTTGTTGAATCATTCTTTTTATAAGCTTTTTTATGCTTAAATTTTAAGTTTAGTTATATTTATAATCATTTTGTTGTGTCCTATTATTTTTATACTACTGTTTAGCATTAATTTATTTTTATTTTCATTCGTTTTAGTTAAGTTTTAGTACAATATATGTAGTTTCAATTTCAGTAGCAAAACCAATCTTCTAATTTTCATTTAGTATTAAGCTGTACATCTAATATATATTTTATTATATTTCTGCTTTATTTCAATTACTGAAAATGGTTTTTGATAGTTAACAGTAGTAGCCCTTGTCTGCACTAGCAGCAATTGTTGCAGATGGTGCTAAACGGTGAAGCATTTTTAATGTGTTATTCAATTGAAAATGGCATCTAACATTAAGATATCTTTTTCCAAGCAGAGGGCTAATAAAAACTTAACTGGCTAATGCATTGAATCATGAACAGCACCTCTGCCACGCTCTATAAACTCTGTCCATGTATCATCTTCACTCTGAATCATTTATCACGTTCAGAAATACCTCTTGAGTCATGGTAAGCTTATCGGGTTATGAAGAGTAAGTCTTGACTATTCTTTGGTGGCAATTTAAACAGCACCAGGCTGAAGTCAAAAAACGCTTGGTAGTTTGATATGAAGCCTTAAGCAGTGTCTCACGTTTCAGCTATTATTGTATATCCAGTCACTTATCACTTGTTGAAGCCCTTTCATTAGACTCCTCATTCGAAATGTGGCAGCAAATTGAGATGTATCCTATGGCAACTGCCAACAGTTTTCTTTTCAAGCCAACAGTCTACAAAAGCAACATCGCAGTACATGAGTCACTAACTGCTATCCTTAGCCAAAACCCCAAACCAAAATTGTTGACCAACAGAGACTTGAAAACAATCAAAGTTTCCTTGGTCTTTTCAAAATGTTAGTGCATGTGTCAACACCTACCGAGGCAGTCTTTATTTACCATGAGCACTCTGTACAAGATGAAACCTCTTCAAATGTAAGCTGTCATCTTGGCTCAAAATAACAGAATCCCTAGAGTCTCTCTGCTCAACAGAAATATCTTGATTGCTTTGGACATGTTCGCGTTTCTTTTTGTACTCTTTCTTTGTGCGATGCTCTGTTAAAGCATGAGTTCACCAGAAATCGGTGTGTCCTGTTATTCACGCCAAGGAGGCACACAGTTCAAATGGATTTGCATGATCAGGTCAGAGTAAGGTGAAACCTCAAGGGAACTGTGAACATAGTCAGAGTTATGCTGCTTGCAATGAATCTGGTTCGGTTCAAACACATGGTGACTGCTGAAAGTGTTAGTAGACGATTGGTCATCACAGTAAGGGTATTTGGACCAAGGCACAATAGGTCATAGTTAAGCAGCATAGTTGTACTACCAGATATATTTCCACAGAACATCCTATTATCTATTTAGTTCCAACCAGAGTTCTGATTGGTTGAATATCGTCCCACCGTTTGTCTGTGTTTGTTCCAGTCAGTCTGCATTTATTTGTAGGGATTCATTCATCCAAACTGAATCACTGAATCATTCATTCATTCAACCGAATCATCCAAAACACTGATTCATTTACACTGACACAGCTATGATTGTTCACTGATTCATTCAGCTGATTCATTCAAAAACGTTGATTCATTGCTCAGAGAAAATAGTTCATCTAATAAGTAGGTTTCTTGATTTTATGCTTATTGAACATGACGGTTACTGTTTATTTTAAGGTTTTAATACTTTGAATTAGTATCATAGGATGTATGAAATTGATCAAAAGTGGCAGTAAAAACATTTGTAATGTTACAGAATATTTACTTTCTCATATTTTAATATATTTTTGTTAATATAGAAGATAGTTATTTTTGTAATATTTCACAATATTACTTTATACTGTATTTTGGCACCGATCAGTGGTGTTGGTGTGATTTAGTGATAATATAGCGAAAGTTTATTGTGCATTCAACATTTATTTGGTTTTTAATTGTTTACTATTAGATCTTTTTCCAATACAAAGTGCCTGTCCCTTCAGCTCATGCAGTATTCTTTTAGACTGGAAAAGATGCTTTCTCTAACGTCCAGTTCCCCATAAATCATGCGAATAAAATTTTATTGCATGTGTGCAGTCGTGCAGGTATTTCTTCCCAACCTCCTCTGTTTTGACAGTTGGGAACCCAGTGATTCAAGAGACCTGTGTTTTAATGTCCAAACTCCCATGGCAGTTGTCAGCTCTCGCCAAATTTTTCAAGAAGACGTATTGGCGTAATTTACTCCTAACTGTCAAAGGTCCCTAATTGTTTCAGCATGGAGTGGTGTTTGTGTGGCACGTCCATGTGTGAGTTTCTCCCCATAATTCAGACAGTCTTATTGATTCATTTCCTGTTCACATATTAGTGCTACTCAATCAGAACGCTACTGGCAGTAGCGTATCATATGGGCTTATGCCCAAGTGAATATGAAATCTTAAGGGATTTTAATATTTATAAGGCTGTGAAAAATATTCCTCCAGCTTTAAGTATATCAGTGGTTCGAGTGCTGGAGTAGATTTAGTTGCAGTTTTTAATGTTTTGTCAGCTGACTGTTCCCCATTTTTCTTAGGCATGTTGTTGATGGTGTAAGGTGTTTCCGAGTAATAGTTCTTTTAGTCTTTGGGGAATGATCCAGGAGAAAAAGTGAAAGCAGGAGCCTGGGAAGAGGCTGTGTCAGGCCGAGGTCAGGTAGGCTGGGTGCGGCGCGCCTCATGAGGAGATGAAAGACAGATTCGGATTCATTGTTTAGAGTGAACGTCAGCATTCCGGGCCACTTCTCCGTCCCTTAGGCAGTTTTGCAGTGGGAGCGTGAAGGCCATGGTTCATTTGCAGGGAATTCCTCAGCAGGCTTCCTGGTCTTGGCCGGGAGCGACACTTGAGGGGAGGAAATCCAACGCCTTCAACCCACATATGTCTGCTTAGAACTCGCTCTCTCTTCTTGTGTCACAGCCATTCGATTTTTGGGATTTTAAAGCTTACGTGATTTTTTTTCAAAGGTCGTATAAGGACTTGTGAAACAAACTAGCTTGAGTTCATCAGTCAATCTCGAAAAAATGTCACAATTTACACAAAGTATTAACATGCATTAATATACCAGAAATATTTAAAATATAAAAAAAAATCTTTTTACTGTATTTTTGATCAAATAAATGCAGTCTTGGTGGGCATTAGACGTTTTTTTTTTATACAAAGCATGCTCATATGTTATGAATAATTCAGTTTAAGAATAGATATTTCTTTTTAAACTTACACACTGATATGTTCACTGTTAGCGTTTGGCGATGACAAGACTTTTAGTACTACCAATTTATTGGCTTTTCACTCATACAAGTGATGCGAAACTCAGAACTAGTTATCTATGTATAGACTGCCATTAAATGTGCGGTCAAGGAAACTAGGAGTCTAAAATATGCCATTAGAAAAATGCAGAATTCTTCTTTGAGGATGATATTCCTCACCACAAATGAGAAAAACACACACAGCTTGTCTAATAGTTATCAAATGCTTCCTGCAGGTGCTTACGTCCATGCTAAAGAATTCAAAGGCCAGTTAAGCGGTCTGTGCTGTGATCGTAAGGGAGGAGGAATGTGCTGTTTTGAAACAGATAGAGCAACCGATACGGTTGCCTATCTACGTCCCTCAGAGGTTTGAGAGCCTTTAGCAAAGAAATGTGAAAGCGAATCACTCTTCTCGGAGCTAAAAGGCTCAAATGTTTTGCAATAAACCACTGAAGGCTCGAAAACTGAAATGCAGACATTTAGGGAAGGGTAATGTGCTGTGTGTTGGTCATACAATGCTCCCTGTGGGCCTGAGAGAAAGATAATACATCTGCCGCTAATATGCTAACATGCTAACTTTAAGAGGCAGCCTCATCCGGTTTCCCCTGCTATCACACAGCAAGTGAGTGCCAGGCTGTTTGTATAGCCTGAAGCCATGCTAAGTCACTTCCCATGCTTGGGCCAAAGAACACAGCTGACAGAAGGAGCCAGGGTCCTAGTGTGTGGGAAAAAGCAATGACAGATAGAGGGCAGGAAGACAGCAGACAGCTGGAGTTGCAGGGACCTCCGTAAGAGGGCATGAGATCTTCTTAGTCTTAAGCATGCCACTCAGAGGAAGCTGATTTACTTTTATTTGAGTTATTTGGACTGTTTGGGGTTGTAGATGTAGACATTTGAAATTAGGTCTAAATTCTTCACTGATTTCGTCCTCACTAAATATGTTTGTTACAAATGAGTTATATTATAGTAAAATGAGATTCATACCTGAAGAGTAAACATACACTAAATTTTGAGTAAGATTAAGGTTTTTTTTTTTTTAGGAAAGTTAATATTTTAGGAAAGATGCACACAATTGGTCAAAAGTGACAGGAAAGACTATAATGTCACAAATGATTTCTGTTTCAAATAAATGCATTTTATTGATGAAAGAAACCTGAAAAAATATGATTGCCACAAAAATATTAATATTTGTGACCATGAAGACTGCCAAAAAATGCCGTTTTTCCATCACATTAATATATTTTCATAATATTATTGTTTTTACTGTATTCTTGATCAAATACATGCAGCCTCTGTGAGCATAAGAGACATAGGAGATACTTACCCATGCACTCAATATGTTGTAAAACATCTGCAACAGAGAACATTTTAGTGCAGGACAAGCAATACAATCATCCATATAAATGAAGGTCTCATTGAGAACGGCATTTTGTAAAAGTGCATTTAGCTATATTTTTCTGTCGTGATCCAACGTCTACTGAATTGCTTGTTTTGGGTGTAGCCTAAAAGTAACACGATTTCCACTTGTTTTCACAGTTAACGAAATCATCAGGAACGATCTCTCCAGCATCTCCGTTCACAGCCACGCATAGCAGCCTAAGGTCCCTCTGAGAAGACCCCGGCAAATCATGAACTCAAGCCTAGATCCGAATCAGCAAGACCTGACTCTGATAACACCAATTCAACAAACAAATCTTATGCACTCACTCCTCTTCGTATGAGGCCATCACAACTCACCGAACCTTGCTTGTTTTAATGAAAACCAGCCTAAAAGCACAGAAAAAAACAAGTGCACTTCATTGCAGAATTTATCAGCACGTCCTGCCGAGACGGAGCATGTGCTGTTGTGGACCAAGTTGTCTCTCTTTTTGCTTTCCTATTTACTCTCTTGTACTCGATGTAGCTTTTTAAATTATTACCGTAAGTGCAGTTTGACCTCTTTTCTCTGTACACAACCATGTATATTTCTAAAAAGAACATTTCAGTCTGGTCACAAATCAATAACTTTGCAGGCCAAAAACCAGACGTGCGGTTAACGCACGCACAATTATAAATTATAACCTAAAACTTTTTTTTTTGTTTTGGATGCATGCGTATGTGAATGCAGGTGTGCACGTCTGAACACTCGCTTTTGTCGATTTGTGTTTTTGTTACATTTCATCATGCAATGGCACAAATATGTGTGGTTAAATGAAGTATCTGTTCCTCATGAAGAAGAAAACATCGATGGCCGATTGCCGTCTGTTTGAATATCACTTTGAAGCCTTGACCTGTTTGTAAGCCCAAACGGCCTTAATGATTTGCCTTAAGCTTATGCCAAATTTGTTTTGTTCATCATTTGACAGCAGATGTCTGTGCTTATGTCTGAATAGCCATTCCAATGTTTATAGCTTTTGTAATATCAGGTATGATATGTACTTGTTAACTGGAATTTTTACGAATAGTATAGATTAGAATAGAATAGAATTATTTATTTGGAGTGAGCTGGAATGAATCAAACACAAGCCATAAGGGATGTATATATAGCAATCCCATTCCCTTCACGGTCACATTTGGTAGCAACCGTGTGACCAGAGATCTTCTGGACTGGCATTTGTCAACCATCCAATATTATTCTAGCAATTTTTCAAGGCAGGATAATGGTTTTGGATTAGGCTACGCTCTCTCAAACTGCCTCTGAACAGCTGAATATGTTACACTATAACTGCCTCTATGACCTGATGGTTTACTGCACTGTGCCTTAAAGTGTTTATCAAGCAGGAATACTTTTATATGTATTTGTCCTCTCTAATTATAAACGTAATGCATGTTTCTCAGCATATAATGAGATTTCCGTACAGGGTTTTTTTTTTACTGCCTGTACATTGTATCCTGTCTGTAGGTTGTTAGGTAATGTATGCACTTTAATTTGTATTTTTCTGTACTGGGATCTCAGAAATATACCACATATTGTTTTTTTTGTTGTTGTTGTTTGTTCTTGACAATCAGACTTACACATATTATATATTCTTCTGCAAGGTATCAATGACAACAACAGATTGTTTTTCTTGCAAGCATATGTATTCAATTTACCCATGCTAGTCACATTTCTACGGTGCATTTACATTTCAGTACCAAAATATGCACAATAAATCATGCTTTGTTGGCTCTTTTAGAGGTGTGGTGTTGAATGGTGAAAAAAATGTGTACAAATAAATATAAGTTATTTACTAATTCCGAAAATGACAGTGAATCCTCCAATCCGAAGTTTGATAATGCATGATCAGCAAACGATTTTAATGCACAACATGCCTCCACAAAGTATATATGTATACAGTATAAGATACAACCTCCTGAATTTTGTAGGATAGCGCCATTCACTAGTTATTTTAGCTCTACAAAAAAGGCCTGTAGGTCTATGCTACTTGGATTTTATATTCAAATTGGTATTAGTTGTCATATTTCATGTAATCCGGTTTTACTACACTTTGTTGTTGTTTACATATAGCAGCTAATGAATCTGAAGCGTTGCACATTTACAGAAAATAGTTAAATAACTTGAACACATAAAACTGACTTTCAAAAATAAGCACACTAGGAGAAATATTCAATGAAGTTAAAAGTCTGACAGCTAGCCCCGGCCTTATCGTGACAGCAGTTAGTAGCCTAATTGATGTTAATTTTTGTACCAAAATCAACTGGCAAAATACTTCAAGACGTTTCTTATTGGTCCTAAAAATCACAGAGAATAAAAACCAGAGATGATTTATTTGACAAGTCTTTTGTCCAAACTTTTAAAGAGTATAAAACCCTGACCGAATGTTCCGTTTGACAGATCTAGTTTCAACCCTAGTCACAACGGCTCATTAAAAATTGCGGCAGTATCGTCTGAAAAGGAATCGTGAAAAATGCGCAAGATCTCTTCCCCATGTGCACAGGAGAGCTGAACTTCCAGAGTAGTAACTAATGGATCAAAGTAGAAGCAGCTGTTGTATCCAGGCTTTGAGCCAAGCACCCTGTGACACCTGCCAGGCAGACAGGAATATTTTCCATGGGTTTGAATCCCCGGTCACACAGCCATGGTGACAACGCACAGTCAGGGTGGGGTGGATCATCAAAGCCAGTGCCCAGAAATAGCCGCTCTATTAGTGGGCTGCCTGGGTGAGGATTGTTAGAGAGCCAAGAAGAAGAGCGGCCTTCTGTCAGTTATCATTGTGTGTGAAACTGTCCTGTCGAGTGAAGAGCTGTGAGTCTGAACTCCCTCCACATCCTAATACATATAACTGTCATCCTCCCGTTATCCTCTCTCCCTCGATACCGTGATCGCTGGATCAAAGCAAGATGGTGGCTGTTCTGTCCAGACTGTTCTCATCTGTAGTCGTTTATTAGAATAACAGCAGTTAAGAAGCAGAGACTTAATCTTATTGAAATTGCAGGGAAATAAATCTATAACACTGCAGATTTTTGAGACCTCATCACCTAAACGTAATGAAAAGAGACAAATGTAGTTCTCAAACTTTCAAGGATTGTCAAAGTCAACAGAGGCCACCGTGCAAAGGTCTATATATATTTTTTTTTTTATTCTTCTGGTGAGATGATTACAAAATATTGGATTGTCATTTGTTTTTTTATTAACAGAGACTATGGCTCTTAATCTGTTTAAATAACCTTCTTTAAAGTGAAGAAACCTAAAAAAGTGCTGTTGCCTTGAATTTTTTTTTTCACAACTCTGCTATTTTAATAGTAACTTTAGCAAACATTTATAAAGAATTTTCCCATATGAACACTACAGATCATAGATAAACCTTGTACATTGTATTAGATTTTACTAATAATAGCAAAAATGATAAGAATAAGGTAACATTAAATCATTTTAATGAAGATAACACAGTAGTTTACTGGGGTCACCTAGTAAAACTTCTGGATGAGAAAAGAGTTTTATTCACTGTAGATCATTACTGCCTCCTTGTGGACATTTGAGAATTCTGGCATGTCTGGCTTAAAATCATGATTAGGATGATAAAAACAAAACCAAAAAAAATGACAAGTAGGCAAATAAAACTATTTTTTTTGTTGTTGTTTGTTTTTTTGTTTTCTAATACATCAGCATAAAACACAAACATTGTTAACACATGTAGTAAAACATCTGTATAGTAGCCTATAAATATAGTCAACATTCATCTTTTTTATATTAATTCGTATATTTCTATATTCATATTAAATAAATCTTCTTTCTCACTAAAAATCGAATAGATTTTTAACATTTCACAAGTAATAATTAATAGAATTATACATCATAATTAATTTTACTATAATTTACAGAACATTTATCTCATATGCAATATGTATTGCACGGCTCACCAGAGGTGAAAAAGTCATATATATTGACCAGAGGAAACATAGTCACCGCCCCCAACATTGAGCCCAACTGCACTACAGCTCCACACCACACTAGAGCGCTGTGGCCTTCATCTCGCAAGATCACAGCAACAATCACTTTTACATAAGATAGGATGAAGATGAAAAAGAACCACGCCAACACCTGAAAACACAGCATTGCTTAGTATGAATATACACAAAGAAACACAGATCACAGATCTGCAACAAAACTAAACGTATGCTTCTTATATTTTAAATAAACACAAACTGGTTCCAGGTACTCACAATAATGACAGCTCCAGAGGTGTCATTAACTAGCAGAGGACATGGGCTCAACACAGCCATACCCATAATGTAAAATCCAATAAGTGAGCCAATAGAAGTGAGAACTCCAATCAACACTAAGGACCTGTTCAGAATGCAACAAATCTATTAAAAATAATTATTAAAATAAACTGAAGATCATCTAAGTATACTCTATTGCACTATTTTCAAACACCATGAATATAAACTAATATGTCCTTTTAACATACTATCTCTGTATTTAAAGGGGTCGTATGATGTTGCTAAAAATAACATTTTGTGTATTTGTTTTTTTCTGCATGCTGAAAAAGCTCACTATCTTAAAGGTGGTGAGTGGTCAGCAGCAGACTGTTCCTCTCTTTCTAGTCTCTGTGCACAGCCAG
>JAUMHI010000021.1:1376380-1400968 GCA_032359435.1 Enteromius unitaeniatus
CAGAGTGCTCAGGACCTCAGACTGGGCTGAAGGTTTACCTTCCAACAAGACAATGACCCTAAGCACAGCTAAAATAATGAAGGAGTGGCTTCACAACAACTCCTTCACTGTTCTTGAATGGCCCAGCCAGAGCCCTGACTTAAACCCAATTGGGCATCTCTGGAGAAATCTGTCTCTGGCTGTCCACCAACGTTTACCATCCAACCTGACAGAACCGGAGAGGATCTGCAAGGAGAAATGGCAAAGGATCCCCAAATCCAGGTGTTAAAAACTTATTGCATCTTTCCCAAAAAGACTCATGGCTGTATTTGATCAAAAGGGTGCTTCTACTAAACACTGAGCAAAGGGACTGAATACTTACGACCATGTGATATTCCACTTTTTCTTTTTTAATAAATCTGCAAAAATGTCAACAATTCTGTGTTGTTCTGTCAATATGAGGTGCTGTGTGTACATTAATGAGGGAAAAAAATTTACTTAAATGATTTTAGCAAATGGCTGCAATAAGACAAAGAGTGAAAAATGTAAGGGAGTCCTAATAATTTCAGTACCTACTGTATAAATACAAACATGTGTATATACATTTACGAATAATATGTTTAAATATATAGTTTATACATGTAAATAAAATAAAAATGTATATACATGTAAATAGTTTTAAAATATATGCTGTATGTCTGTCTTTATATATTCATATATAATAAATATTCACTGTACACACACATTATGTAAACAAAAACATATTTTGGATTTGATTAATCATTTGACAGCACTAATACACAGGTGTGTGTACGTGTGTGTGTAAATAAGGCTTTTATATTAATGCTCCAATACTTGTCCTAATCTAAATATATCAATAATATGCAGAAATCTGCATTTAAATGTAATATTAACATTCATGGCAAAAGCTTTTATCCAAAGTGTCTCTAAGTAAATTCAAGCTATATATTTTTCTCATTATTGAATTACACCCCTGACCTTGGTGTTGTTTAGGCATGCTCTACCACCAGTTAAACAGTAGGAATAATATTGAAAAAATATTTCAATATCCAGCACTACGTGACCCCCTATAATGGGTGACCCCCAAATTAACCGTACGCTGTAATGTCTGTGCTTCTTAAGAATAGCAGTACTCGTATGTCAAAGACAATAAAGCACTGGCTCAAACCCCATCTAATGTCTCTGTTGTGTATCTGATCCCTCATCCTCTAATGCACTCCTCCGAGAAGAGCACAAGAGAAGGAGAGAGAGCATGACTCTGTGTTTGAAAGAGAAAGCGAGGGAAAGCGAGAGGCATTGCAGAGGGATGAGGTCATGTATTTAGCTTGATTGCACCGAGGGCTGATGGCAGCAAAGTCAGCAGAGTCTCTCTGCTAATGGCTTACGTAAGAGTAACGTTTCTAGAAGGTTTCTGTAACGTTGACGCCCTAATGTCTCCAGAAGCGAACACATCCCAGCTACACCACACAATACCCGGCCTCTCTAGAGAGGTCAGCTGACCAAAACAGACCACACCCTGTCATGTTATGACATCATAGCATGTGATGTGCACAGCCAAAGTCACGACTTTCCTTGACGCCGTTAAAAGTGGACGAATTACAATAAAGAGCTGATTGTGTCAGGACAAATTATTCCAGAAGCTCAATAAAGGGCTTTTTAACACCCTACAGTAGCAACGACTGCATCTCCAAAGGTCAGGCAGAGTTAAATCTGTTTAGTATGATTTAGACAAGGGTTAATCTGTAATCTGCCTGAGAAATAGGCAGCCACACGTGTCCTCATTGATTGCTTGAGAGATTAAGCGCTAGCTCTTCTCAAACCTAGTCTTCTCTGTGCTCATCTCCTCAAAACGGTCCACGTTGTCGGGGTTATGCATTCTGTGCGAGCAAAATTGCGGCCGTGCATGATGTATAAAGTCGTTTTTGAGAGCCGAGGTGTTAATAGGAGAACAAATACGTGTGTGTATATACATAAGACTCTGAGTCTGGGCTAGCTGAAAGGTGATTTCCTGTTACACAAAGAGCAGTGCACTGGGAACCCAGTGTCCCCGGACAGAACAGCCTGTCCTCTTAGACTGGGTGTGTGCCGCATGCATAAGTCATATGGACTCAGAAAACTAATGTACATGTACGTTGGCTCACCCAGACCAAGCAGTGAGTGATGCTCCACTAAAGACCAGCAGTTGTCATCCAGGCAGTGGCTCTTGTAGACCAGGAACTGACACACATCTCTGGCCGTCATGTCAGCGGGGACTTCCACAACTTTTCCCACACCATCCTCGCTGAAAACCTTGATAATCTGTTGAAGACACACACAGAATTGTCAAACACAGATGCGCACACACTGCTTAATGTGACCTCAGGGCGATGTTTGCAGTAAGTCTAATTTGTCCAACCAATACACTTTCACACAAAGCTTCAGCCGGGATGATTACAAAGCTTCGGTCCTAATGTATGTGGGTCATATACACAGTTTTCAGTTGTTGAAGAATACAAATATTGCTTGATGGATGAAAAAAATGAAAGTTTATTTACACTTCACAAGTTTTTGTTGGTGCAAACCATGCATATCTCTGTTTATGTGATCTTTAGCTCAATCCACATGGACTCTTACAGATGGAGCAGGTAACTGACTTGAACACGCACGCACAAGAGGATATACTCCATTAAGAAGCAGAATTCACAAGAATGCCAAAGCCAACGGACCACTTAAAGGGAAAGGAAGAGAAAATACTTGCAACGAACGTGCACACAAAACAAGCAATTATATAAAAGTATTTACATGTGCAACTACACATATGCATTCATGCACAAAAGAAAACATTTGCAGATTTAATTATTATAGTTTTTGTTGTATTTAAACTATATATTTAAGCACAGAAGAAGCTAACAGTGGTGTGCAATTTACGCACAAAGATGATCAGCATGACTAAACTGGAAATGTTTTAGACTGGCATCAGGGTTTTCTTGTAAGAAGTAGTTACTGTCAGTCTTACCTCTACTGCCTGATACAAGTCCGGCGAACACGATGGCATTTTCACTCTGAGACAACCTCTGCTCACTCACGCGGCGAGAGAGAGTGAGTGAGTGAGTTAGAGTGAGTTCAAGAGAGAGAGAAAGAGGGAGGAGAGAAGGGGAGGAGGAAAGAAAGCGAGAGGATGAGAGGAGTTGGGAATGGGCAGAGGGTTGAGATGAGACCAAAAGAGTTGCTGAAACAAGAGAGCGAGAGAGAGGAAAGAAGGGAGAGAGACTCAGCTGACAAGCAGCTTGTGTCTTACACTGCTCCAGTGGATTAAGCTGAGAGAGAGATAACTAGGGCTTTAGTCTATCTATAAAATTCATATAATGGACTTCGCTTTATTCTAAATAACTTTTATTCTTCACAAAACAAAGCGATACATGGGGAAAATCTTTGTCTTTTTGTGGAATCTTTATCAAATAGTTGATGTCAATGATGGCCAACATCCTAGATAATGTGTCTGTGATACATGTGTTTTCTACAAACCCTATAAATTTACAATTAATTAAATAAAAACATACGTGTGTGTGTGTGGGGGGGGTTGGTTTATATATATACTTGTGTCTGAATACACACAGACTCATGGGGACTTGTGCCATGGTGAGGACCTAAACTGAGTACAAAAACGTATAAATCATACAAGAGTTTCTTTGAGAAGGTAAAAATGCCTGTAGTTTTCCGTGAGGGGTAAGATTAGGTGTAAGGTTGGTGCACCAAACACCATTACATCTATGGAGAGTCCCTACAAGGATAGCTGACCAGACTGTGTGTGTGTGTGTGTGTGTGTGTGTGCACGCATTTGTGAAAAATCAGGACATAAATGTGTATAATGACACGGGCATGACTTGGGTATTACAAGGAGAAGCTGACTTTTCAGTACATTACCCCATGTCCCCACTTTTCAAAACACTTCACACAGAATGTTTTTTCTGTTGAAAATCTTACACACATTATTAATATGTATCAGGCTTTGGGTAACTCACATTACCAAGCATTAATAACAACAATTCTTCCTCTTTATACCCCCTTCCATCTCTTCCTCTCTCTTGCCTTACCTTCCATCATCTCTCCCTTTGTCTCTCGCTCTCTCTTTCTCCCCCACATCAAACTTTGCCTTGGCTTCTGTCAAAGTTTCAAATTCTCTCTGGTTCTCAGAAAGCCTTGAGACAGAGCCCCACATCCAGCTCTCACGACACACACACAGAGTGAGATTTTGTTCTCATTCTTTTTTTTTCACTCCCATTTCCCCCCCGAAGTTTGGCTTTGAACTCCACAGCCAAAGAAAACCTTTCCCTCTCTTTTTCTCAAAACTCAGCACATCACAACTGAAGAGTGTTTCTTAAACACACACAACAGAGGCCAAATCCCAGCGAAATCGCTCCTCCAGCAACACTTCCTCGGTAAAACTAGTGATTTTCTTTCTCATACTCGACATTCTCCATACCTTACCATTCCTCACTATTTAAAGAAGCATGTACGAGTTCATTTTAAGTGTGGTGGAGAATAAAAACTAAATCAGAAACGCACACCTTTCGGTCCTCTCAGACAGAAGAGAACAGTGTCATGTAATCTGACTCGACAACATGAAGAAAAGGATGTTGGGGGTTGAGTTATTGGCAAGACTATTATAGCAGTGGAAGCTGTTTGCAGAACATTGTTTCATTGTGTCCCATTCTACTGCTGCGAATGCTATTCTCTAGCAGCTTTACGATGTAAGAGCGTTTACCCAATGTTGTTCAAACGCATCCTCACAATCGTGTGGTTACGAGTAAACGTTTGCTCTGCACTGCCCCGTCTGCCTCTGTGGGTCACATGGGAGGATCTTTAAATGTTAAATAAAGGTTTTGCAAACATTCTGAGGGTCACATAGCAACAACGTGTTTGTTTGGAGTTAATAGAGGGTTGTTCAAGCATTGTTCGCAGTTTGTTTAACGAGGGTAGAGGTAATCCAAAAATAGAACAGAGGTCACAGTGTATGGCCAGTGCTTCGGACACATTAGGCTCTGTGATTATATATGCACGGATATAGAGAGAGTTATACACAGCAATACAGAGATACTTGAATAGACAGAAATGCAGTTGGATGGTGCACATTTATAGCTAGACAAGTATACGCATAAATATAGTTAGACAGCAAGGAATTTGGCGAGTTAGAAATGTGTATAATTATAGATACAGTTAGACAGGCATGTATACATATATATACTGTACAGACAAAGATAGAAATAGAAATTAAGATAGTAAGAGAGACATATAGTGACAAAGAAGAAGAGCAAGACAGACAGATAGACAGATAAACGACAAGACCGTAAAAGATGATGATAGACAGAAAGACACACAAAGAGAGATAAGTGCAAGTGCAATGCAAAGCTACATCAAAATCAAATCATAGTGTGGAAGAAAATGCAGACGGTGCACACAAGCACATAGATGCATGAATTCATAAGCATATGTGTGTAAGAAACCAATTAAATAGCCTGACTCGGCAAGACTGACCTCCGCAGTAACAGATCAAAGACAGCGGAAACAAAAAACTTTCATCTGAACAGGAAACGCTCAACATTATTTCCATTTGAACGGATGGCTGTTTAAATAATGTACAACTCCACATGATAAAACCGTGTCTAAGATAAGAGGAAATTAGAAAAGTGCAAGAGACGATGAGAAACCTGTGGCTGTCTGGAAATACGGCCCCACAAGTTCATTTGTAAACAGTCCTGTGTGCTGCCATCACTCCCCTCACTCTCATTACCTGACTTCACAGAGCTATTCGATTTTAACCCCGCGCAAGCCTGACGCACATGCATGTACTCAAACACAGGCATTATTACCACCCGCAGTTTACTGAACTCTCCGTGACCCTGCCTTTCAGTGACATCACAAATATACTGTAAAAATCCACGTTCACACATGGAGGCAAACAATATAACCTGCCCTGACATACATACACACACACGCCTTTGTTTAGAGATCTCAGGGGATAAACGTCGCTGACAGCTTTAGAAGACTCAGGTTTCATGGAGAGGAGCCAGTCTGTGTGAGAGATACAGAGAGAGAGAGACATGTTTGTGCAACCCGATGTGTTTGACAGTTTATCAGCAAGTGAAAACAACCCCAGATGAATAAAGGATAAAAACAGACATAAACAGGATACATGATGACACAAGATTATATATGAATATATAAAAAAAACTAGACTGCAAAACTATGCATTAGC
Source organism: Enteromius unitaeniatus (assembly GCA_032359435.1). Lineage (NCBI taxonomy): Eukaryota > Metazoa > Chordata > Actinopteri > Cypriniformes > Cyprinidae > Enteromius > Enteromius unitaeniatus. The sequence goes on from JAUMHI010000021.1 coordinate 1,382,616, forward strand.
AGAAAAATAAGTAATTTTGGATTTGTTAATATTAAATACAATTAACACGGGGCAGAGCTAGGGTTGGTCACCTCACTGCTGCATCCATCTCTTATTTATGGACAAGAATTGCATTTATTTAGACACAGAACATCTTTATGACCAACTGGAAATATCTGTATAATCCTGTCAAAATCTGTATATTTGCTTGCTTGCATACTTGCTGAAGGGCACAGGTAAATATGACTTTATGTGAAGATTGTTTTAAGTTTACTGAAATTAGAAGTTGCTATTTTTTTAAGTTACAAAAATGTAAAACATTAGTATAGTTAATGAACAATTTCCTAGTATCATCATCACAGAAACTTATTTCAGGCATAAAAAAATGCCATTAAACATTACGAATATAAAGTTTCTACAGTAATTGGAAGATCAAATATGAAATTATTGCAATATTAGAGCATATTTAAAAACATTTAATATTAGGTGGGAATTGTTTTGATTAATTTCAGAAAAAAAGGTTTTTGTAATCCATTGACAACCCTAAAATATATATATATATATATAACATAAATGATACATTCAAACTCTAGATGCATAACAACACTGTGCATGTGTTTGGAATGATTTTTTGATGTTGAAATAGTGCAAAAACAGAAAATATGGTATAAGTCTTCTTGTTTATGAAACTGTTGTAAAAATAAATATCCTATTTAAATCCTATTTTAATCTAATCAGGAGAAAAACTGCACTCTTTGTGTGAAACTGATTAACTAAGCTATATGAAATGGTATACAAATGTACATTTTGTGATCAATTTATTAGACTGAATCCTGCAGTGAAAGTGAAAGAAGACACTCTAAATGTGCACTAATCTTCACGTAATGCAAGCGCACACTCTCTAGAGGTGTTTTGAATGTTATTTGCAAAATACTTGATAATGTCAACAATCACTTTTTTTATCCCGTGATCCTCAGTTTCCATCTCCTCCAGCTCCACAAACGATATCGAGCTCCAGAAATCATCATGAGTCGGTACATTGTTTCTCCTGAAATGTAATTTTCCAATTAACTGACATCAAAAGGACCAGACATAAAGATACCACTCGAGAAGAATTAGGAATGAAGAGGGACAGGGGGAGTTTGAGGACAGGATTATTTTCTCATGCTGATGTTTTCAGTAATGTTGGCTCATGTCATCTCTCAGAGGTTTGTGTTGCTGTCAGCTGACTGGCCAGTGTGTAAGAGTGTGTGTTTTGTAGAGTGTCCTAAGGCTCTGGCACACAAACCGAAACAAACTGGTGTTGAGTGTACACTAGGGTGGAGACAGGATCCACACGCACAGACCTATTCAACTCCGCTGCATTGGTGTCTCGTTTCACAGCACGAATCTTTAATGGGTCACCTGGGAGGAGATTTTGGCAGATTTTGGAGATTTTGAGTGGTTCTCAAGGAGCGTGACTCAGGACATAGATAAATAAGTCAGTGGTGGGATGGGTCTAAAAAAAAAAAAAAGTTTGAATGTGCATTGTCATACTTAAGTGGACCCAAAGCTACCCTAATACTGGGTTTTAGATAAAATAAACAACATTCTGGAGGACAGATACACCCAGCATACCAGGCAGTCCAGATTGATGCTTATTTTTACATGTACTAATACATTTTGAACAAATAACAATGCATTAAGATGAAAATTAATGAACACATTTTGATAGTTTACAGTTAGGAAGCTAAATTAATAAATGCTGTGAAATTATTGTTTATTAATTTATGTTAGCTATTGAATCAACTAACATTAAATGAATGCAAACTATTCATAACTATTAATATAATGAATACTACTCATATTAATTGATCATTTAAAATTGTAAATAACTTAATAATATGCTTTTTCCTAAAAAATGCCATCACTGTGTACATATAAAAAGCACTGCCTCATTAGCATCTACCTATAATGAAATAAAAAAGGGTGTCTAAATAAATTAAATTAATTAATTAATTAATTAAATTAATTAAGTTTAATTTAAAATTAAATTAAACTCATGGCCTGACAATGCCATGTTCTCAAGCCGTCAGTCGTTCTGCTGACTCACTGGGATTTTAGGCATCACACCCAGTAAAGCTCCTTCATGACATTTACCATTGTTTAAAATGCTACATAAATACATGTGAATTAAACTGAGTGACCTTTGCCATCTACAGTCTTACCTTAAACACATAAACGTGACCGACCCTGCCTCAAATACTAAACTACTGTGTGGCAGGTAAACAAGAATCAGAAACGCATAGGTGGTGTTTCAATTGAAATTTGTTTTAGCAGCGCTCATATAGACTATAGCACACGCCCATGTATTTATGTGTGAAAAGTCACTTGGTAATTTCTCTGAAACAACCGTCTTAGACTTCCTTCTTATCTTAGATGAGTTTTGGATGGATGCGAAATGGGACAGCGCACAAGACAAACACAAGACAAGCGCTTTGTGCAAACATTCAAGACGAAACCAAACGATCAGCCATTGCAATAAGTACAGTAATATAGCACTGTATAATATCATACACTCTCTACACGCACAACGAGACAGTCGTTTAAAGAAAACAAGAAAAGATGAAGACAGAAATTAGATTTTTCCAATCAAGCAAAGCATTCATGGAAAATTTTATCAGCTGATCGCAACATCCTGAGGACAAGATAGACTAAAATAAAAAACTGTAGTCCCACGCTGCTTGAAGCAGTTGAGTTCAGTTACAAGTTAACAAATGTCAGCCTATCATCAAAGCAAAGTTGGTTTGAGGGTATCTAAGCTTGTCTGTAGTTTAGCGAGTAAGCGAGGACACCGCAAACAAAGGTTCCTTTTACAACTTACATGTGGTCTTCTTTAGAAGCCAGAGGACAAACAATGAAATTCAAGGGAATATCTGATATTAATATCTAATTTGTGATATTGTTATTTCAGAAAGACCAATCGGTCAACCGATATGTTTTTTTGACGATATCAGGGTGGCCGATAACCGATATTAGACCGATATAACCTTATTTATTATAATATTTATGAAATTTGAAATAATTTGAAAATTAATAAAATAAATATATATATAAATGTGTAAAATAAACATACCTTAAGACACTATTTAAATATTTATTTATTTGTGAAAAATACTTAAATAATAAAAAAAATAAATACAAATAAATACTGCAACCAACAGGGCATTCTGGGTAGTTTCTGTACTTTGGGAATGATAATTTTCAAATAAAGCCAAAGTAACACTCATATTACATACAGCATACAGAGAATATGACATGAATATAACAGTGGGTAAACACATTAAAAGCTAAATAATTTAAAATCACGAGTTTAAAGTTGATCGCGCGTCTCCAGTGAAGCTGAACTCTGCTCCTGTCAGCATTTCATTCACACGGCCTGATCACATGATCATAACACTAGATTCGACTAAGTTTGAAAGTTTTGTGAATTTAAATATTCATTAGTTATTCAGAGATTTGTTTAAATTATATAAATGCGTATTTACTGAATATTGAATATATACTCTGCCAACGATAAAGTATTATAATGTTTACTATTCTATTACTAATAATTTTAAAGCAACCATTCTAAAACTTTTTGCAAACATTTTAATTCTTTTGTTTAACTGTTCTATCTGATACAGTTCTTACCATTTTAGAACTGAACAAACAATACAAGCACTGGGTGCTCAGGCGCTTCCTTTCTCAGCACCGTCAAAACATTGAACATCAGTCAAACAGAAAAATGTATCGGCCAATGCCAATATTTAAAAAATGACAAATATTGGCTGATATATCAGCCTTGCCAATATATCGGTCGACCACTAGTCAAAATAGCTTAGAAAATTCTCAAGAGATGTCAAGATTTGCCGGGTAACTTCTTGTAGAGTATATTGCGACGTCTTGATTTGATTTTCAAGCTAAAATAAATTTTTTGAAGGGTTTGAATTATAACTTCTGGACACCCAATTCTTGATATTTATTGACTTAGCCTCAAATCCTAATTTGCTGCTTAATGATAGATGGTTAGGCAGTTGTTGAGTTTAGGTATTGGGTAGGATTAGAAATGCAGTCATGCTGAAAATCTGCTTAATAACTACTGTAATAAACAGCCAATAGGTCAATAATAGGCATGCTAATAAGCAACTATTTAACAGTGAGAATTGGTCCCTAGGCTAAAAGTGTTACCAAGTTTTAAATAAAACTTGCACGTTTTATTTGAGCTAGTTGCCAACATTCCTCATGCGTTAGTTTAACTTCCAACAGCCCAAGCAAATTTCTTTCAACTCTGACTGTTGAACGTTCAGCTCCAGCCCTGATAAAAAAACAACAACAGCAGAACAAGATAATCAAGATTCTCAGGATCACCAAAGAATATCAGGCAGGTGAGTTGATCAGGACTGGAGCTAGAATGATGAGCATCATATGATACCCATATATCCAGTGCCAAGCAATAACACCAACAACAATAAAAGAAAAACAAAAAAAACTGGCTAAACCACCAACATTGAAGGGATAATTCACCCAAAATTGGAAATGTGATGTTTATCCGCTGACCCCCAGGGCATCAGAGATGTAGGTCACTTTGTTTCTTCAGTAGAACACAAACAAAGATTAACTCAAACTGTTGCCGTCTGTCAGTCATATACTGTAATAGAAGTCAATGGAGACCAAACATACCAAAGATCTGAAAGTCAAAAAAAGACACACAAATGAAACTAAATGAAACCCTACAGCTCGTGACGATACCGCGAGGTGTTAAGACACGAAACAATCAGCCTGTGCAAAAAACTGAACAGTATTTATATTATTTTGTCCCTCTTATACATGCCACACACACATGCTGATTTCTTAAGCTTTGTTTAAAGCCAAAATCAATGATAGAGTTTGTCTCTGATGATAAACAGGTGGTGTAAAAACGAGGTCATGTGATATCCTCATGCTCAAATAGAACCCAATTAAACAGCCAGAACATTCCATTCTGTCAGCATGCAAATCTATACCTACACGTAAATATACGACCTGATATACGCCAAGAAATGCAGCTGTATTGTTTGGATTTGTTGCTATGTGTATGTTCCAAAAATCCAGACGAACTGAAAACAAAGATGACTAGTTCAACAAACACATTAGGTGTCACTGTCGCTCACGCACAGATGTGTCTGTGTTGGTTTTGTGTATGTTGCTAGCACTCAATCACTTGTCACTTTACGGTCTGACTTTTACTAGAGTCTTTAGGGCCTGGTGTCGTTTCACACTGTACACAGACTCACAGACACGCACCCCCTGCGGCTCCGCGCTCACCGCCATTAATCACTCGCTCGCAGAATCCAGCGGAGGTCACGGCAGGTTCAGCGCTTCAAACTCCAGTTACTACATCAGAGATGGATCGCTCACGCACAGAATGCCGTATTAGTATTGGTAGGTGCGCGAGGGGAACGCTGACACACATAAATAAAGAAAAGAGTAAATAAGAAAATCTAGCGAATCCTAATTAATCCCACTGCGGCGGACCTGTGCGCTCTTGCCGACTTAAGCAAACACACATAGCTTAAAGTTGATGTGCGATCAAGGTTGACCCCATTTCTTTTCTTAATGCTTGTTTTGGGTCTTATGGGATATTTATCAATGCATATCATTCTGAAAAGCATTTACATTTATTTGAGTATTTGAGAGATGCAAAGTAACCCATAAAGGCATTCAAAGCATGCATGCATTCCATGGGAATCAAACCTACAGCGAAGAAAAAAAAAAAAGTAAATAATTATAATTTAATTTCTTTTTAAACGTTGCCTTATGCACAGAGGCACTGTCATGTTAGAATAGAAAAGGGTACTGTTCAAACAGTTACTTTAAAATTAGAAACATGCAATTCCCCAGAATATCATTATAAGCTTAAATATTAATGTTTGCACTTATGGAAATTACTAAAGTGGTCAGATCTGTTCATCAGAAGGGGATGACCCAATACTTTTGGCAATAGAGTGTTTATGTTTACACACACAAACATACATACACATATATACATCCATATATATACACAGTGAGGTCAATAAGTATCTGATCACCCTGTGATTTAGAATTAAGGCCAAAAAGTTCTATCTTGGTCTCCTCACTATCTTGGAGTCCTTCAGGTGTTTTTTAGCAAACTAAGCCATAAAGCCCCGACTGGTGGAAGGCTGCAGTGATGGTTGACTTTCTACAACTTTCTCCCATCTCCTGACTGCATCCCTGGAGCTCAGACACAGGGATCTTTGGTTTCTTCCAGACGGCCAGCTCTAGGAAGGGTTCTGGTCGTCCCAAACATCTTCCATTTAAGGATTATGGAGGCTGTGCTTTTAGGAACCTTAAGTGCAGCAGAAATGTTTTTGTAAGCTTGGTCAGATCTGTGCCTCGCCACAATTCTGTCTCTGAGCTCTTCAGGCAGTTCCTTTGACCTCATGATTCTCATTTGCTCTGACATGCATTGTGAGCTGTAAGGTCTTATATAGACAGGTGTGTGGCTTTCCTAATCACGTCCAATCAGTATAATCAAACACAGCTGGACTCAAATGAAGGTGTATAACCATCTCAAGGATCATCAGAAGAAATGGACATCATCTGAGTTAAATATATGAGTGTCACAGCAATCAGCAGTCTGAATACTTATGACCATGTGATATTTAAATTTTTCTTTTTCAATAAATCTGCAAAAATTCTGTCAATACGGGGTGCTGTGTGTACATTAACGAGGGGGAAAAAATTAATTTAAATGATTTTAGCAAATGGCTGCAAAATAACAAAGAGTGAGAAATTTAACGGGGTTTGAATATTTTCCATACCCACTGTGTGTATGTATATGTATATGTATATATATATATATATATATATATAAATAAATATACACATACACGCACACACATTTTTTTATATTATATTTAAATTATTTTCAATTATATTTCTGAAGTTACAGTATATCTACCGTTTTCTAGTAGAAAACTAGTATATCTAGTTTGAAATCTACCTCCTTACAAACATTTTAAGAGTCTCACGCTAAACATATTTCTTGAAAAGTTGTGTTGGTTTATGATTTTGCTCCTTATCGGACACAAATCACACACAAGAGCGGCCAAGTACTTTTGGGGTGACGGTAGACTTGTAAATTCATGCATTATACAAATGCATTCAGCTGTCAAAAAAAAAAACAATCTGCTGTGCATTTGAGCAAGAGAGCGTATGATTTTAGTTGCAGATGCAGGCAAAGTGTAATCTTGTCTAGTCTTGAGGGCAGTGCCAGAACAAATACAAAGACGCTCAGATAAATGCACACACAGTCAGACCTCTGTGCAGCATGCACAAGAAATTACAAAAGATTCCATCTTTGTGACGCATATTGACAGATCTCAAGCACCTGATTATAATCACACTAATGCGCTATCAGTATCACAAACACAGCAACAGCATTTATTCCATTCCCACGCTGAGCAAGAGACTACATTGAGCAATGCGTGTTGTGCCCATGTCATGCCTGCCAATGCCTGAGCAGTTCTGTCTGATGCCTGCCGGTCACTAAGGGTCAGACAATCCTCGTGAGATCATTAAGAAACCACATGTGTGCATAACCCATCTACAGCATTCTTCAAAAGCACTGCCAACCATAATAGGCCACGCTTACTGGAAGTGTGACCTTCAAACTCTAGAGCACATCATAACTGACTTCAACTTCTGGGAACAAAGTATGAACGAAGTTTAGAAATATTAGGACAGGGTGGTTTAACTGTATATACTGTGTGATTGTACAAATATCCAAAAGTAGAGATTTTGGTACCTTTGGATATCAGTAGAAACAACTGCTGTGTATTATTCGGAAGTAACTGCAATCTGTCACGTTAATATTAGACTGCATCTGATGTACATCAGCTATTGGACTTGGAATATGGCTCACAACCAGGGTCTGGAGTCTGTTTACAATATCATTTTTCTGTTTTTACTCAATCAAGTGTTACATAACGTGAATGTTTGTGCACTGATGCCAGGCGTATTCGTTTATTATGAATGGTCTTATCTTTTGGTCTGTGTTCATGAAGTTCAGCATAAAAACTAATAAATCGCAGAATTCATTGGATTATTTACAAACGGGCAGACCACATGACTGTTGCATATATAAACCATGTTTTAATTTCATTTCCAGGAATAATAGTTATAATGTAATATATATATGTTTCCATGATACTATTACTATGAATTATGAATCATTCTGAAAAGGGATCAAGCGCTCTTCTAACGACAGACATCCATCTCTATTTTTTATATTGTTCTATCACTCAAAAGGTCAGGTTCTTTTAAAACTTATTAAGTCAGAATAGTGAATGAAAAGCCTTCTACAAACATTTAAAACATTACAACTGCTTTTTATCTTTGATAGTTGTAGGAAATGTTTGAATGGTTTCAAGTGATCAAGTGACAAATGCAGAAGAATTAATTAATTTCCATTTTTAAATGTTTTAAATATGCAGTTAATTATATAATTACAGTAGTTAATTATATCCAAATGTACAATCTGATAAATAATGCATGCTGCATTAATAACTGAACTGTGGTACGTAAATCAGCCTGACAGCTCAGGATGTCCTATACGCCTTGATAACGGAAATCATACCTCAGCAGACCGCCTTGGGTTCAACCTCAAAGCCAAAGCCGCTTCCTGTTTTCAGATTTTTTGGTTTGTTTTAGACTCAATGAAGAGCAGAAGCAGAAAAAGAGGGAGGAAGCAGAAAAAGGGGGGGAAGAACGTGTTTGCAAACAATTCCAAGCAGTTTTCGGAACCATTAAAATTGTGTTGCAAAAAAAAAGAGAATCAAAGAATAACAGTACAGAAGAAAAATTAACAAGCAAGAATAATGGAAAAAATAAACAAGCTAGCAAATGAAAGAAGGAACAAATGAAGGACCAAAAACAATGAAAGACAACTAGAGAGAAAAGAGAAATGTAAAAAAAAAATAAAATTAACAACTGAAAGTAGTAACGAACGCAAAAAAGAAATGATGAGGGCCACGGGTGATTAGACTCCAGAGACAGAATGATGAGAAATAGAAACTGGAAAAGAAGAGATGGACAGACTGTCCTCAGGGTGTTGACCACAACAAAACAATCATATTCACATGAAAAGACAGAAACAGAGGCAGGCATCACAAGATATCCCCCCTCCCGAGGTGAGGTCAGTCCCAGTGAAGATCTGGAAACACAGGGCCAGCCCACAACGACACTTCACTTCTCCAAGCCCCAGGACTTACAAAACATCATCTCTCTAATGTGCTCCTGCATGCCAACCAGCATAAACAACCAGCAATCATTTTTCCTTTGGAAAGGGAGCTTAAGGCAAGGTATTGTGGGAAAGGACAGAAAGGATAGGAAAGAGGAAGGAAGGGCTTTGACTGCTGGCACAGACCTGGACAAATATACACATCCACACACGCTCGCAAGTGGAAACGCAAGCGGCGTGTGAAAGGAAAGCAACTCTCATCTCCAAGAAAAGAGTCTCCGCTCAGAGGATGCTAAGGAAAGATCTGATGGGGTCGAGGGCCAAAAAAAGAGTGACACTTTTCCGTTCAGGATTTCGCACTCGTGACAATGCTTGACAAATGCACATATTATCTCATTATACAACAATAGAGCACGCTTGAGAAGTACAGGCTTTACAAACAACCTCTCTGGCTGACCCCGTGAAGTCCAAAGAGGGTGCGTGGGGTGTACAGGAGATTAAAGAGGAAACGCTTTGTACGACTGCAACCTGATAAGCTTGTGAGAGTCATTAGTTCTGTACTAAAACCTAGCGAGCTGCTCCACTGTCTACATTGGCTGTTACCTTCTAAGGCAGCATCCAAGTTGAAATGTAACCTCGTTAGTGACTGATTTGAAACTATCCTTACGGGAAATCTCATGCTTCTCAATAAGCACACTCTGAGGTCTGAAACACACTCGGCGATTTTAGTTACGCAAGATAGATTTTTGTTAATCATCCTGGCTCAAATTCAAGGAATAGTAAAGAAAATTCTGTCATCATTTACTCACCCTCAAGTAGTTCCAAACCTGCTGAACACAAAGGAAGACGTTCGGAAGAAAATCTGTAAACAGGTTGTTTTGGCCACCATTGCCACCATACTATGGAAGTCAATGGTGACCAAAACAACCTGGTTACAGACTTTCTTCAAAATATCTTCCTTTGTGTTCAGCAGAACAAAGACATTACACAAGGGTCAGTAAATGATGACTGAATCTTTTTTGGGTGAACTATTCCTTTAGCCCCTTGCATATTTAAGAACATCTTAGCAAGGCCATAAACATGTCTTAAATATAGCCATGTGAAGCAAGCTTTATTATGGATACGGACCTTTATTTAATGTGTTTTGGACTGTTAAAGAGAAAGCTTAGAAGCGCGAGGACAATTTCAAACATACAACTTATTTTATGATAGGATGAACAAACCCTTTAATATATGCATGTTCAGTGTTTTTCTAATAAAGGTTGAAGGAGTGATGGCAAATTTGACATATTTTTGTCTTTTGACCAACACGACCTTAAATGCTATCTTTTGCTACAAACAGATCAAATCATGATTAATCACTTTCAAAATAAAAGCTTTTAATTTAAAGAATTAAATATTTATTATGAGTGTGTGTCTGTGTGTGTTTATATATGTATATATATATATATATATATATATATATATATATAAAAATTGTATATCTAAAAAAATTATTTTGATTATAAATTTAAAAAGAAATGGAAAAAAAATAAAATATATATATATATATATATATATATACACACATATACACACACGCAAACAAGTACATACATAAAAACATTTTATATATAAAATGTTACATATATATATATATATATACATATATGTGTATGTATGTATGTATGTATTTGTATGTATGCATACAATTTATATTAAATAGATATGTTATTTTATATAAAAAATGTTTAACATATTCTTCCTTAACATACACATGCATGTGTGCATATTTATATATAGATAATATACAAAGTACACAAACATATAGCAAGTAAATATTATATTTTACATTTGATTAAAAGCGCGAGTTGTTTTGCAGCCCTAAATAGGGCGAGATTAGTTTGTAGTTGCATCATTAAATGTCAAAGAATCTCCAATCATTTTAGTTTCTCTTAACCTCAATGTAGACCTTCAGGTTTCTCGTCTGGACATATGTGAGAGCATAAGAAGATGCCAGACATACTTAAACAGGAAGTGAGATACCTGCAATAAATCACGCATGTCACATCTCTTGCGTGTCTGATGGATAATAGCTACAGGGCTAAGAGCACAGTGTCTGTTTTCAACTCTTACATGTGGCTCAGATGGCTGTGGCAGAGATCCAGGACTCAGCACAGGAGATCCCGAGGGGCTGCAGAGCTCAGGGAACGGGTTCGGAATAGCTGGCAAAGACGCCGGACGAACTTGTAACTCTTCTTCTTGAAGGCGCCTAAAAAGTGTGACACATAAGAGATAAGCAAAAAAGATCATACTAGTACAGAACTCACTTACAGAAAACACCAAGCATCTCATATAGGGTTCATTAACAATGCAGTATTTGCGATAACACCCCTGTTTTAATCAATATGAAGCTGAGCAGGGAATTAAAGCCCTGAAGTTCCCTGAAAACTTGATAGGCTAATAAAAAATAAATCAGAAGAGTCCGTATGAAATTCTCACCACCGCATTACGGATTCTACTACAGAATACATGAATGAAACCGAGAGATTTGAAACCCACTTAGCCAACCGAGAACCGGTTCATGAACTCTCGCAGAGCTCGGCAGAGTTCAGCAGACAGACACATAGACTGCAGATGCTAAACTCGTCTTCGAGCCTTTTGATCTACATCAATAAGACCGGGAATAATACATGACTGCCTCAGCGCTGTTGGAGCGACCATAATAACTGAGGGAATAACTGAGAGAATTTTTAAAATCTGAACCGTAGCAGGGGGTGGGACGTTCAGGGTTCATGGCCAAGTCAGAATGAAAGAAGACTGTGTGTCTGTGTGAGTGTGTAGAGACGGGAACCTCTGAGTGAACCCATCTCGGTGTGTGTATGCGTGTGAAACTACACCCTGCTGTCATGGAGATCAGAGAAGAGCGGATAAAAGACAGCAAACGATACAGAAGCCCTGCAGAAAGGTGAGGTGTAAAAGAGCTGATTAGAACAAGCGCTGGGAGAGAAAACAGATTATGACTAGGAACAGAAAGATGACTTTAAAATGTAGCGAGTGCATAATGAACAGTGCCTGAGGGGAGAGTATGAAAACAGGTTCTTCAATCCAGATCAAACCAATGATAAACAAGACACTTTAATAACAAATAAAGGAGCATATGTATCATATCTAGTATATTATATAACTGGAGTAACCTTTTACCATGCTTTTTTTATTATTAAAATCACACAAAATGACATTCAAAGCATTAGATTTAATCAATGACTTGAGTGATAGAAGCAGAACCCAAATCAATTAATATCATTTAATAAGTATTGAAGAAATTATGAAATACAAGTTATATTTTTTTAATAAATCTATAGTTTTTTTTACATGTTTTTACAAAGAATTTTACATGTACAAATAAAAAATTAAACGATTTTTTTATATTGATAATAATACGATTAGCAAGAACCAAATCAGCATATAAGAATGATTTTTGAATAATCATGTGACATTGAAGACTGGAGGAACGATGATGAAAATTTGGGCAATTTTAAGATATATTAAAACAGAAAACATTTTATTGAATATAATAATATTTCACAATATTTCTGTATTTTTTTTAAGGGTTACTCCACCCTAACATTACCATTGTCATTGTTCATACTCTGAACAAAAATAAAATATACTTTGATTGAAACCGGGAGGCTTTTGATGGTAAGTCCAAGTAATAAACTGTCAAAGTGCAGACTTCATCAGAAATCCATCTGCCATCAGTGGTTCCCATGGAGGAGAGAGGCTGTTGAGTAAATTGTGAGTGATTTTTTTGAGTAAAGTCCTTTTTTCCCAAAGTCCCATTTTCTGTACAAAAATATTCTTGTCACTTCATATAATTCAGACTGAACCACTGATGGCAGATGGACTGTTTCTGATGACGTCTTTCATACTTTTCTGGACCTTGACAGAGTTTATTACTTGGCAGTCACTGACAGAGTCAAAAGCCTCCCGGTTTTCATCCAAAAATATCTTAAATTGTGAGTGATTCATGACAGAATTGTTCAATTTGGGGTGGAGTAACACTAAAGTAAGTTAAAGTAAACAATTCACAATTTTCTGGAAATCATAAGATTTACCAGTTAAAAACAACAACAACAAAAAAACACGTTGAAATGCATGCATATCCTTTACCTGACGGCATGAATGTGCATTGGCTGTGATCGCCGGAGCTTTTGGGCAGGAGAGTGGGGGTCGGTCACTTTATTACTCGGGGCCCGTGGCAGTGGGGCCACTCTGTTGCCATGGAGTCCACTGCCATCAGTGCTGTGCAAGAGGGGGGCTGAGTCCGAATGCTGGGTCCCACAGGTTGCATAGATGCTCTCATAGGAAGAAAGAGAGGCCATGTCATTCACCAGGGCCTCCAGATCTACATCATCCTCTGAAGAGAAACAAAACATGGAAAGAGTTAATGCATATTAACTGTGAGACTGTGTGTAATATTTTTACTATCAAGCAGAAGAACCATTTTTAATAAACAAAAATGTCAAATGTAATATGACTATATGTAAAAGTTCAGGGACCGTTTTTTTTTTTTTTATATATATAATAATTTTGTTCAGCAAGAATGCATTAAATCAAGAATGGTTTCTGTAGGAAACAGACCTAATATTTCACAATATTATTTTTCCACCCAAGCATTTTCTTGCTTAAGAGAAGCAAACTCCAGAAAGGCCATGTGTATTATACACCATATACTGCAAGTCATCATCACAATGAATTAAAAATCAAAACACATTGTTCTTTAAAGTTCTTATATATTCCAAATTAAAACATCACATTGCATAGAACCAAGGCACCACCACATTTTTTATTAAAGAATTTATTTATTGCTTTATTTATTTCTCACAATTTTACTTAAGCATTAAATCAAGCCTGTCAGGTTTTGAAGAAGTAAGGCATTCTTCAGACTGGCACCACGGTTTGATTGTCGGCTAGATTGTGGAACGCCATTTCAGCTTCACGCCAGACATAATGGGATGCATGTCATCCAAAATTCCATTTTTGACTCGCAGAACATTCTTCCAAAGGTTTTGGGGATCAGCCAGGTGTTCTTTGGCAGATGAGAGACGAGCGTTTATGTTCTTGGTTAGCAGTGGTTTCCACACTGCTCCTCTCCCAGCCCACACTTCTTTGGAAGAGTTTTTTAGGATCCACTGTGGCTTCCTGGATGATTTTAAGCCGAGCCTTTGGACACACTTTGACAGATCGGCCACAGAACATTCACCACCATGTCCACTTGTTTTCCATATGCATTATGGCTTAGCAGTGTCCCAGAATTTCAGATATAACTTTATGTTAAGGCAAAAACTTTTAAGTTTTAAGTTAAGAATCTGGGACATACTGGTCTTATTTAAACAGTATTTTCATAAACTATACAAATAATGCAGGAAATGTGCGATGCTGCTAACAATAAATAGCCACAAGATGGCAGTATCAAATTAAATGAGTAAACACCAAAGCGGTCAGCACTTTGGTCACAGTGTTCCCTGATCTGATCCCACTAATCTGACTCAGAGCGATTCATCTTGAGTCAATGTTGCTCGCTGACATGTCCAAAACCAAACAATCCACCATTTTTCCTCACACAGAAAGCACACAAGCACAATATGTTCTGTTCTGTGGGAGGAACAGCAGGTGGTTTGTGGAATTGCTCTGTAATAACGGTACATGCCTGTTAAATCAAGCAAGCAGGACAGGTTCAATAGTTGGCACGTGTATTTTAACTAACCTAGTTGATAACTGGACCTCAAGTGGTTACCTTCACAGTAACTAACTATTTTAAGGTATCATAATACAGAGTAATTAACTAATTAGGTGCTTAGTAGTAGTGAATGTGCTTACATGAAATAAAAAGTACTCATGTAACAGTGTGCAATTATGTAGATGTAACAGCTACTGTTACACATTTGTTACAGACATATGTCTGTTACACAGATACTTACACTTAAGTACAATCTTGATTTATTTTAACCAGCTGATCTCTCTGCACTTCAATTTATAATAACATTGTATAAAGTCTGTGACAATCCTTTTGTTACATAAGTAGCTCGGTCTGTAACAAATGTGTAACAGTAGCTGTCGGTTACATCTGCATAATCACAAACTGTTACATAACTTAGTGACATGGTAAGTACATTTTGTTTTATGCAAGTACAATGGCTACTACTAAGTACTTACTAGGGAATTACTCTGTATTATGGGCACCTTAAAATAAAGTGTTACCAAAACTGCATTTTATCATTAGCATTTAGCGCTGTTTTTCCCCTGCCGACCATAACCTTATCAAAACAGCCCTAAGACACATTTGTGGGTCATGACCCATTAGTTGAGAAGCACTTTGTTTAATCAAGACCCATAAAAAACAAGCTTTTAAGGCCCTAGAGTGATTTCCTCAAACAACTGTTAGGTTTAAAAGGTTAGCAAATCATGCTAAATGTTATGCTGGTGCAGTGTGGGTCGCCAGAGTGTTTTTCTTCATCAGTACGAAGTTACCACTGCTGAAACACGCAGTCCCTTATCGATCCAGACTTCTAAAGCAAAGAGAAGGCAGTTAGACGGCCACGCTATCAGGCACAAATACACAGGAATGTAAACGTTTATAGACGAGCTAAAGAGTTCATATATGGGTGTAAAGCGTGTTCATACTGTGGACTTCATTTAAACCGTTAGCTCTTACTAATTCAAAATTTGAAGAAAGTAGGAAAGGAGTACTGTAATTTCCCTACTGTAGGGAATATAGCTATTAGGAAAAACAATAAAATAAGAGTATTATGAATATTATATTTAAATTTGTTTGCCTTCCTAAACCGCCAGGATATCACACATTAAGTTTTCTTTAAGCTCTTACTTTTGAACACTCAAAGAGCATTAGATCAATTAATTATACATAATAAAAATTTTTCCCAGTTCATCACTTGTCTTTTTTTTAATTATCGCAATAAATATATAACGGACTTCATATCGCAATTTCATCATATCATGAGATTTTGATATCATTACTTTTTATAATTTGATATCATAACTTTTTATAAACAAATTCTATTAGAATAGAGATATCCAAAACAGCAATGTCTGAGAGTGCACCACCCAAATGTTTCCATAAAGAAAGAAGGCGGAGCTATTATTCTGTCTGTAGTGTTGCTGCGGGCGCCATGTTCTGGAGACGCTGTGTGTCGTTGTGAAAGTCAAACTACTTTGTTTGTGCTTATTGTTATGGTGTCATAGCATCACATTACGATAAGGGGCACTGGATAGCTGGCCAATCAGAGCACACCTCCCTTTTTAGAACCATGAGCTTTGTACAATTCGAGTTTTTTTCACCTTAAACCACATAAACCCATTGCATTACACCAAATACACAAAATAATGTTTGTTTTAGCAACATTATATGTAATGTAACTGTAAACAAATATTAGCTAGCTAATTTATAGTTGTGGTGAAACAGAAGTGGCAGGTTTTATCTTTTACGCATTTTGACGTACATCAGAGTGTAACAATTACCCAGATAGAACTAATTTAAACTTGACCTTAAGGGGTTAATTCAAAAACAGGCCTCAATCAAAGATCTGCTTCTGACTTTCTCTAAAACAGCAGCAGCATCCGAACAGTGCATTCCATACATACCCCAGACCCACACACTTCCTCGTGTCCGAATGCAAGTGTTTGTGAATGTAAGGAGGGAGCTCGACAAGTGCCGTGAGTGCAAAAGAACTCTGCTCAAACGCAAACATGCACATAAAAACAGGATGAACAGAGCTGTAAAATAATGAGGTACTACAAGTACAAGATCTTCAAGAGGTACAACGAGTACGAGTGTCAAACAACATCTTTCCATTTACCGCTCTTAACGCTAAGTGGTCCAAATATGCTTCGAGAGCTGTTAAAAGTTTTCCTTAAATTTCCAGACACCCCCTTTCTCTTTTGCTAACAAACACTAACATTACCAGAACTTACCACGGTATTACCATGAAAGGATACTATGAATTAAAATTACCATGCTACATTTAAAAATATGCTATTTTCATAGTAACATGAAAAACTAAATAATTATGGTATGACCAAAAATCATGACATTATTAAAGTATGTGTTGACATCATAGGCTATTTTTGCACATTATCATGGTAATATCATGTTTTGTGTGTCAGCAACATCACATGCATGTGTCTTGGCAATATCTTTTAATGCCAGAGGACTGTCCAGAGAGAAAAGAAATTGTTGAAAAAATTATATTCGTTTTCTTTGTATTCTCCATAAAATTATGTTTGAACCTTGTATATTACATGGATTAATTTAACAATGTTCTTACTACGTTTTTGTGTCTTGGCCGTGGTAGTGCCCTATCTATAGAGAGCTCTCGATTTCATCAGAAATATCTTATGGGTTTGGGATAACATGAGGGTCAGTAAATAATGACAATTTTCATTTTTGGGTGAACTATTCCTTTTTTAACATGTTCTTACAGATCGCTGTAGCGTCTCCGTTCTAGCTGCAAGTGAACCAATCATATGTTCATATTTAATAGTTAAAGGTGCTCTATGCGCACATTAAACCCCACCTCTTCTTGCCGATTGGTTGGCGGAAGTTTGTTTTTGTTGTGGTGCACATCCTGTGCTCATAGTGTTTGTTTTGGTATTGCAGCCTACGTGTTGTCTTTCGAGACTGGGATTTTAACCCATTGTATTCAGAGGGCAGAGAGCAAGACGATCAAGGGGTGATGCATACGGTTTGAGATAAAAATTTAATCGAGCTAAAATCGTGCTACATTGACTTTTTCCTGCACAACTTTAACTGAACAACGACAACCAGAACACACTAAGGTACCCCTCTCACTTCTCTTTTTTACCTCCATCATGTGTTTTCAATACATTCCGGTTATCTCCACACAACGCTCTAACATCACACGCAAACGTCAACGTAACTTCACTAACCTTCGCCCTGTCACCATTTCATCCACTGAAACCTTCTCCTTTACTGTCGGCCTCTGGAACTGTCAGTCAGACAGTTTCATTTCCGCATTCTCAATACAATCCTCACTTAGTATCCTGGGCCTCACTGAGACCTGGATTCGTCCAGATGACTCAGCAACCCCTG
>JAUMHI010000021.1:1407269-1442044 GCA_032359435.1 Enteromius unitaeniatus
CATTATGGGGAATGGAGTCCAGGAATGAAAACAGACACAAAACACACAGAGAGCATAGAAAGCTGGAGTGCCAAACACAGTCTTTAGCTGGGCGTTACAGCATCATAATTTAGAAATGGATCTGAATTGAGTTTAATATTTAAACCACTAATCCAGGTTTTATATTAATGCTTGGAACATTCAAAATTTTAATTTGTTTGAAAAATTTTCCATGACTGGTTAATATTTACATTATTATAGTGCAGTACTTAACAGATTATTTTCCTTTCTGTAGGTTGCCGGTCGTAAAGGTTTTCCTCATGTAATCTACGCACGGTTGTGGCGCTGGCCTGACCTTCACAAGAACGAGCTGAAGCATGTGAAATTCTGCCAGTATGCATTTGACCTCAAATACGATAATGTCTGTGTCAACCCTTACCATTATGAGAGAGTGGTGTCACCAGGCATCGGTGAGTCTGCTGTTCATTCATCACAGTGATCTGAAGACATTACCGAAGACATTCTGCAAAATACAGTGTCATGATGTTCTGTCAGTGCAGGAAAAAACATTGTAATATATTTTTCTCTTTTTTTTCTAATCTCAAGTTGGTCTCAGTCTTCAAAACACGGGTAAGTTATGCAATAGTCAGTGTTGACGTGGAACTAGTTACAAGTAATGGAATTATGTAATTTAATTACAAAATAAATGCAATAAGTAATCGGTTACAGTTACTGAGAAAAAAGGTGTAATTAAATTACAGTAACGTCTGAAAATGTTAACAATTACAAAACATATAGATTTATATGTAGATTTAATTGAATTCTTTCTAAAAATTCTCTGACTGCTCTAAAACATGCAACGCCTATATTTATTTCTGGAGTTTAGGACATGGGATAGAACATGATACTGATTTGATTATGAATATGCTTTATTTAAGAGTAACTGTTTTTAGGGAATTATTAGATGCCAGTGTTTCCTTGCATAGCTATGCAAAGATTTGATTTAAAAAACACAAAAAATTACACTATTACTTCATGATTTTTAAATCTGTACTTAACTTAAGAATGATCTCAAAGTAAAAAGAGCTTCCAAAGTCTGATTTTGTTGTGGCTGTGCTTTAAAATGTAATTATTATAATCTTATTTCAAGTGATGAAGGATTTTAAAAGTCTTACGGTAAAGTTAACCCTGCTTGCTTTAAATATTGATGTGATTAACAGTTAAAACCTTTAGAAAATGTATTAATGTATTTAGAGATAGACAAATAGATAGATATGGTTAAGATGTGTCATAATTGCCGCATTTATTTGATCAGAAACAGTACTAACAGTAATATTGTAGAATATTATACAAATTTCAAATAACCGTTTTTCTATTTGAATATATTTTGAAATGTAATTTTATTTCTGTGATGCAAAGCTAGTATAATCCTGGTGAAATCATTCTGATTTGCTGTACAAGAAACATAATCATAAATGCATTTATTATATCAGACTTTTAACTTAAAGATTATTCATTACGTTAAAATTAATAAATCAAATTATAAATTGTATTAGTTATAATATATTTTTATTTATTGATAAATAGATAAGGTTACACAATTATGAAATACTGAAAATGATGATAAACAGTGTTATTTTATGTTTATCTATAAAACTGACTTGCCATTCTAAACAGGTTAAAAAAAGGATTGACTGATTCGATTAAGTCATTAAGTAAAGAAATTTTTTCTTAATTACTTAATTAAATTCAATTTGTCCACTGGCTGGTATGTAGGTCCCACTGGCAGACTAATAAAGGAAGAGTACAGCCACGACTGCATTCAGATGGATGTTCCTCCAGGCTTGCCTCCTCAGCAGGACCACCAGGGGGTGATGAAACTCCCTCCTCCAGACCACTATGGCCAGCCACTGCCTCCTCTTCAGATGCCTTCAGAACCCAGCCGCCCGCCCCCACCTGTCACCCTTTACTCCAACATGCCCCTCTCCCCCACCGGTAAGCGCTGACCCTGACCATCCCAGACTCACAGAGGTGTAATCACAGCATCATCATCTCATACTCTCTGTTTTAGCTTCAGGCTCTATGATGCCGATGCAGGGAGGTCACGGTGAAGGCTTACTTCAGATTGCGTCTCCTCAGGGTCAAGTCATGGCCCCTACACCTCCCCCCTCCACCCCTACACACGGGCCCCCACAGACTCCGGTCCCACCCCAGCCTCCACCAAACCAGAACGGCTACAACAGCTCCAAACACTCCCAGACGCAAGGCTCCTTTCACAGTGAGTATAACACCATGGCCTAATCATTCACAACGGGACTAGTAATGAAAACTGTTTGAGTTAAAGTGCCCCTATTATGGGTAATGAAAGCTTCACTTTAATTTGGGTTTTTGGCCAGTAGTACATATACCATTTTTACATATACATAATGTTCTGATTAAAGTAAATTAAAATAAATTATGCATAATTACAAGAAAGTAACCCTAAAGGCCCTGATATGCTTGTTTTGGGAGTTCAAAATGGTTTGCCAAAGTGAACTGTTCAGATTCAGCACCTTCGTACTACCGTCTATGACGATTACACCATAATAGGTATCTTTATAGCATAATATAAAATAAAGTTGTTCTCCTGATGAAATAAGATGCTGACACTGTTCACTATTTCCAGAGCTAATGCCAACATAACCATGTTGC
The DNA here is from genome assembly GCA_032359435.1 of Enteromius unitaeniatus. Taxonomy (NCBI): domain Eukaryota; kingdom Metazoa; phylum Chordata; class Actinopteri; order Cypriniformes; family Cyprinidae; genus Enteromius; species Enteromius unitaeniatus. The sequence goes on from JAUMHI010000021.1 coordinate 1,409,940, forward strand.
TATGATCAGATGTTTCTTTTTTTGGAAGATATGCTTGCTGTTTTCTGTATTTTTGTTGCTTTGAAAAGTTGCTCTCATCAGAATATTCATAAAGTGTAATCTGAATCTGCATTTTCAGTAAGTTGTCTGCTGTTTTTGTTCACACCGGTGCAAAAAAATGACCTACAGTTTATGCAGCAAACACACAATTATAAATATGAACCAGTGGATCTACATGAAGCTAATGCTAAAGCATCTAAATGCATCTAAAAAGCACTTCTATAATATATATTTATGCATCTTATATAATATATTTAGGTTATTTAACAATAATTGATTAATAATGATTCATTTAATAAAACTGATACATTTGACTCATCTCTTTAAAACAAAAATTGTGAAAACCTGTATCAAAACTGTAAATAAAGCCTTTTACAGTTGTTTTACAGTTCATAATTATCATAGACATTGCCCTGCAGTGCTCATGTGGTATTAAAAAGGTTTTTAAAAGTCTGTCATTTGATTTTAAAGTATTAAGTAGTAAGTATTATTTTTACACTTTTATATTATTTAATAACCTGTTCTGTTCATTATTATGATTATTGTTGTAATTTTTAGCAAGTTATTTATATTTTTATAACTTTTTTTACATTTTAATTAAAAAATTTAAATGTTTACTTTTTAAGAATTTCAAAAAAAAAAATATATATATATTTTTTATTTAGCTTTACATTTCTTTCAAAATGTATTTGCAGCGTTAGCCTAGTAATTTGTGCTTTAAGTTGTAGTTTTTCATCTGACATTTGTGATTTTTTTTCCGCTTCATTTCAATTAATGAAACCTTTCAGTAATTTTAGTATTGTTACGTTCCTTCCGGGAAGGGGTAAGGAGGACGCAGGAGTCAAAACGTATTAACTAAAACAAAAGACTTTTAATATAAATTGAAACAAAAACGTGGAGCAGTATCCATAAACGTAATACATATAACACACGAACTCAGACACGGGTTACACTCGGGGAACATTCTGGACAGAAGGCAACTTAAATAGGAAATACACAGAACGCTAATTAATGACAAACACCTGAACAGAATACACAATCAAAGGAAACTGGGTCACAAGACACGTGGGAACACAGATCACATGGGGAGTATACACCAAACACGACAAGACATGAAACAGAGTAAGCCACGGATGTTACAAGTATTAGTTAATAATAACATTTTGGTCTCTGTTTCTGTAACCCTGCCCACGGTGAAAGCTCATTGATCCAAACTCTGCTCCTCAAAACTGTATATCAAACATAACAAATATTGTCTGCGTTGTTTGTCATGCTTTGTAAAGCTTGGCATAGACTTAAACTCGCTACAGGTTTACATAGAACTTAATAAAGAGAAGTTAAATATACCGTACCATCTCATTTCCAATCCAGATATCAGGTTCAAGTCAATCACACATTCATTTTTAATAGGACAATGTAAAAATTGTAACTTGCTTGCTTCAGTGTTGCCACCCCTCATAATTAAAAATTTTAATGCCACCCCCTTGCCGCCCCATGAATAATTTTCTAGATCCGCCCCTGTTTGGCATGTACTTTATCTTTCATTGTGAACAGATAAAATACTTTCCACTGGAAACCTGCTGTGTCATGCCTGTTTAGGTGTACAAAATCTTTCTAATCTCTTAAATTTCTGCAGCAACCTGGACAGGCAGCAGCACAGCCTCCTACACTCCTGTAGGACCCCAGCAAAACGGACGTGGCCACCAGCCTCCTCTCCACCACCCACACTTCTGTACGCCTGCTTTAAACATTACTTACAACATGAATACAAGTATACCATTATTTTAAATGGTATAAAATCAGTTAATATTTCTTGTTCTGACAGGGTCTCAGCATCACAGTTCAGCGTCTTTCCCCCCTCTGGTCTCCAACCATCCAGGTTTATACTTAATATCATCTCCACTAAAACACAATACAACACATTCAAATGATCTGAGAATTAAACCCTTTTGGTAACACTTTCTATGAAGCCTGTGTTTATAAAATATTATAATGGTATTCTTAAGGCATTATAAGGAATTATAAACATGTATAATGTGTTATAACATCACATCTCATGAATAACCATAAAAACAGTCATAATACTTTATAATATTTACGTATTTGTTTATATATTGTCATTTATAGTGGACAATATATTATTTCTTGACAATGTTTATTTAAGATCTGCACAGTACCGTACAACATCTTGTGAGTGGTTAGGTGCCGAGTGTTATTTGAGTGCTTCCTGTGAGGCTTATATTGAGGCTAATGTGAGCGAGCTAATACTTTCAACTTTATCAAATATAAGTATACAAATATCAATATTCATGAGATGATACATTAGTTATTTTTAATGTATTATGTATTCATTATATTACCTTAAGAATACCCTTATAATGTATTGTAAATATGGGATTCATAGAAATCGGCATGGGCACATTAAACTGATCAGAAGTTCCTCCACAGGTCCTGAGTTCTGGTGCTCCATCTCATACTTCGAGATGGACGTGCAGGTGGGGGAGATGTTTAAAGTGCTGTCCAGCTGTCCGGTGGTGACGATCGATGGGTATGTGGACCCCTCGGGAGGCGACCGCTTCTGCCTGGGTCAGCTCAGTAATGTGCACCGCACAGACGCCAGTGAGCGCGCCAGGTATGTGTCACACCACTCCTGTCCCAGCCTGTAAATATCTCAGTGTGGCTATTCAAGTCGTATACGGAATATTTATGATTTCCGTATTGCCTTGTTGCAGATGAAAGAGAAATGGAGATGCAGGCAGTTTCGAGCTATTAAAAAAAGACATTTTCGGAACCAGCACAATATTTTAGCATTAAAAAAGCACACTGTTTTTAAAAAAAAATTTAATTTCAGTAAAATTTCATTTTACTATTTATAAATTTACATTTTTTATTGTTTTAGATAATTTTTTTTTTCATTTAATGCTTACATTTTATTTCAGCTTTGTTTCATTTAATGAAATAAATAATTTTAGTTTTACTTAACAATAACAACACCACATGAATTAGAATAGAGGAGTTAAAAATAATAATAATAAAGTACATTTTGTTAACTGAAATACAGCTAAAAGGACCAAAGCACATCACAAAATTAAAACTTAAACTAAAAAATAAAAATTTAAAATATCAATAAATACTAAAACACAATGTGTTATAATTAATGTGTATATAATATAGAAATCCATTAAAAGCCTGAAGGATATCGAGCTATATTGTTGAGACAAAGTAGCTGTATGTGTGTGATATGTGTTATTTGTGTATAGATGAATTTCACAGGTTTTATGTTTGCCTTAACACACGTCTCAAAAGCGCCTCACTGTGCCAGTTTGACACTGTGATGAACAATAATAAACAAACAGATTATGTGAGAATAACAGCCAGGAAATAATGGGCTTTAACAAACTGATGAAATGAAATGTGAAAGCGTATGAGAGGCACATTTGGTATTGGTCCTGATGCCTGGTGACATGTGTTAGTTTGTGTTGTGTAATTATCTGATGGAAGCAGAGATGTTGTAAAGGCAGTGTTGGTGTCTCTGTCTGCAGGTTACACATAGGTAAAGGAGTGCAGCTGGAGTGCCGCGGCGAGGGCGACGTGTGGATGCGCTGCATGAGCGATCACGCTGTCTTTGTGCAGAGTTACTACCTGGACAGAGAAGCAGGCCGAGCGCCAGGAGACGCAGTGCACAAAATATACCCAGGGGCCTACATCAAGGTAAAAGATACCAGCTTCGATTAGGAACACATGACGACTGTGTGCATGTTGTGGATGAAACACTATTTTTAAAATATTTGTACAATTATTTATGGGACGAAATAGTGCAATGTTGTAAGTGCCAGTAAGTGCCAGATTTATGAATAGATGAGCTTTTCTTGATGTATTGTTTGTTATGATAGGACAATATTTGGCCAAGATACAACTAATTGAAAATTTAAATATTGAGAAAATGGCATTTAATATTGTCCAATGAAGTTCTTAGTAATGCATATTACTAATAAAAAATAAGTTTTGGATATGGGCTGTAGAAAATGTCTTCATGAAACATGATCTTTAAATCTTATTATTTTTTTAAATTATTTCAGCCATAAACATTTCTTTTGTTGTTACCTACAAAAACAACACAAAAAATGACATAATATTACTACTAAATTTTATTTTTAGGCGCCTTTCAAGTACTCAAGGTCACCATACACTTTAGAAAATAGACAACAAACAATACAATACAAAACAATTGTCTTACATAGAGAATGCAAGTTTAAAAAGATGAGTTTTAAGTGAAGATTTGAACAGTGAGTGAATAATTCAATGTTCCTAATATCAAGTGGCAATGGATTCCAAAGTCAGGGGCAGAATGACTGAAAGCTCTGCTCCCTATTGTAGTAAGACGGGCAGAAGGAACAGTCAAGTTAATAGAAGAGGATGATCTAAGAATAGGGTCAGGGGTAACAACATGGAGAAGGTCGGACAGGTACGAGGGGGCTAGGTTGTGAATGGCTTTAAAAGTTAACAAGAGGATTTTGAATTTTATTAAACTTGACTGGAAGCCAATGAAGTTCCAGGATAGGAGTAATGCGGTGAGTAGAAGGAGATCTGGTGATGATACGGGCAGCTGAGTTCTGTACCAATTGAAGTTTATGGAGAGTTTTGTGAGAAAGACCTAAAAGAAGAGAGTTACAGTAATCTAAGTGAGAAGTGACAAGGCTATGAACAAGAATAGCAGCAGAGTGAGGTGTAAGGGAGGGACGGAGACGGTTGATATCACAGAGGTGGAAGTGGGCAGATCGGGTAATAGTATTAATGTGGGTTTGGAAGGAAAGGTTGTTATCGAGGATGACGCCCAGACTCTTAACCTGAGAGGAAGGGAAAACAGGACAGTTATCAATTACAAAAGAAAAATATAACGCTTAAAATATAAATTATTTCTTTTTAAATAATAAGTAAATATATTTAATTTATTATTTATAGTAATTGTCTAGTTTGTATTTAAACTTTGAAACACTGCTTTTCAAAATGTAAATAAATTTCTTTTGATGATTTTAAATGATGACTTTGTTTGTATAAATATAGAAATGAACCAATGGAAAATTGTATATAAATAAAAAAATCAAATTGATGCTAATTATGTCATTTATTCAATACAATTAATCTCTTTGTAGTCAAAAACGTAGTTCATGTAACAGAACAAAGCTTTTAAAAGCATTTAAATCTATTTGTCAATTAGAAAAGGTACATTACATTTATTTTTCATTATTTTTTATTTTTCTATTTTTCACATTTTGAAATGCAAACAGAATATAAAAAAACAAACAAAAAAATGTAAAGAAAAACAAACAAAAAAATACATATATATTTTTGGATGTTTTCACAGTACATGGCAATGCATTCATGCTGTTATTAGTATTGCATTTTCTTTTTTTAAACTCTCCTAATATGACCCCAGCCTCGCTGGGCAGTGAATATCTTTGTGCACTTGAGAGCTCTGTATGTATTTGTGCTTCCTGTCACGTTAGATTTGTTTGATGCAGAGCTTGACTTTTTTTTTAAGCCTGTCCAAATGAGTTGCCATCAGCTATTTGAGGACACAGCAGCGAGGTCTCGTGTGAGTGTGTTGTTTGGTTTCTGCAGGTCTTTGACCTCAGGCAGTGTCACAGACAGATGCAGCAGCAGGCGGCCACGGCTCAGGCGGCAGCAGCAGCTCAGGCCGCGGCGGTGGCAGGGAATATCCCAGGACCCGGAAGTGTTGGAGGAATCGCTCCTGCAGTCAGTGAGTGTCAAAATTAGGGTTTTAACTCTACTTGGCCACAAACACACTTTGATTGTCAGTTCACCGGTAATTCTTCATCCTGATCTATAAACACACAGTGTAGTCATTTATGCCATGTTCTACAATTAAAGTGACTCCAGAAATACACAAGTATGGGTGACAGAGCAGAATTGAACAACTAGCTGTTAATGCGAATTTAAACACGTAATGTCTTTCTGTGTTTGTGGTGGTATGTTTTGTTTTGTTTAGTGTTGCCAGATCTTCCTAGAAAATAAAACAAAAATAGAACAACTCCTGATAAACTTTAATCCAAATGCATTATCTTTGGAAATATACCATGTGCCAAAATATAATGACTTGCACCTGCCTACTTTATCATCTCCATAAACTAGATCACTTTATACGCTGAGCCCAAGCAACAATCCCAAAGTCTGCCAAGTGATTAGTTGCAATTAATCACATCAAAATAAAAGTTTTTGTGTACATGATATATGTCTGTCTATGGTGTATATTTAAATTTTGGTCAAAGACGTAAAAGGGTTTAAGCATAAAAAAAGTGTAATACTTCTTTACATTTTTGTAATATGTAAATTTAATTGCAATTTTGTTTTGTTTTTTTCTGAGTAAAAAATAAGTAGGATACTTTTTCCCTGATTTACAGAAAACACCAGCTAAAACAGTTTTGTTAGACATATTTACAACAAAATATTATTTTATGACATATTAAATATTAAATATAATTTTTGGCTATTGCTACAAATATATCCCAGTTACTTAAGGCTTGCTTTGTGGTCCAGGGTCACATATGTCTGAAAGTGATTTGAAATTTGAAGTAGATATTACAAAAATGGAAGTTCTGTAAGATTTTGTTTAAGCGCTGTACCAAACGTATCCACCAGGTGACACCCAAACTGCATTTAATTTTGTAAAGTTCCTGTCACAAAATAACCACAAAATAGGAACCTTGAGACTTGCAAATTGCAAATTTTATGAAATGACACCTGACCCAGACCACAATAGGAGCTTAAAGAAGCTTACGACCGGTATCTAATTTATAATGATTACTAAAATATGTAATAGGGGAAAAGGAAAAGGAACAGCACCAGTAAACTCACAGTTACTTTACAACAGAAAATAAGTCACCACTGTTTTTGAAATCTGTTTCGGTCTGGTTTAATCATATAAACATAATAGATTTAGTTTGTGATTTCTTTGTGATTGTTTGTTTCCAGGCCTCTCGGCGGCAGCAGGGATCGGTGTGGATGATCTCCGGAGGCTGTGCATCCTGCGCTTGAGCTTCGTGAAGGGCTGGGGTCCTGACTACCCCCGGCAGAGCATCAAGCACACCCCCTGCTGGGTGGAGGTGCATTTGCACCGGGCTCTGCAGCTGCTGGATGAGGTGCTGCACACCATGCCACTGGCAGATCCTGGACCGGCTAACTGAGAGCCGACAAAACACAGCAAACACTCACCACACAGATACTGGACGCACTACAGTAAACCTGCGAAGAGCGTGTTTCGCACCATCAGTCGTAAGAATACCAATGAAAACACCACAGGAATTCACTAATCTAAAATTCATGTTTGGGAAAGATATTTCAGTGCATTTTCTTGTTCTGTAGTGAAATGTTGCATTTCTTTTCGGGGGAAATTTCACAAAAACATGTCTAGGTCATATTTTGCTCTAATATAAAATATTCTTTTTTCTCAAAATGCATTTTTGCATTATGACTAGGGCTGCAAAGGGGTGGGGGAAAAAAAAGAAATTTACAAAATGTTCAAAAGCATTGGGAAAAACATTTTCTGCCCCTTTGAAACCCCTAATTATGACATCATTAAGCATATTTTCCTGCCAAATTCTGAATCACTCCTGCTAAAATAACTGAGGTTGTTTGTTTATGCAATGCTGATTCTTATCAGATTACTATTATTTTCTTTTTTAATTTAAAGCAATTATAGTTATACAAATATAATAATTATAATATTATTAAATACATTAATAATATTTATACATTAATTGTGGTATTTTTTGAACCGTCAGGTATTATTCTTATTAAATAATTCAAATAATAACTATGTTATATATATTTAGATAAGAATAAGAATAAATCAATAATAAAATAATAATTATAATATATAAAATAGTTTTCTCATTGAGAATTGGGGAGAATATGATTGATTTTCATGATAATTGTGTCAAAAAAAAAATCCAATTGCATTTTCTTTACACGGAACATCATTTTCTAATTTCTTTCTCTTGTTTTATGGTGAAATATGACTTTTACATGTTCTTGCTGTGAGACTCCTTCTCTGTTCAAATTAGATGTATATACCTTAGCGCCATAGGTCTACTAATGAATGCAAGTTTACACAGGGTTGATTGCAGATTAAGTTCAGGGAAATAGCTTTATTGTTCATATGCCTTTCTAGCTTTGCACATCATGCAGTTATACTAAGAATTTTAGAGCCTAATAGTTTTGCAATACCGGTAGAAAAAGCTTCAAATCTGTCCTCGCAAGAATTCTACTTATGGGTCAGTGTCTAAACACAAAACAAAAGGCAAGAATAACTCCCGCTTTTGCAGTCGCCTTGGTTCCAGAAGTATTTTTCCATTCATTCACTCCATAAGACGAATGATAAATCTTACATATGCATTTTGAATTGAAATGAGTTTGCATACTATATATTTGAAGTTTATTGCAAAATATTTATTCAGATATTGGCTAGTGAGATGGTCTCGAACCTCTGTGGAGAAAATGAATGGTATTTTGACATTTGGAGCCATACGGTTGTGCTCTATTACACGGTCAAAGACGACACAAGCGAGGAAGAGACTGTTCGACCTCCAATCAAGTTTTTTTGCATAAACTCAGAATATCTCGAGTTCCACGGGTTTGGTAGCACTAAATGCCTCAGAGCAAATCGCTATATTGGTGCTGGTCACTTCAGGAAGCGTTAGATAGGACCAGCTGATGCAGATGCAAACCTGCTTCTGAGAAACAAACCGAACTGAACGGATAAAAGGATAAAAACAAAACGCTCATCATCTCTGTACTTGTGCTGTGTGCTCCTCTACATGTGGACCTCAACTCAGCTATGACGCGGCTTACTATCCAGGCATCTTATTAGTTAGACTTGCAATAGCCTTCCAGCTCCTTTATTTTCATACCAAAAAAAAAAAAAATGAAAAGAAGAAAAAATATTGTTCAGCTTTAAAATGGTGGTATTAGTATTGTGACGCAGTTCGGTGTTTGTAACCAAATCATTTGCCATGTGGTGTAAGTCACCAAAGCCAGATTACCTCATGATAATCAAGCATGAACCCAGTGGATTTTTCTTTATGCCAAAATGTGTCTGGAATCTTCTACTTTCTGGACGTCATGCTCACCTCATACTTTAACCAAATCAAAACAGGCGTGTCTTGAACCGAATGTAGAGCCTTGATGCACCGACTGGCTGATTTCGAACCACGGGTTTTTGCCAACACCAGTTACTCAGCTTTAGCATTTATCTCGCGTCTGGATTGTGACCAAAATTCAGCCCTATACCACTATGACCTTTTCTAAACGGGTAGAACATCTAAACTTCAGACTTCAAGCAATGAACATTATTGTTTTGCTGCCTTTGTAATTGAAATGAAATTGAATTGAAATGTCTATATTTTACTGAACGCTTACAGTAAATGATGCGTTTTTTTTAAAAGACCATTCATTTTGGTTTATTTAAGATGCAAATATTTAGTTTAGTGCTAAAATCTAATAGTAAAAGTGGAACCTCAATATAGAACGTTAAAGTCAACATGAAATCAATCCTGTTTGCTTTTGTGTACACCTGATACCTTAACATATTAACATCACAGGAATAAATTACATTTTTAACGGTCATCGCATCCAAAATGAAAGTTTGTTTACAAAATGTGTGTATGTGTGCTCTGTATATTTATTATGTAGATATAAATACACACACATACAGTATACATTTCAGAAAAATAGGTTATGTTTATATATTAAATATTAATTTATAATATACATTATATGACTATAAATATAGACATGTAAATTTTTCTAAATATATACTGTATGTGTATTTAGGTATACATAATAAATATATTGTGCAAACAAAAACTTTTATTTTCTATGTTTGTATGCAGTTAATCGTGATTAATGTTTTACCAGCACAAAATTTTAAATATATTGCAATAAAAAACACTTATTTTGTATCGTAAAAATATTTCATTATTATTTTTGTTTTTACAGAGGCGAAAATATGAGATGTGGGGGAAAATTACATTTAGTACAAAAACTGTATTTTAATTTTATTTTATAGCATAGCATTTCACCAAGAAACTTTGGATTTTTACACAAATTTGCGTAATTTGCGATGTTTTTGTGATCCTGTAAAATATTTGTGATCTCTTGGAAAATATTTGTGCTTTAAAAAAAAAAATAAGGGTATTTCTCACAAAAACTGGCGTGCAACCTCTCACTGATTATTTACGATCTTTCGTAAAACAGTTGCAGTTTCTCGCAAAAATTTGCATTTTTGTAAAAAAAATTGCAATTCCGCACAATATTTGCCATCTCTCACAAAATATTTGAGACCTTTTAAAATATTTGTAAACTCTTGCACAACATTTGTCATCTCGTAAAACATTTGCGAGGTCACACAACACAATTTGCTATCCCTCGTAAAACGTAAAATCTCTCAAAACAATTAGGATCTCTTTTAAAACATTTGCAATGTTGCACGATATTTGTCATCTCTCATAAAAAGACATGAGATACATTTGTGATTTCTTGCAAACATTTGCCATCTCTTGGAAAAAATTCACAATCTTTTGACAAAAAAGTTATTTCTCACCAAAAAAATTTGATCTCGCAAAAATGTGCCATGTTGTAAGATATTTACAGTGTCTCCTAAAACATGCACTCTCCAGTAAAACATTTGTGATCTCTCCTAACCATCTGCTGTCTCTCGCACAACATAATTAAGAACATAATAATAACAACATAAAATACTAAAACAATCGTGATTTTGCGTTCTTATGCAAAACATCTGCATTGTCTTGCAGCGGCATTGTATTTCTAAAAAAATTCTTGATCACTCAAAGACTTCTTATAAAAACATTACAAAATCTTACCATCCCCAAACTGCTGAACAATATTGTTTACGACGCCCACTTACTACAGCATTTGGCTGTGAAATAAGTGACATCACAGGGGCAAATGCTTCGCAAAAGACATTTCATGTTGACTTTAATCAGTGCTTGAAGAGTGTTATCTGTGATTAGTCACAACTTAAGAGAAACTATTTAGTAGAGGATCGTATGATCCCAGTATTGTTTCCATCGTAGTAATCTTTGTGCCTTTCCTTTGTGCTCATTTGTTCATAGATAGATTCTGCAATTGCTAAAAAGCCCTTCCCGTTGGTTCTCACGTCGCAAACCTATTGGTCTGAAATGTTCCAGTAGTTTTAAGCAATGAAGTACGTCAGGGATGTTTTAGTCGTCTTAACGTCATCGAGTGTTTTCGGGATTCGTTTGGACCCCGCATGACATTTGTAAATTGGGCGATGCAAAAGATGCAAACTCTTCATCTGCAGGGTTGTTCACATCGGCTCAGGTCACGTAGAGAATTATGAGCCTTTCGGGAAACTTTTATTGTAAAGCGTAAAGCCTTGTTTTATTTCATTTCCGTGGCCGTCGGTTGCTATGAAACATTCAATTTAGATGTCAGGAATGCTCATTGTTTCGATGAGTGCCTTTGTGCTGTATTTCATCGGATACGCGTAACACATACATACACTGCGGATTAAATGCTATAATTACAGTAAAGCTGTAGTTTTAATGCAGATTTTAAAGGCACTTTGCAATGTACGCAATCAGTGTTGAGTTCTCTCTAAACCAGTATGCTATCTTGAGGTCATTTGGGTGAAATAGATTTAAGCTCTCGCATTACACATCCAATACACACCTCTGTGGTGTAAAAACATATGTGTTGTATTTAAAGATGGAAACATTTATAAACTAGACATAGGCAGGTATCTAAATGTCATAGCTTGCTTAGACTTACAGGTATGATTCGAATCATTTTATTGGATTGCCAATTACATTACATGGTTCTCAGTCATTTTACGGTTTATTTTGCCTTAATAGTTACAGATATTTTACAATCGAGCCCACTTCTTTGTGACAAACGTACAGTTACTACTTCCATTGTAGAGTAAGTTCACTTTATCCCTCATTAGCTACTGTGTTCCGCACTGTAATTTAGATTTCATTCACTGTATCGAAGGTTTAGAAATGACGTTTTGTTCAAAGGATGACGTTTTATTTTTCCTCAGAAATATGTGGCCTAGCCCCTTGTAACACTAGAACGTGTGTGTGTTTTTTTTCACTGATGGCGCATACTGTATTGTGTAAGGATACAAGCAACATGTGTCAGTAACATGACAATCACCCAACTGGAAGTCAGATCAACAGCATTCCATATGAAAACTATTTCTTACAAGTATTTATCAGTATGTTATCCAGTGTGAATATATTTGAATTGACTATTTTATTGATATTGTCATTTCAATTCTTGTTGTTATTATAATTATTCTATTGTTAAAGGACATTCTGCTCCTGTATGTTGACTGTACACCAAAGTAAAAAAAAAAATCATTTTGATACAGATATGTTTTGTGATGTATTTATTTGTGTGAAATGATGCTTAGACAAAGTATATATGAACTTAAAAATGGAAATGCATTCACTGAAAATTTTGAATATATTTTTAAATAGTGTTTTTTGAGGCCTTGGATTAATAAAAGGAATTATATGGAAATTCGGTCTCTATAAAATAAGTTTTAAAATGAGTTTTGAACCAGACTAAGGACTTAAAAACAGTTCTTAACTAACTCATTATGTAGCTAAACGGTTAGAATTTGTTTTAAATAAATAATATATATTAGTGCTGGGCAATGGTAAATTGCATCCAAAATAAAGCTTTTTGTTTACATAATGTATGTGTGTGTTCTGTGTATATGTATGTATGAATGTATGTATATATAAATACACACACATACAGTATACATTTAGAAAATATTTACTTTTTTATTTTTATTTGTATATAATTATAATAATATATTTTATATTTTATAGAAATATAATGTATATATATATATAATATAAATATTGCCCAGCATTTAAAATATGACAAAACTTGAAACCATAAGTACATAATAATTTAATAAAAATTAATAATAATTGCATAATTACAAACAGCTATATATATATATATATATATATGTATATATGTATATATTCAATATATATTTATAGTCTATTATATATAAAAAACATTATATATTTTTTAAAAACATATATTTATTATATATATATATATATATATATATTTTTTTTTTATACAATGATATAAGTAGTTGTTAAAGTTTAAATGTAAATAATTTGCTTATTTACAAATGAAATATCATATAATTAATATATAAATTAATATGAAATCTACATCAATAATGTTTATAAAAATGGGCTATAATGTAAGTGAATGGAGTAGACTAGAAAGTTCAGGGCGTGCTCTGTTTTTTTCCTCGTTCTAGACTGTAGGGGGGGCTGAAGGGTTTGCATGTGACTTTAGGTTGAGTCGGTGCTGCATCCGCCCTGAGCATCATCGTCTTCATCATCTTCCTCACACTCGCATCTGGAGCGGAGGAGGAGGAGGAGGAGGAGGAGGAGCGCATCCTTAAGGAGCGCACAGACACAGAAGAAAACATCCACAGCTCGGCCACCATTCAGCTGGAGGATCGGCCTGGAGAAATTCATGGAAATAAAATAGAAATTAAATCCCTTTGCTTTTTCTTTTTTGTTTTCTGATCACAGCCAAGCCATTGGACTTCAAAATGGCTGAGATTACAAATTTGAAACCAACCTATGGTGAGTGAAGCTCTGTCTATATTTACGTAATGATCCGGGCTTTAACATAAAGACGCGATAGAAACGCCAGCACCTGTTTATTCGCATCTCGGTATCGTGTTTTAGTTTAAAGGGTTTAATTATTATTATTATTATTATTATTATTATTATTATTATTATTATTTTCCACTGATTTTTCTTCGCATTATGTTCATTGTTTACTGTATATGGGTAATTTTATATTGGTTTCTGTTTTATTCTATTCTATTATGTTATATTATATTATAGTGAATTAGGAAATAAATGAGATTTTTCAAGAGGCAAATGTAAAATGCTAATATTCACCAATGAAGTGTAAAGCGTAAAGCGAAGCCTGCACGATCCACCTGACAGACGCATGAAGTGTGTTTATCCACACACACGCTGTGTCTTATGTCGATTGACGTCGTTTAAAAAGAGGCTCAACGTCAGAATAAATGTATTTTGTATAGAAAAGACGTGTTTAGATCCGCTTAACTTTCGCATCGCTGTAGCACTGCGTGCATGACGTCATGTCTGTGGAGTGCGCGAGCATCAGCTGGAGCTGCTTTATTCACTTCATTCCCAGCACTGATGATAACATCCGTATATCGTGCATTCATAATGCCGTATAATCATATTTCATAAGTAATTGTCACATTACAGTTATCGCTGGCCTATCCCACAGTAAACTGTAGCTTACAACGAGCACATGTTGTGATCATACATCATCATATACAGCATCATATGTGAACCTGGACCACAAAACCAGTAATAAGGGTAAAAATATTTTATTTGAGATTTTTACATAATCGTAAATGGATAAATAAGCTTTCGATTGCGATTGTTAGAACAGGACAATAGGCTGAGGGTTTGCAATCTGAGGGTGGGAAAAGTTCTTATTAATACATATTACTAATAAAAAATTAAGTTAAGTTTACAAAATATCATCATGGAACATCTTTACTTAATTAATTTTTGTCATAAAAGAATTATATCATTTTGACTTGATGCATTTTTGGATATTGCTACAAATATACTTGTTTTGTGCTCCAGGTTCACATATATTACTATGAAGGTAGCCCATAATAATAATATATTATGAGGTTTGTTATAAGACATTATAAAATGGAATATCTATGCACCTTTATATGAGCGTGCTTTATTTCTCATCACTCTCTTTATTATTGGGCCTTTTTTATCTACCACAGAGCGCAGATCATTTTAACAAGATTGAAGTTTGAATAGCAAAATATTAAATGGAAAAAAGAATGGCAAAATTTCATTGTCTGTTATATTTAACAATTACTGTTGCCTTATTGCCTACTGAATATAATACAGTCTAATATAAACATACTGTAGGCAAATGGACTGCCCAAAAAACATGGCTGAGAATATTTAGTAAAGAATTAAGTATTTATCGTAAGTATTGTATTATTATAACATCTGGCAGATTGATTGGCTGATTTGTGCGAGTCTTTATGGGGTTATGTCATGCGCTGGGGGAGGAGGAGAGTGTTGACGCGTTTCCTGGTTGATGCGTGTGATGTAGTTTGGGTCAGGTATTTTAGGAACACGTCTGAGTGATCTTGGATCACAACTCAGCGCGTGGGAGATGCCTGGAGGCAGAATCAGCTCAAGAGGAAAATAACCAGAACCAGTCCAGCCTGATAAACACAGATTTAGGATTTCAGAAGCCATGAAGGAAATAAAACCTTTTACTCTTTCGCTATTACAGTTCTTCAGTGATTTGCGTGTTCGCTCCTAAAGCAAAAATGTTGACGGAACAATCGAAAATTACAAAATCAGGATCTGTCAGATGTATGTGAAGTGGGGTTTTGGAGCAGTGAGATTTGACTGTGAGCGGAGCTATCCAGTACAACAAAAATATCTTGAGGTGCACTTAATTTTATTTAATGAACACTTGCAGTGTATTCAGATCTTAATATGCAGAACTTTCATGGCTACCCAGGTGAAAAACAAGTCCACTTATACAATGTACTTAAGTGCTCTATTTTTTCACACTAATTTTGTACTTAATATATTAAAAATGATTCTTTAGTAGCCTACGTCTTAAGATCATCTAAGTGTCTCAATTGTGCTATTCTGAGACACTGTGAATTCGTACTAAAATGTGCTTTTAGTTAGCCTTCCTTTGACACTACATTCATTTCACGAGCAGAGTTAGTGAGGCGGGTGTAACGCGATGACGCAGCAGTTCTGCAACCATATCGGCTAAGGTAGCTTGGCCAGACTAAGCTCCTATGAGCTTTAAAGTCATGGAAGCCAGACTTTTTTAATTGACAAAGCATGTAGTATGTTATTTAAAATTACATGCAAAGTTAATATATTTTAAATGTACTAAATTGCAACTTGATCATTAAAATGTGCAATAAAAATATTTACATACATAAAGTTTTTATTTGACTTTACCATAAATGTTTATCAGTATACATTCAGCAGCATACTTCAAAATGATTATAGTAATAGTTGTACTTAAGTGGGTCTAAAAAGCACTCTAAACTTGATATAAATGTAAACTGTTTAATCAAAGTGTTAAAAACATATACGCTAAGATCACACTTATAAGTATATTATTTCCATAAGTACTCTTTTTTTAAAAGTATGCTATATTATACTTTTTTCACAAGGGTAGGACTAATATTCTGATTAGCACGAAGAGCTTGTATCAAAAGTAACTTTTATTGCATTATGTCTGGTTATGACACTTAATAAGTGTACTAAAATGCTGATATATAACATAAAAAACTCTGTATATCACTGTATCTTAACCAGGCAGATACAAAGACACATAATGATGCCACAAACTACCAGATACCAGCTTGTTTACACTGTATTGCCACAACCACACTGATATATCATTGGTCTAAAACCCCACTTCCACATAACTGTACTTTACACAGCTATTACATTCTGATTTTGTTCCACCAAGTAGGTTTTTGCTTTCAGTGTGAAAAGACAACTCGCATCAGTGGAAATGATTGAAAATGCCCTACTTAAAAAGCTGGTTTCTGAATTGTGTCAGAACGAGTCTGTATCGATATTAATCAAATGTCAAGTCCTCTCAGATTATAACAGGGCCTTCATTGATTGAGCAGAGAATCTACTGACTTTGTAGGACATCATTTTCATGAGCAAAATAGGATCAAGAAAATGCTTTCAAGACAGAAGGTGACTAGGTCAAGTCTCAGACGTCAATAGCAGCTCTCCTTTACTTGTTTAATGGAGATTCACTTTATAAATGGGATAATTAAAGCTGGCAGCAAAGGCAGGTCTGTGACGTCATATTTCTTGAGTGAGTCTGTTTAAAAACTGCCTTACTTTATTTGTCACATTCAGAAATGTTTAGCTTAGAATTTTATTATACATAGTATAATCTGCAAAGTAAACAACAACAACAAAAAACGTATATAAACTTATAAATATATATATATATATATATATCAGAGTATTTTTTACAAGAAAATGGCTCATGTTTAAGTCAGTATGTTATGCAAAAGAAATTTGGTTTACAATATTTTTAATTATATATACACACACACACACACACACATATATATATATGTGTGTGTGGATGGATCATATACAATGTTCCAACCAAAATAAACATTTTTGTTTACCTTATGTATGTGTGTATTTGTGTATATTTATATAAAGACACAAAGATACAGTACATAATTAGAAAATATTTACATGTATATATTTGTATTCATATAATTTATATATATATATATATATATATATATATATATTATTCTTAAATATATGAATGCATGTGTGTTTATTTATATATAAATAACAAATATACACAATATACACACATATATTTAGTACACAAAAACTTTCATTTTATTTTATATTAATCATGATTAATCTTGCCCAGCACTAATATGTATATATATATATATATATATATACACACACACATATATACACACACTATCAAAGCACATTTATAGTTTAACATTTTATTGTATCTTTGGACTGTTTACACGGCTATTAAAACTAAATATTTCCCAACTCTTTTCACTGCAGAGTAGTAAGTAATTAATAATTCAATTCAAGAGTAGCTTTTTGAAGACACAGAGTGAAGTTCTAGCCTTGACTACATTTGATCTTAGCTTATCACAGATATCTGCAAAATGTACATGTCTCGTTCTCTCTTTTTTCCTCTCTCTCTCAAGTGTGTGTGTGTGAAGCTGCAGTGATTGAACAATGGCTTGATTTATGCGTGTGACTGGTGTCAGAGTGACACGTCTTCTCTGTCCCAGCTGAAATCCAGCACACAGTGTCTCTCCTCAACACGACTGCAGCTGATCCTTATTCTTACCCTGCTGCTGCTGTCGTATTACCACTGACAGCAGATATGGAGTGCCAGCCGTCCTGACATGGCAGCTAACTAAACCCCTTTGTGATCCTGCTGAGCAGAGAGCAACACTACGGGTGGCGTATGAACGAAAACAAAAGAACGGGCGAAAGCCGAGAGTCTAGCAGAGCTGAAGCATCATTATTCACACCTGTCCGCTCCGCCACCAGCACATGCTCTTTTCTTAACCTCATCATTTTCCCATCCTGCTTTCTCTTCATTTCTACTCATCACGATCTCCACCCTGCTCAGCCGTGACGACAGACTATGCCATCATTTCTCATTTGTGAACCATTTTGTCCAGCTTATTAATCATGAGCGCCCACATGCGTGCACACTCACTGAGCTCACGGTTGTGTGTCTGAAGCACATTATGGAGAGTGTCATAATCAGAGGCGTGTGTTTGGCGGTGATAATGTATTGGTTTTTTGAGGAATGAGCCGTACTGACGTACATTAATATCTGTTGAGAGACCGTCACACTTTCTGGGGCGTTAAAAGACATCGCATTTAAAATTTAAATGTAATGAAAAAAAAACAGAATTGAAGTTCGCGCATGTAGAAGTTGCTGTCACTGTGCTATGCTGGTTGTTTTAGTTATAGTGTCTTACTAAGTGGTTGCTAGGTCAAGTTGGATTTTGGACCAATCCAAGACTAGTTATTCAGACTCCTGACATTTGTGAAAAAAGACACTTAAGTATACTTTTAAAAAGAATACTTTAACAAGAAAATATATATATTGCAAAGCAAATGTAACATTTTCAGGCACATAAAATTAATTGCAATTAAATAAAAATGAGTTACAGTTTAATTTAATTTAATGCATTTAGTAATAATTGAGAATGATTTTTAACCTACTTAAATAGGACTTGAGTTCATCTTCATATGTAATTTAAAAATTACTTTCATTGTCTTTGAAATATGGTTACCTGAATTTTAACCTAACAAACTGTTAGTAAGAAGAAAATTAGGAATTTATTGCGGGAGAAGTCGTAGTTAAAGGGATAGTTCACTCAAAAATGAAAATCTGATGTTTATCTGTTTACCCCCAGGGCATCCAAGATGTGTTTGACTTTGTTTCTTTAGTAGAACACAAACAAAGATTTGTAACTCAAACCATTGCAGTCTGTCATAAAATTGAGGAAGTCAATGGGTACCAAATGTTCCAAACCTCTGAGAGTCAAAAAACCATACACAGACAAAATCAAATTGAACCCTATGACCCATGAAGATACACTGAGGTGTTAAGCCCCAAACGATTGGTCTGTGCAAGAAACTGGACAGTGTTTAAACACCACGATGTCCGACTGCCCTAAACACATTCACAACATCCAGCACATGACGCCTCATCGTAAACACATAGAGATCTATACATAGATGCCTCATTAGTGACTGTTTCTATGGGCTATCTATGTGTATATATTGATATATCTATATGCAAGAGAACACTGAAAATTCTTGCGCCCGGTGTTTTAAATGCCAGAGATTTGTGGCAACTGTCACTTTAATAGTGTTCCTTATTTAAAAGTGTTCACAATTTTTTTTTTTTTTATATTGTTACAAAGCCCTTTTTTTAAAAGTCTACTTGAGTGTGTTAGCAAACAGTCATAAAGGTGCACTTAATTATCTTTTTATGTAATTAATATTTTATAATCTTGAAGTACAGTTTTTTTTAATATAATTTTAGAATTTGAAGTACACTAAAAGTGCACATTCAATAGAGTTAAGTGCACTAATTTTTCAGAGGAGGTTACGGCTCCTTCGAATGTAAGTCTAAGGGATTTTTGCACCCACATGACAAAAGTTTAATGTTATTACTATTACTGAAAAATACCTGCACACTTGATTTGGGATCACATTAATGTTTGTAACAGAAACGTTTAATACTTATAGTTAGGTGTTTGTTCAAGCCATGACTATAAACATAAGCGACAGTAATACCTTTAGCATCCACCGCTAACAGCTAACCACAGGTCATTAAGATACTTGTTTCCTTGTAACTACAATGTCAGATTTCAGCTAGAATACTGACACTAATCTGTCATTTATAAAGCAATTACCAGAGCGAGAGCTGAGTGTATCAACTGGCAGAATGATTTTTTCCCCCCTACTCTTCGTCTCTCAGAGGGGTTGTTTCTAAGCAACAGAAGCAGCTGGCTTTTAAACATGCAGCCAAAAGTGACATCATGTGATCTGGAGTCCCTCCGGGGGATGTATTGCGTCCAGTTCAGTCGGGGAGGGTCCGGCCTTTGTGTGGACTGAGGCAGGGTGGGGTCGGCCGAGGGTGGGGGGGAAAGAGAGGGAAAAACAGAAACGCAGAGCAGTTTAGGTAAAATGACAGGAAATATAAAGCCAGCGGGGTCGAAATCAGGGTCAAACATTTCAGAATAGTATTAAATATCTGTGCTGGCAGACATCAGAGTCATGGCAGTCACATGACTGAAAAATGACAGCTTTCTTTATCAGAGATGCTGCTTTCAATCCGGAGTTTCAAACGTCTCATGTCTCTCTGTTCTTTTTAATCTAGCGTTCCCTCTCGCTATTTCTTTTCTGTCTGTCACACATTATCTTTATATAAATATTTTCCCCACTGTAGTTCAATCCTCCTTCCTCCTCCTTTGTCTCTTATTATCAAACGACTATGTTCTGGCCATTTCACAAACAGTTTGGAGGTTTCTCACTACTCTCAGTGCTGAATGGGTTTGTGGTACCTGAAATTATAGCTTTAATGTTTAATGCAAGCATCATTATTACTATTGCTCATTCTTTAGTGATTTTACTGACGTATTAAGCCCCAAATCATGCCATTTATTGAGGAGATGTGATGTTTTCCTAAAAATAAGTGTACTCATTTAGTGTACTTAAAAGTTAAAACTTTCACTACTGTTTCTTATCTACGGAAGCCTGTTTCTGCCACTAAATAAAAATAAAAAGGTTTACATATCACAATTCTACTTTTTTTGCTAATTATGAAGTCAGAATTGCATGATGTAAAGTCATAGTCATAAAGTCATAAAGTCAAATTGTGAGATATAAAACAATTCTAAGAACTTGGTCTCTTTTCCACTCAAAATTGGGCTTCATACCTCACAATTGTGAGTTTATATCTTACAATTCTGAGAAACGTTGTGAGTTTGTTTCTCAGAATTGCGAGTTTATATTTTATTTTTTGCAATTGTGAGTTTATAATTTGCAGTTGCAAATGTCACAATTCTGAAAAGGCGCAATAACCTTTTTTACATTTTTTTTATTGATTGGCGGAAACGTGCTTCCATACTTAACACACTTAAGTACACTTTTAAAAAGTACATATAATGCCAAATTAAATGTTTTCCATGAGCAGCCATCACTCATTAACTAACACCTTAGATTAAATGTTTCATCACATTATTTTAATTGAGGTCTATGTAAACCTGCAGGGTCTTTCGTGAGTCAGTTGGTGACCGGGAATAGACATGCAGCACACCATCTTCCTCTCTCTCTGAGGCCAGCAGAGCATTACTGATGTTTTACATTAAGCAACTACATTTACTGTCAGAGATGTGGTGAATTCTTGCATGTGTGGAGTGAACCAGTGCACATGCCATAGTTATTATTTAAATTGAGATTTAAAGTTCCCCTATTATGCCATTTTTAAGGCTACTAAATTGTTTTGGCAGTCTCTCACAATAGGTTTACATGCCGGTAAAAACACTTTTGTTTTCTCAAAAAATGTGTGAAAATATCACTTCATTTTCCAGCAGGCCAACATAGAACATAGAAGGGGAATAATGCAAATGTGTTACCCCTTGAATTACTAAATTCAAATGTCTAATGACTTGCTGAGGCTGTATAGAGTCAGTTCTATCTTTTGGGAGACAGTATCTTTATTTACAGGAATACAACTTTCCTGTTGGTTTACATTCACATACAGATACATTACGCACTGTATGAAAGACAATTCTGGAAATGGCATAATAAAATAAAATAATGCAATTAACAGAAATTGTAGAGCTGTAGAAATGGTGGTGAGTACATTTGAGGTCATTTGTGTTTGTCTATAATAACTTTATGCTGTTTGTTGTTTTGTTTGTGTGGACAAAATCTAGCAATTTCAATAGGAAACCATTTTTGTGGCAGCTTCATGTTTTTTCACTTAAGTATATTATTTCTGTAATTCATACTTGATTTAAAAGTATGCTAGAGTGTACATCTTTGTTTTGTTTAAATGGTATTTACAGCCATTTTTTGTTAACATGTTCTACTTCTGAAAGTAGCCTGGCAATTACAACTAGGTAGTTTTTATTTATTCTAAATTACAAAGAAAACATTTAATGTTATTTCATGACATAATGTTCTTTAAACTGCTTTTTCAGCAGGTAGTGTTTGTTGGTGGCTTTCCTCCTTAGACTTTATTGTTGTGTGTTGTTGCTCAGGCATGTGGTTGGTTTCTGCGTTCTCATTGGCTGTTGCTTCCTTAAAGAGGCTGTTGTGTGAGGCAGGAGAGCACATCCTGTTCTCATCAGCTCACTGAAGCTGGGCCGACTCACAATTCCAGTCAGCTCTGACTGCCATGAGCAAAGAAGGGGACCTGTCGTTGCCACGGCGACCAGAGCACTTCACCACCCCGGACCTTGGAGTTCGGAGTTTGGCAAGAGGAAAGAGGAGATGGAAGAAGTGGAGGGAAGGAGAGAGGGGCGAAGAAAGAAGGGTGTGAAATGAATGTAACAAAAAGAGAATAGGGAAGAGTGTCAAGTCAGTCAATAGAGAAATGAAAGAGGATGAGACATAAAGGGAATGACAAAGAAAATGGAGCCAATGGACGCCAGTCTATCAAAGAAAGCACTCTTGCTTCACACAGAACCAACCAGTGTGTTTCTTAAAGGGCACCTATTATGAGATGTAATATAAGTCTCCAGAATATGTCTGTGAAGATTCAGCTGAAAATACATCACATATATAATTTATTATATCATTTTGAAGATGGCTATTTTGAGTGGAAGCAGAAACTGGTCGTTTTGGTGCCTGCCTCTTTAAATGCAAATGAGCTGCTGCTTCCCGCCCCCTTTTTCCAGAATAGGGCTGGTTGGTTTTAATATCATGTCTATCATGATGAAATCATGCGTTTTAGAGCCTCTACATCTACACAATTATATATATCATATGTGCGTCTGGTGAGATTTTACTTTATGTTTTTATTCAGATTCTAAAGATGCTGTAAATAGAATTGTTCTATATTCTACATGTCATTTCCGAGCCGAACATCGTGTACCATTCATACTTGCATTACATTGTTGAATTAAAGCTTTAGTTTCCCAATGTTCCATGTTGTCCTAAAGACTCGGGGCACTAGTGTGTTTCCGTGTGTGTTATTAAAGGTGTTTGGGCAGAGGGAACTGTGATGTTTCCTAATCGAATGCCCTGCAGCATGGGGTGAAAGCAGCACCTGCCAGCCCCGGTTAAGCTTGTTATGGTCTGTTGCTGACATTTGAACATTTTGGAGATGCGTATTTTAATGAGCCAGTTATGACAGAAATATAAATGAGCAGATTCTATTGGCGCTATCTTGTTTAATGAAACAGTAGAGATGTCTGTGTGTGTCTGTGTGAACAGTAAAGGCTCCAGTTACTGGATCCTCTCATGGACTGCAATGAACAATCCATGATCATAAATATAACTGCTGTGCTCAGCATCAGCCCCATTAGCTTGCAAATGGCTGTGGAACAAACAAGAAGCAAACAGTCATGAATTAAACAGGAAAGAATCCAAGCTGCAGCCAAGAGCAAGAATTACCCAGACAATTGTTTTTCATTACAGTGGATGATGTCAAAACTTAGAAAGTTCATTTTTTAATTTGAGTGCTCTTTTTCTCCCTCACAAACAAGTTCTGTAATTATACTCCATAAATCTCTTTTTTTAATATTCATGTTTTTGCCTGATCCGACCTGAGGTGCTGCGGCTGCTGTTTTCTTTTTCTGTGTTCTCTCCTGTTTCTCTCTGTTCTGCATCTAACTGGGTCAGTCTCTCACCTCAGTTTGAGGCCATCGGTGGCCATGTTTGTTGTTCTGTTAAATTTACTTTGAGGCCAGATGTTTTCTCTAGAAACCTCATGCAGGTCTTTATCACCCACAGCTCTCTGTGAATGTGGGTCACAGTCCAAACGAAACTATAATGAGTTAGGGGTTATGAAGGAAATGGCTTGTGCACAGTATTTAGTTTGAACTAAAACTAAAACTGAACTAATTTTTTTTGTTTAGTTTTGTATATAAAAAATCATAACGTACATGTAGACAACAAGACAAGACAGCATCCAAATCAGTAACAAATTCAAATAATTTCCATAATTGCATGTCCAAAATTCATATTAGAAGTACAAATATCACATTACAGTACGCTAACACAAAAATTTAAATGATGGGTTGAAGACAAGTATATTTATTTAGCAGCTTAATGGCTTGCAGTATATGAATGATCACTTTGCTCCATTTCTGCAATATTCTGGCATCTTAAACCTTTAGCCTGAGGGAAAAACTGCCGTTCTGAAATGAGTGGGTGCCTGCAAACTGCAAAATGCTTATGTGCTTTGCTGTGAGATCTAGTTTTATGCATTTGTTCAAGGTCACACAAGGCAGTTTGCTGTGGTGTGTTGTTGTATATGGATGTTTTATTACCTTGAATGCAGGCATGTTCACATTGCTTTGACATCTGAGTCCAAATAAATCTGAAGTCTTGTTTCACAAGTCAAATCTCGAATTCCATGCTGTAAGCCTTTTCACATGGCAATGTCAGGCATTTTTAGGATTTTCCTTGTTCATTAAATTATATCTGTATAAGAACACTTACAACATTTTACAAATCTTTAATACCTTTCCATTTTTTAAATTAGTGTTTATTTGTTGTCTATTCTGCAAGAAAGGGACCAGTAACCTTTAACAATAAACAATGAACAATGTTTATGTGTTTAATCTTTTGTAAATGTGCACTCAATAGGAAAGTTTTGTTGTCCCTGTAGTAAATGGATGTAACCATCACAATTTCCCTTGTGAGAAATAAGGATACTTAATTGTATCGAATGCTCACTTGTAGTGTACTTCAGAGTGTATATATATATATATATATATATATATAAACATATATATAAACTTTTGTCATGCTTTAAAGAATGACACTTATGCTGGCATCTCAAAGAGGTAAATGGACAGAGGAAGTCCTCGTAATACCAGCCTCAGGTACTGTTCAAATTAGTACTGTAAAGGCAAAGGAATGAAAAAAAAATATTTTTTTATATATATAAATTTAGGATGAAGTCAATTAGTGTTGAAAGAGATGAGTTTTCACAACAATTTTTGTACAACAAATGCTTGTAAGTATAAATGCTGATTGCTAAAGTGATCTGTTTTGGTCTCTTTCAGACGTGTCCCCAGTACTTGCAGGTTTTCTGGGCGCTGGGGTCTTGGTTGTCTCCGTGACGGTGGCCGTTTTTCTCTGGACGTGCTGTCAGCGGCGATATCGTCAAATGACAGGCGCGTACAAGCTGACCAGCGGCCCCTACGACCCCCCTGTTGACCCCCCCTACAAGTTCATCCACATGCTCAAAGGCATCAGCATCTACCCCGAGACCCTTAGCAACAGCAAGAAGATTGTACGGGTGGGCCGACGCTCTGGATCGGGCTCATTGCTGAGAGAATGGGCTCGTGGCTCCCGAAACGGCGATGTGGTTCTGGTGGATGCAGATCCTGAAGGTTGCTCCCCACACCTACAGATGAACCACCTGGTGCCGCCAATGGGACCTCCCAGACTGGAGAGGGCGCTGCCCATCCGGGCCGACTACTGCTGTATGGAGAGCAGCTCTGGAAGCAGCAGCGAAGCTCCAAGTAAGACGGCGTCGCCCCACAGTCTTGACTCCCCCTCTCTGGGGACGCTCAGTCTGGCCGTCGACTACAACTTCCCCAAGAAGGCCCTCGTGGTGACCATCGTAGGAGCGCAGGGGCTCCCCGCAGTGGACGAACAGGCGGGCAGCTCTGACCCCTACATAAAGATGACCATCCTTCCCGAGAAGAAGCACCGGGTGAAGACGCGCGTCCTAAGGAAGACTCTGGAGCCTGTATTCGATGAGACGTTCACCTTCTACGGCGTCCCATACAGCTCGCTGCCCGAGCTAACACTGCACTTCCTGGTGCTTAGCTTTGACCGCTTTGCACGGGATGATGTTATTGGCGAGGCGATGGTGCCACTGGTGGGTGTGGATCCCAGCACGGGACGGGCGCACATCACCCAACAAATCAGTAAGAGAAATACTCAGGTGAGTGATTTTTCACCTTATATGGGATTGAGGGATGTCTTGGGTGACTTCAATGTGTAGTGATGCACTGTAATTAAAATCCTGGGATGAAATTGGAAATTCAGTATTTAATACTGACCTGTATGTGACCCTGGACCACAAAACCAGTCATAACCCTGTTGCTGGTTAGGTAGCTTTGAAGCATGGATGCTGGATATGAGCTGGTTTAAGGTGGTCGTGTGCTGGTCCTAAGGACAAGCTTAAACCATCTTATGACCAGTTTAAATCAGCATTCATGCTTCAAAACCTACCTAACCAGCATATGCTAGTTTTTTTTAAGAAGGAATTAGGAAAGGTTTGTTAGGATAGGATTAGGATATTTGGCTGATACAGCTGTTTGAAATTCTTGCACAAGCCAAATGTTTTGCCTCATAAGACCTCAATATTTCATCAAGAGCCACGGGTATTCATATTTTGTTGCTTGTTTTGCTCTTTTTGACTCTCAAAATTAAGGTAGCCATTGATTTGTATTTAATGAATCACCATGGACCATGAGTTCAGTTAAGAATCTTCTTAAAGATAAAGTATCTAGCTCTTGGATGGCCTTGGGCCATAAACTGACAATTGTCGTTTCAGTCAAATAATTTTAGTGCAATCTCTAACAATCATCTCATAATTAGTAAATGTGAAAACGTCGGTATTGGGCGCGGCTGGGCCTGTAAGCAGCATCATATTTCTTACTGTTATGCGACACAGCAATCGTTACACTTAATCATTCCCATGAGATGCCCCTCAAACCTTTATGGATCTCCCAAGATGTTTTACGGTTAGCTGCGCTCGTTGTGGACGAAAGGCTTCCTACGGCCTCTCTAGGCACGAACCTGATCTAGAAAACAAGGTAAAAGAAAAGATTTTGAGCTCTCTGCTCCAGGTTAAGTGTTCCTGTGATTGATACAAGCAGTTTCAGAGTGGCAGCGCTGGCATCAATTCCAACTCAGTGAAGCTATTATCCCACAGCTTTTCTGAAACCAAGTCAAAGAGGCGCTGATTTTATTGTGTTGACATTTTGAACCTTTTTTGGCATTTAAGATGATACATGAGCCTTTAACTTAGACCTAAGACCTTTGCAGCCGCATACAGTATGTAACTGTGAGACTACAGATAGGATTTTACGTAACTTAATTTATTGTTTTCAGACTCCAAATCTTAAATCACAAAGCATTTTGAAGGGACAAACATCAATCTTTTTTCTCCTT
Source organism: Enteromius unitaeniatus (assembly GCA_032359435.1). Lineage (NCBI taxonomy): Eukaryota > Metazoa > Chordata > Actinopteri > Cypriniformes > Cyprinidae > Enteromius > Enteromius unitaeniatus. Next base: position 1,437,572 of record JAUMHI010000021.1, read on the forward strand.
AAATCAACCTGTATTTGGAGCTATAGATGTTATATTATGTAGACGTGTGTTCCACATATATTTGTATGTATGGGCTGGGCTGGGTGGAGAGAGCGTCTATTGATCCAGGAGCCATTAAAGCAGCATTATACCAGACAGAGAGTGTAGCCATAAAGGCCAATGACTGCAGGGGGGCAGATCCATCAGTACAACCATCTGGAAAGGAGTACTTTTTCTCACATCATTAGCAACGTAACCCACAAAACAAACGATTAACATCCCTTCAGATATTTTGTTTTTCAAAATGCTTGATACTTTGCTTCTGTAGTCTTTTACACCTGTTTACACTTGTTATTGATGGATTCCTGCAGCCACTTGTGAATGTTTTTTGACGGGAGGGTCTGGTTTTGTAACTACAGCATACTATAGTTTATTTTCTGCATTTAAGCATCTTCTGCTCATCTGCGCAGCATGTATTTGATGAAAAATACAGTAAATTCAATAATTAAGTGAAATATTATTGCATTGTTATTAGTGCTGTCAAACGATTAATCGCGATTAGTTGCATCCAAAATAAAAGTTTTTGTTTATATATATATATATATATATATATATATATGTAATATATATATGTGTGTTTCTGTATAAATATATATAAATATAATATAAATATATAAGCTGATTTGGTACTGAATAAAACATATATTATTATTATTATAAGTGTTGAAAAGGTTATTTTGTTTTTTTGAAAATAAGGATACAAATTTTGTTTTAGCATTCTCTGACTGATAAAAAAAGGCATTTAATTAAAATTGTAATATTTGTAATATTGGAAATGCCTTTACAATCACTTTGATCAATTTAAGCTATACTTGCTAAATGTTAGTGTTAACAATAATAATGATAAAAATTAATTTTTTACTGTATTGTAAATCAAAAAAACAACCAATCAATCAGGAAAAAAAAAAATCAATCAATCAATCAGAATGCTCATCAGCAGTTGTATTAATTAAACCTAAGATGTACAACCGACGAGCTTCAGATTATTTACACTTTTCAGGATAAAATTTTTATTATGTATAAAGTAAATTTAAAACCTATTTTTTAGTGTAATGGATGATTGACGGGTGACTAGGCAGTTCTTTGATACTGTCTGGGAGACATCAGAACATTGGTGTTTATACTCCAATCACACAATCACACAAGACAGATAGGAGGTATAAAAGAGGCCTCGGTAAACACCCTTTGAAATAGACAGAGAAGGCTTTGCATCCATTTGCTCTCCAACACTGGCTGAACACTGTAAAAGTTGTTGCATAACGGTTAATCATAGCTAAATACGCTGCTGTATTTCCATCAAAACAGGAACAAAAGCATTATAAGCGATGTCTGTAATCTCATTCTCTGTGGTGGCAGGAAATCTTTAATGCTCAAAGGCGAATAAGTATTTGAGCTTGTTTTCCCGCTTGTGTACGGCTTTGTAAATACAACATATGCAAAGTAAGCATGTTCAAATCACAGAACTTCCTGTATGCTTTAGACTCTTCTATCTTAAATTGAATCAGTGCCTATGGCTCAACAAGACAGGAGCATTAGGGTGTTGGCTGGGAGTGGTGGACAATCGATTCAGCCAAGAGAGAGAGAGAGAGACGGAGAGCGAGAGAGGATTATGCGAGAGAAGGAAGGAGAAAAAGCTCAGGGAACAGATGGGGTGCAGTCCGTGTGGCAAAAGAGACTGGTAGAGAAAGAGAGAGAGAGAAAGAGATGGGTGATTATGAAGAGTGAGTGACATACTGCGGCAGCGCCATACTCGTTATGCTTCCTGAAGAATACCGTTGGAAGATAAAGAAATCAAATGTGTGTGGAATAAGAGTAGCCTTCTTAATGAGGTTTAGCCAAAATAGGATGATCTTATTCATATTGGTAGTCATATAGACTTTGTTTTTCTACTTTTGAATAGACACTTAAAAGTACACATTCAATATATTGGCAGTATCTAAGATATAATCCCTCACGCATCTTGAGAGATGCACAACAAATCCTTAAATTGCTCAAGCATTACCCCCAAATCACAGATTATAGAAAGACATTAGCTTTATTTGTTTACATATTACATTTAGTCATTTGAATGCTTTGCATAGATATGCAAATATGACATACAATGTCTTTATAAATCTAAATAGAGATGCACATGTATTGAATATTTCTCATTATTAACCTGGTAATGGTAAGTTTTAAACACGTTTGCTAAAAAAACCCCCGAAAGTAATAACTAAGTAAACTAAGAAGTATTCATAATTCGTTATGTAAGATTACGTAACTGGTTTTCATTATGTAATCTATAATCAGAAATGGACCATAATTTGTAAGCAATCTACCATTAATTCTGACTTTTGTCTTAATAAATGCTAATTTGCTGTTTATTAAGTAGTTGTCATGTTTAGGCAGTGTTGGGGTTAATGCATTACAAGTAACGCAAGTTACGTAATAATATTACTTTTTGTAGTAATAGCCAAAAATACATAGTATGGGTCAAAATTATTGATTTTTTCTTTTTTGCCAAAAATCCTTATAGTAAGCAAAGATCATGTTCCATGAAGGTATTTAGTCAATTTCTTACCGAAAATATATTAAAACTTAATTTTTGATTAGTAATATGCGTTGATAAGATCTTAATTTTGGACAACTTGAAAGGTGATTTTTCTCAGCATTTAGATTTTTCTGTCCCCTCAGATTCCAGATTTTCATGTAGTTGTATCTCGTTCAAATGTTGCCCTATCCATCTCAAATCATAAATCAATGGAAAGCTTATTCATTCAGCTTTCAGATCATGTATAAATCTTAATTTAAGAAAATTAACACAACTGGTTTTGTTGTCCTGGGTCACAAATGTGGATGTGCATTAATAATTAATTAATCTCTATCATAAAAACAGATTTAGCATTCATGAAAATGAATTAAAATAAACTCAGAGTATGACTCAAACCAGCAATAGTTAAATTAATTATAATAAATCTAATCCCATTTTATTAACAAATATCTTTGCTGCTGACATTTAATGATCTAGTTCAACCATACTTTTAAGCAAAAATGACTTAATAGCTAATAAAGTAACTACTGTTAATAAACTAATAAACTAACTACTGTGCTTTAGTTTTTTTTTTTATTGCTGAAGAATATTGAACGTTCTTCTCCTGTATTCTACTTCACAGATGTGAATTTACTTTTTCTTCAGCCTGAGGTTTATTCGTGACACTTTTTGGTGTGCTTTTAGAAATAGAACTTCTTATGTTAAAAACAAACACTTAAGCTCTGCCCATATTTAAAAAGTATCGCAAAAGTAACATCATGCATTACTTTCCATAAAATGTAACTAAGTTTCTTTTTTAGGGAGTAACGCAATTACTGTAATGCATTACTTTTAAAAGTAACTTTCCCCAACACTGTGTTTAGGTATAGGGTCATTATCTATGGTCAAAATGCACAAATCACAGGCATACGAGAGTTACTTGCAGAGACTGTGCCTCATTGTGCAGCTGAAAAGAAAATCACAAACACATATAGACGTTACGCATTAAGATGTAGGCTGTTTTAAGTCCAGGATGCCTCCTAATGCAAGTTGCCATGGTTATAACCAGGAATAAGACTGGAATCTTAACTCCCAAAGAAGAGAAAAACAACAGAGATGGCAAGAGGAAAAAAATAAGAAGCACAGTCTTTTCATGCAATGTGGAAGAAGCTGTAGAAATGTTTTTATTTGTATTTGTATTTTTTTTTTATATATATTAATTTGATGAGATACTTTTATAGACAGTGATATATTAGCAGTCAGAAAAAAATCTGCATCATTTTCTTTTTTAGTCTGTATTTTTGTCTTGGTTAATGAGGAATGTTTAGACATTTTTACTCCATAACAAAACATATTTACTTAATAATCGAAACTGCATGACAAAATAACAAACAAACAAAAAAACCCCACCTAGAATTAAATTCATGTCCTTCGTGAAAGAAAGAAAAAACAGAAGAATGTCTTTTTAAGAGACTTCATTTATATCTTAAGCTGTTTTTGTGGCTTCAGCAATCGGGTTAGGGCTGGATGCTTGTTCATCGAGGGACATTGAAAGTTCAGCATTGAAACTAAACACAGCAACTGTACAATGCACATTAACATTTAAAGAGAACTGCACTGCATTAAATCTGTTGTTAAAATGTGGCATTGCATTCTGGCACTATTTTAAACTTGGCATTTGTTTACATTATACCTGTGTCATCACTGTGACGAGTGGGGCAGGGCCCAGAGCCCGGTGGAGTTTAATGATAATAAGGTTGAAAGAAAGAGGGATGACAGTAGAACATGAGAGAGTACCAGGCCTGGGCTGCCATTTTCGTTTTGTGTTTTGTTACGTGCTTGATGTAAAATCCTACAACTGTTACAACTTGCATAGTTCCCATTTCTGTATAGCTGTATATCTCAGATTCTGTAAAGTTATTTAT
>JAUMHI010000021.1:1450319-1470672 GCA_032359435.1 Enteromius unitaeniatus
CAGAACTGCCTCTCACAGTATAGTTTTACACTCTCGCACATTCTCTGTGAACCCTAGAGATGGTTGTGCATGGGCGTCCCAGTAAATTAGCATTTTCATAAATAATTAGGCTAGCCCGTGTCATGTTCAAAGTCAAGTTAAAGCTTACTTTGAACATCAGCTGATCACCGTGAGAATGTCTACATTGCCTAAATGCATTTAGTTATTTGATATTTGCCTTAACAAGCAGTTGAACAGCACTTAAAATGAACTGAGGCTGAATTTTAAAGCTTTAAAACATTCACAAATGCAACATGTAAGTACTAATCTAAAGCAATTGTGTGAGAAAGTGTGTGTGGGAGATTTTTGTGTGAGAAATTGGTATTTTATTGGTGTTGGTCTTTATGTAACCTGGGCATGTTTTTGTGATGGTCTACCTTACAGGGAAAGAATGTATTCACACAGGAAGGTCAGCATTATTTGCCCCTTAGAAGTTCCAAAACAAAATATACGCTATCATAAGGAGCCAGACAAGCAAGCCAAAGGAAAAACAACAGTTACTGAACTAGAATATAAGATGAGTTTCCATTACAGTTGGACATTGGAGACCTTTGCTCCACATGGCGTAATGCCAACATTGCATAATGTGACATCAAGACAGAAATGCCAACCCAGGACTCTGCCTCTACGTCTAATGCTTTGAAATAGACACCTCTCATGCTTTCAATGTTGTACATAATCACATCAGCTTACATAAACACTATTGTTTGACTAGATACATTAGTAACAATAAAAAGCACATAAACTATAAATGATCTGCAAAATTACTAAGAACAAAGTCTCCAACAGAAAAACACGTCAGACAGACGTTGCATTTTGGTTGAAAACGTAAATCGTGTTGATGTCAGTATATTTGAGGTCACTTTGACGTTGACTTAACGGTACTGGACATCAATTTAACATTGACGTTAAATTTTGGTCACCTCAAAGCAACCAAAATGTAACTTATGGCATTGTGTGTCTGCTGGGTAGGAGCAGAAATTGATTATGAGAAGGGGGTGTTACATTTTTTAAACACATCCTCTAAATTATTTTCCAGTCAGAGCTTTTCAGAAATAATGGCTTTATAGAATTAAAACAGAACATTTCAGGAAGTGGGTGAAAAGAGGTGCTGACAATACTCAGAGAACATACATAAATAGCCCTTGTACCATTTCTAGACTGACTGGGATGACTCAGAGACCAATGATGGAAACAAACGAAACAAACATGTTACCCATGGTGTATCAGCAAGACTTCCTGTATAATTTCTGACAAATCTCATGAGTCTATTGCACAATTTGTTTTTGAGCTCTGTGTTGAAACTTCGAACGAGTGGAAACAGGTTCAAATTTTAAGACTTTTGGCACTAAAAACTCTGTTGATAAAAACCAACACATAGATCATCGGCTAAATATATTCACAGTAAAAGAAGCTTAGCATGAAATGATGGGGTTGTTTACTAATAAGGGGAGGCATAAAGTCAAGTGCGGTGCCGTTACAGGACTGGGTAGTGAATGGCCTTGTCTTGATTTTTCCAATCATCTGTAAATGGCAGATTAAGGATTGGCTAAGAGGCAGTAAGAATGAGGGGAAAGGTCACAGGAAGAGAGCTTTTGAGGCACATGATTTCCTGTTTTTGGAAGCAGCTGGCAGCCATATACCCAACAAGCTCGGGTTTCTCATTATGGACAGACTGGAGTAATAGATAGACAGGAGACAGAGGTTGCAATCATATTAATGGCTTTATGATGATGCTTCCCCATGCAAAACCTAATACCACAATGTCATGCTCTTATGTGTGCTTGCAAAGCCATGCAGTTGCTAGAATGTTTTGGGTGTACTGTTAGTGTATATGTGTGGTTATTAATCAGTCATTGGAGCCCATTCCCTGTTTGCCACGTTACAATCATAAGTCCAATCACGTAAACATCTTGTCATCAATGTCCATGATTTATTACTTATGTCTGCAGCTCAAATTAGAACAGATAAGATTGTCTTTGAAAATGAGTTGCTGATATACGTGTGTGTGTTGGTGTGTAAGCTGTTTGTGTGCTGGCCATGGAGTTTCGAGGAAAAGCTAAACTAAGTTTCCACTCTCAGTTTGGCTTGATGACTCCATGAATAGCATTTCCATGATGGAAAATGGATGGAGCAACAGTGCTGTCGGTAAAAAGAAAATGAATAATAACTTTCAAGATGATTAGTTTACATAACAAAGATAGACTATTGAATCTCCAGCTCATGTGACAATCATAAAGTGAAAAAAAACATACTGTTTAGGCTGGTGATAATAACAAATCACCACTAATTGCTGGCTACTGCATTTCCAAGAATTGACAGTGACACAAGAGAAGGTCCATCCATGCAGATATCTTTGATATTTACGCCTCCTGACCAAACAACATTTACCCAAGCTGAGGTAATGGATAAAGATAAGTAAACTAGCTGGCCGAAAGAGAATGTTGTATGTGTGTATTTATATATGCATAAAAAATATACATAGCACACACACATATATTATGAAAAGAAAAAACTTGTTTGACAGCACTAATAATAATAATAATAATTACATTACAGTAATTATTTCACTTAATTTGTAAATATAAATTCATTTACATTTATGGAAAACATTTATGGAATTTAAATAAGTAAATAAATTACATATACCTAGAGAATAAAAATGATCTATTTATTTACTTTTATATAATTTATTGATTAATGGTGTTTGGTGAGGCAAGAATCCCTATTAGCTCATGTTGCTCACAGGATTAGGGATTTGAACAAAAATAAATCAACTATTTATGTTTAACACATGAATGAAACTTTAAATAATAGGGTTTATTGAGAAGAGGTGTGCCATTATTTGTCTAAACCGAAGGATTAACAATTATTATATGAGGAATGTTGCACTGGCAACCACCCACAACACGCTAGTAAAGTTCCAGTAAGTTTTGCACTTGCAGCACTGCTCGCATTTTCTTTAACATTTTACAGTAAGGTCTGCTTTGTTGACATTAATGCATTAAAGGGTTAGTTCACCCAAAATCTAAAATTCTGTCATTAATTACTCATCATGTTGTTTCAAACCCATAAGACCTTCGTTCATCTTCAGAACACAAATTAAGAGATTTTTGATGATACTTCGGCCTAGAGGAAAAGCGAACACTTATGTTGTGATACGCATCTTCCGCCATTTAGGAGAGAAAGTCACTAGTTCAATTATGTTATTTTAGGGTTTTTTTGCGCAAAAAAGTATTCTCTTAGCATCTTAAAACTTAAGTTGAGCCACTGATGTTACATGGACAGTTTTACCAGTGTTTTTCTACATTTCTATAGAAGTCTATAGAGGGACAGATAGCTCTCTATCATCAAAAATATCTTAATTTGTGAGTAATTAATGACTGAATTAATGAAGAATTTTCATTTTTTGGTGAACTAACCTTTTTACCTTTTTATCCCCATTTTGGGACTTAAAGCTGAAAACGACCTACCTAAATTTAAATGGTTATAGTTTCTGAAAACAGTGTGCTACATACACAAGATTTAGATATATTTGGAAAGTAGACACATTGGGCTTTATTATGTAACCAGAGTTGATAATGCTCAAAAGGACAAAAAGTTAAAGACACTTAAGTGGGTGAAAAAAAAAAGTTTTTTTATTTCATTTACAAATACATGAAATCAAGCCTGGAGTAATCCAGAAAGTAATGCATGAGCTAAAATTGCGCAATATATTTTTATAGCATGTATTAACCTACTTTTATCAGTTAGTGCAAAAGTCATAGTGCAATAAATAATATTAAAATTATGTCTAGTGTATTATTGCTACAGCTTGAGCCCAGGCCCACGCTTTAGGCTGTGTAAAAATGTGTAATATATTTTTTCATATAGTACAAACACATACTGAAATTGTCTCATAGCACAACAATTCCATTAAACAATTTAAAAGTGAAGTTCACTCATTCATGCTGTATGTACAATATAATGTTATCTAAACAAAGGCACCAAAACATCTTTTATTTAGAAATTTCACTATATGAAAATGCTGTTTACATTCTGAAAAGATTTAAATGGCAAACAAAGGCTTGTTTCCTCTCAGTGGTCAAACAAATATTTGTTTAATGTCAAAGGTCAAGAGTGTCTGACCTGTCTCCCACTGAACTAGACTACACTCACAAAACAACAATTCATCTTTTTTGTTTTTTGGCAATACTGCAGGTGATCAAAATCAAATGAATGCTTTTTAAAAAGTACACTTACTTTGATGCTGACTAACATACTAAAACAAAATGAAAAGTAAGATTAGTTTTTTTTTAAGTATGCTAAAGTTCATTCAGGAATAAGTGACCATCGGCATATGTTTTGAATTTTTAAGCACAATAAAATGTTGTTACTGTCTTGACATGATAAAAAGGAAGATAATCCTACTAACGAGGTTCAATGATAGTTGCATGCAAGTCTATAGAAACAATTCATTTTCAATGTCAGAAAATTTTAATGTAAAATTTTGTGTTTAATGTAGGCTGCTGGCCTTTGAGCACGTAGCACATGACCCTCTGTGCTCCTGAAGCTGTTCAGAGTTGTAGTTCAAGGAAATAATGCTAAGAATTTCTCACTAGGCATGTGAAAGGCATCCAGCATATCACTGACCACAAGACATGCCTTGTCTGGGTTGCCTGATGGTCATCTGGTCACGCTATCTGGGCAGTGGTCAATATTTACGCACATTTGGAGACATCCAATACCACAGAAAACTACAAAATCTGATTTGCTTCCAGATCAGGCGTTGTCAGTAATTGTTTATTTGTGGAGAATCCCTCTAAAAATATTTTTTTGTAACGCCTATGGCATCCTTGTATACGTGTGCGGAAGGAACATACTTACCATTCAATCAGCCATTATCAAACCAGTGCAAACAAAGTCTCCAGTGACAGTGCTTGGACAACTACCAACACGTGGCTCTTACTTCTGTGAAGCACAGACCACCACCCCCCAGCTACAGAAAAACTACACTCTAGCTGTGGTATAAGTATATGTGTGAACTGAACATAATGTTTTCCGATACATAATGGCAATTAAATTAAATATTATAGTATATGTATTATAGCATATTATAGTTTGTATTTTTTCAATTTATATTAAATACGATTAACATTAGTCTACTTTTTGGCCCGCATAGGTAACTTTGAAAAGGTTTATGGTTATGTTACATGTTTATGTGTGCTCTGTGTACATTTAAGTGACCTTTTATTTTTGTTAATGGTGTTCTGATATAAACAAATTTCAGGAGGAGCATGTACGAATGGCCGATCATTTCAATTATTTAGCTCGTTACCTGATTATCCTGTCAGAAGCTAGGACTATCCCCTTACGTAAAGCTAACTTCCCCTCTCTTGTGTCTGGGCAATAGCTAGCTCAATACCATTGACCATAAGCCTGCACCTCTATTACCTGGAGATTACACACCAGTTGCCCGGCCAGAGAAGAAGTGGCCCATCCAAGCTTGGGTTCTCCCAAGGTTTTTTTCTCCAGTTCATACCTGGAGTTTTGTTTCCGGGGAAGGTAGAACCTTGTGGCTAAGATTTTAAATGGATTTGTAACACGAATAACTAGGGATTAGAGGCCCCCATCCAAGCAAGCTGTAGGTGACGGTGACAAGGAACCTAAAAGTCAGGTATGAACTGGAAAAAAAACCCTTGGGAGAACCTAGGCCCTCCCCCGGACAAAAATGCTCTTGATTATTGACGGTGTGAACTCGTGAAATATCATATTAACTGCAAATAGAGTTTTTTAAATATACTTTTAAGAATTAAAGTTTGCAATAAGTACACATTCAATACAATGAAGCATGTTTGTTTTTTCCCAAGGATAGTTTAACCAATATTATAATCATATTAATCATTGCAAAAAGGATTCATCATCTCTCTGCAGCTTGGTTCTGGCCTTCCTGAGCAAAAGCAGTCAAAACAGTGGTGTGCTGCAGGGCTTTGTACTGAGCCCACTGCCATAACCCCTGCTGTGCTATAGCACACATAAAGACAATCACATCTTTAAGATTGCTGATGTTACTTCAGTTTAAGGAATCATCAGCAGTAATGAAGTGACTGCTGGAACACAAGGCCGAGTTTGATGACTACAAATCTTTTAACATCTGCAAAGCAAGGAATTTGACCGTTGACTTCAGACAGCACATAGCAACATGCTCTCCTCCCTCATTTTGTAAAAACAATTTAGAATCTGCTTAACTGTACAGTATTTCATGGTAGCTAGCTGACATATACTTTAATTGTGCAAACTATCGGTATAGGCTCTTCTTGACTCTTACTTGTTATGATATCAGAAATATACATATGTGACCCTGGACCACAAAACCAGTCATAAGGGTCAATTTTTTGACATTGACATTTATAAATCATACATTATTTAAAGGGTGTATAAATAAGATATTTAGTGGCAATATTTAGATACAGCTATTTGAAAATCTGGGGGGGAAAATTATATCCTAATGAGAAAAGAACAATTGATACATTTGACCTATAAAATGTATTGTTTGGCTATTGCTACAAATATACCAATGCATATTTGTGTCCCAGGGTCACATATTATAGATATCTGCTTATATGATATGTCTTTGATGTATTTTGAATGCTATTATGATGTTTAAAAAAGTCTTTCTTCATAATTTTCTATGAAAGCACGGTATACAACACTATAATATACAAGATTATTTTGTGCAGTTTAGAAAGCAGTTTAGTTACACATCTCTAAAATAAACAAGCACATGTAGTTTAGACAGTTACACAAGCTGGAGAAAACACACTTTTGTGTGCATTTTGGAGTGTACCAAAACACGAGAAGCATTGGATTAGTGAGTCTAACCATGTCTAGGCAAGAGTTTTCGCTTGTCTAATCATAAACAATGTGCAATATATGGGCTGGATTGGTCTCTTGGGAATCACATATTTCATACAGATATAAGAGAGGAAGAAAATGGGCTATAAAATACAGGGGAGTTTCTTGAGGCAGGAAACCAGAAAGAGCTTGAGAGCGAGGGGAAAGACGGAGTGAAGAGAGAGGGGCACATGAAAAAGTGTTTTGGACAAGATAAACAGTTTTGCCCTTATCAGTAATTGCTATGCAGGAAAAGGACACGTCTCAACAGATGCTTCATGCGCACGAGAAAGTAAGCGGCACAAAAATGACGTAAATGACTTGACTCCTCTTTAACTCTACTTACGTACTGTTGGGAAACAAAAGCAATTAAGTACAAAAAAGCAATTAAGTGATGTGATAGATGTTTCTCAAAATATTTCAAATTTGGACCAAAAGATAATTTGTACAACCTTTACAACAACAGTGGTTTTATTGACAGAGCCTTTTTATGCCAGTGAAAGGATCATTATGTTTGTCTTGAGCAAATATGAACATCCATGTCTGTTTATCTTGTATTGATACTAGCTCATTTTCACTTTCTACGTTTAAATCTTATCTTTAGTCAGCAACTGAAAATGAACACTTAACTTGTGTAACTATGGATTTTGCATCAGATATTCCAACCATCTCTGATGTATTGGAAAAAGAGATCTTTAAAGGGGCTTTGCAATCTGTACCTTCTGCACTATGTTCTTACTGTATAAAATGGATTTTGACATTTTCTAATAAGAGCATGTTTACATGTGCAAAACTTGACGCCAATTCCATTACCAAGGGGATATTGGGATGGTCAAGAGCTGAATATGAGATTGTTTTGCGGAAGGCCGATTGCTTACAAATAAGTCACATGATTTGAGGTATGAATATAATACTTTGTCAAAATCTCATAATAAGCTTGCCCATAAAACCACCAGCTATCATAGTCCTGAAGATATAATTATGTCTAGTGCAGTGAATGCTTAAAGCATTACACGTTTAGTTCTGATTAATGTATCCAAGATTCAGAATTTGTATTTATTTGTAAACACTTCAAATGAACAATACAATGCAGAAATTATATCATCGTAATTTTTTTTTATTGAAAACCAGTTCTCATACAAAAACACTTTAATTTAGATACAAAAGTGATACTTTGCACATTGCAAATTTGCACTGTTTATAATAACAGTAACAGTCATCTTGCATTCTATAAGAAACAAAACAAAACACACACAATGTTCAGGAAGATCTACAAAAGTGAAATGTTCATCAAAATGTTTTCAGGACATGTTTACACACAGTGCAGCTTCTGGTCTCGCAAATGAACATGGTCCAAAACAGACCCCGATTTTGGCACCTAAAGTTCTTTTTGGCCTAATGTTAAAGCCCACAGTGGAAGAAGCAACATCGGTGAAGCCCTTTGGTAGGACAAGGCTTTGAACACATTACAGTACAGAGTATGCAGTTGCACATGCAATGCTTGATCCCTCAATGAACATTTTTGGAAGACAAAAGGAAAACAAAATGAAAAACATCTGAAATCTCCCTGCGAGTAGTTATACAGCAACTTGCATCCATAACAAAGTGCATTTAAATAAAACACAAAACACTGGTACATTATACAGACTGACACTGCATGATTTTCCCTTGTTGAAAAACTCAATACACTACATTTCTTCTTTGTATTTCAGTAACTTCGAATAATATATCTCTGGACAGCATATTAACTTAACCTGGCGACCAACATACAATCAAACAAAAGTGTTGAAGAATGCTTGTACAAATGAAATCTTCCATCCCCACAAAACAAAACAAAAAAAAAAGGAATTATGGAATGATAATGAAAATGACGCACTGAATGCTAATTATACTGGGGATTATTGGAAAGCATATGACCACCAATTGGGGCTATGTGTGCTTAAATGGCTATAATGCGGCACAATCAGTTTGCACCTCAGCAGTAATCTCAAGAAAGAGCAGCTCAAACACAATGAAATACAGCACGCCACACAGCCCAAGGGCCCGCTTTCAGGCCCACAAACAGCATCAACAATATGACAGAAACACGTTTAACTTGATTGATGCATGATATAAGATGGCTGTCAGCAATGCAGGCACAAGAGAGCTCAGACTTTACATCTTCTTCCTCTGAACTTCGACTAGCTCATCCTGCAGAGGTGCCACTCGGTCCCCAAAATCCTCCGCTTCATCTCCACAAATTCATACGACACTTCTCAAACCAGCTCTGATCCGCATGGTGAAAGCCTGAAGTGCTTAAGAGTGGAAAAGACACCCTTTTATGATGGGCAACAGTTCAGTTCTAGTGCTCTGCCAGCTTGGTTCAGCAGACAGGAAGCATGCGGGCATTGCCGTTGTATTCCTCCTCCACCTGAAAGATAGAACAACAAAAATTAGATTGGTTTTCCATTGATTTCCAATCAGCATTCAGTGATCAGTATGCATCAAGTGAAAAATAGTTTACACTCACCTCGGAATAAGCAGGGAGTTGAGGGAACTGGAATTGGGGTGCGTTCATGAAGATGGGACTGTCTCCACCATCATAGTCATCCAACAGAGGCGTGAGAGGTTGTTCCAGGCTGCAGTCACGTGTTATGTCGCAGTAGCTTGGTGGTGCGGACGATGGCATCCGCAAGGACACCCAGCTATTTGACGCATTGCTGACAGAACCATCCTGGCTGCTCATGCTGTTGGTGCGGCTACCAAAACCATTGTAGGGAACGGTCCCAATGACCAAGGGCAGCTCCAAAACCAACTTATCACTGCCAGGGATGTGCATGTAAATCTGTAAAAACCAAAAAGCTATAAGTAAGCACCCAAAAGTTTGTAGATGCAACACTATGATGTTGAAGTCATTGTGAAAGCCAGCACTTACCATGAGTGCATATTCCACTCGAATGATGTTGCAACCCAAGATGGAGGGCTTGATCTTGGGCACACGGATGCTCTTGCCCTGCCAGGCATCGCACATGCCGGAGATGATGTGGTTGCCACGCACTGAGGAGAGTTTTTGCCTTAAGACCTTGGTGCGACCGTTGGCCTGGTAGGTGTGCTTGGCCACGATGGCTGCTTTGGGTACCACGATGCGAGAGCAGGTGTTCTCAAATTTGGCATCGATGCAAATCTCTTCACCCTCGCAGAAGCCACGCCTGTCGATTTTGGCGTTCAGAGAGACCTGGCCGTCTGGGATGAACATGCAGGTGACCTTCTTCTCCTTCATGCCTCCAGTAGGGGACTGTTGGATGGAAAACAGAAATGATGAGCATAACAAACATACTATATCCTCAAGGAACCACAGAGACTGCATTCAAAGAGTGCACATCAAACCGGCCAAAAGCTCAATGTGGGTGCTCAACCACAAAAACAGATCAGAAATGTGAAAAGTTTGTGGCCCACAGCTCAAGTGAATTAGCGATATGAGGAACTCACCAGCAAGTCTGGGGTGTTGACATCCAAAGGTTCCTCAACCTCAAAATGCTTCTTACACTCCAGGGCGGGCTGAGCGGGTCTTTCCATCAGAGCCTTCACAAAGTATTGAACAAACCCAAACTTGCCCTTGTAGGAAGACACCAGTTGTCTGTTGAGAAACAACACTTGTATTAAATAACCAACAAACGACTTTGACGGAAATGCATGCCATGAGTTTATAAACTGGAGTGCTCACCCCTGTTGAGGAAGCTCAAAGCCAAATGAGTATTCGTATTTGTTGCCAGGACGGAGGATGACTGAACCATCTGTGTCTGTGAGAAGATAAAACACACGTTTTGATGAGTTCTAAGAGATCACGATACAAACAAATGAAACAAACCCATTGAAAACAAAGGAACTCCCCTTACTATAACTATGACTTTAGTATCAGTTCCAAACTTTTGCTGAGATGTTGTTTCAACTAGAACTACTGTAATATAAGTAATACACTAAAATATCCAGTATCCCTTCTTCACAAATGTAAAGTTAACCTTAGTTACATTCCACCATCAGCATAATCTCAACAAACCCCAATATCTGAACATTACCCAAGCAAAGCCAGCTTTAAACACAAACTTAAAGTTAAACATTTTCAACTCACCTGCTGGATGGTCATCCAGTTGGACGAGGTCTTCATACTTCAGATAGTCCATTTCTTCACGGCATCTCTGTTTGCCTTTGGCGTACTCCACTTTAGCGCATCCGACTCCCAGGACCTTCATGGACACTACCTTGGTCACCTCCGAGACCTCCACCAATATCTTCCCAGCCACTTTATCTCCGCTGCAGTAAAATGTCTTGGATGGATCGTTGAAGACGATCTCGAAGACCTTGACTCTTTTTGTCATCGCCACCATGGTTTTGTTTTTATAAACGTCCGAGCCGCAACGAACTGAAGACAGGCGTCTAAAAGTTGGTAATTCAACCAGATTTTTAGTAGTCCTTCAAAAGTGCTTCCAAAGACATAGAATATCGCAAACTGATGCTTTATGCAAAATCACACCTCACGCACTCCTCGCTCGCATGGTCAGTTTAAGAGCTTTGGGCTCGCTGGGCTAGGCTAGGGTTTTATACAGCCAGTGACTCAGAGGCTTGTTTACCGCTTCAGCTGCTCATGTGGAAGTGGGATGCACAGCGTGGCTCAGCGCATGCACACCGCTCCCATTGGTCGAAATTCGGTGTTCGTGTCGTCACCAGCCAATCAGCGGCCAGAAGCGACGCGTGGACACCTCGTGGCTGAGAAGGCCGAGCGAATGCACAGCAGTCAGAAGGAGGAGGCGCTGGAGGAGTGTCTCCGCTCACGGAGGCTGAACAAAGAAGCGGGATGTTGAAGGGACATGCCCAACAATTTAGAGAACCAATGAGAAATTCAACCAAACACTTCAGTGTGTGCTACGTGCACCGTTTGGATGTACTAGAACACAGCTGAGGCGGAGAGGCGGTATCCCCCCCCAAAAGAAAGTCAGGCATCTGGTGGTACAAACTAGATTAACAACATCCGCCGACCAGCAAGAAAGCACTTGACTGTGTTTACAAAGTCAATGCTGAACCTAGAGTGGTGGCCACAATTATTACAACACGAGTATTTTCAGTAACCAGTTAAAAATGGGTTTAAGTCAGATGTTTAGTTTTTTTTACTTTAGTGTGTCAAAGAAGTAAAAAAGATTATGGCTGAGATCAGGAGGAAGTAAAGTATGTTAACAAAATATAAAGATTATTGGTATATATTATCTTTAAGGTGTCTAATGAGTGCTTTCAATAGACTAATTACGATTAACCACATCCAAATTAAAAGTTTTTGTTATGTGTGTGTGTACTTTGTACATTTATTATGTATAAATACACATATTTCTGAATTTCTTTTTGTATATTAACTAGATTTATATTTATTCCGTTTTGTTGAGTGTGGTCATAGAATGAATAAACATCTTGATTGTCACAAAAATGGGATAACAGTGAATTTAGGTACACAATATAAATATATATCCAATTGCGGTTTTAGTGAAAATTGCACTAAAATGTTGCAATGACAAAATATTTAACTAAATTAAAAGTTTAAATGTTCAAAAAAGTTACAATATTAATGTATTAAAACTGGTAGCAATTAGTATATGTTACAAAAAATGTTATGTTTTTGTATGTATGTGTGTTTTATCTCTATATTCCTATCAATGTTGTAAAGGGGGTTTTATGCATAATAATAACCCTAGAATGTGATCAAACTGTTTAAAATAGCTAGGATAAGATATATAACAATTTTGATATATTAAGTAGTAATCTAAACACTTATACCACCGGACCATAAAACTAATTTTCACACACTTCTAAAATAAATAAATAAATATATTGATTTTTTTAAAGGGTTACTAATGACACGTCATTTAGATTTAATGGATTTAACCATTTGGGATTAACAGGTTAATTGAAACTAATTCAAATCAACATTCGTTTTGGTCCTTTACAACAGCTTTTTCCCTCGGTTCACTTGTGCACAGCTTGCAGGTCTCTTGAAGCATCTTGAAGAAGTTCTTCTGGATTTAGTCTTTGTCAGATTGTTTCTTCATGTCATTCCAGACGAGCTGGATGATGATCAGATCAGAGCGTGTATTCACAAAACATCTTAAGGCTAGCCCGTACCGTGCTGATTTAAGAGAAAATCTTAAAAATAATGGGTGTCAGTCCTGAATTTAAGACTCCAAAATACGTGCTAGTGTTTCAGTACTAAAACTAGCTCCTAAATCTGTGAAACATTAGGAGTAGTGAAGAGGATTGTTTGCAGCAGGTGGAATGATATTACACTGCATCAGTGGCGGCTACTGGTCTGTCAAATAGGGGAAGCTCATTTTCGGCCTACATCATAAACTGTGTATATTTGTGTGAAATGTATGATGAAAATCAAGCAATTTCGCCAAGCAAATATAAAGAAATAGGTTGCAGGCCCGCCCACTCCTCATTTGCTCCTCATTCATTCCCAGAGACACTGAAAGTCCGTGGGCGGGACATAATCGCAGCGTTTATCCAATGACCGTCTAGTTTCAAAGGACTGAAAAAAAAAACGTTCAAAGCAGCCGCATTGAAGTCCATGGACGCTGGGATTCAACGAGGAAATGCACTGTGACGCTACGGGAATGTATGAGAAGAAAATCAAGTCAGCCGACCTGCTATATCTAACTGATTCTGAACAAACTCATCTTTGAGATGAACGTTTTCTAATGCATTTCAGTCAATAAAACGTTAATACAATAGTACATAATTTGACCATTAATTTTGTGACATTATAGGGGAAGCTGAGCTCCCTTGCAGTCTTAAAGAAATCGCCACTGCACTGCATTATTACAGCAGCAAAGTTCCTTGATTATTACGGTGGAATGAGAGTATAGTTTTTAGTTATATCATTATAATTTCATTTTCTGTCTGATTTAAGTAGAAGATTCCAGTTTTTATTAGGGAAAATATCTAAACTCTTTGTTCATTTTGAGCGTTATGCTACTGGTCTAATCAGATTCAATGGTCTATGATCTATCACTCACTGGGAGCCGGGTGTCAGGCCCCTGGCCGGAGGAGGATTGGCCTCGCGGGGCCAGGTTCCTCCCAAGGGCCTTCTCCAGCTCAGAGTTTGTCCCTGGCTGCCGTCGCCTCCGGGCTTGCTTAGTCGGGGACACCTGGTTTCCAGCTTTTACAGCCATAGCTCTCTAGGCCAATTCACCATCCTACCCTCCTTCTGGGGGGCACGCGGTGACCAGGCCAGGCTCCAAGCTCTACCCAGTCCGCGCCTCCTAGGGGTTAATATATATATATTATATACACACTCACAGAAGGCAGTTGGGGGCAGTCGTGGGCTAATGGATAGGGACTTGTAACCCAAAGGTCATGGGTTATACCACGACCCTTGAGACCCTTAAACAAGGCACCGTTCCCCAAACGGCTCCCTGGGCCTGCAGCACTGGCTGGCCATTGCTCTGTGTGTGTGCGGGTTTATGTGGTTAATGAGGACACAAAAAACAATGTGTGTGTGTGTGAGAGAGAGAGAGAGTGTGTGTGTGTGTGTGTGGTTGTTCACTTCTCACTGCTGTGTGTGTGCAGAGCACAGATTCCTAGTATGGGAAACCATACCTGGCCACATGTCACATTTTTTTCGTTTCCTTTCCTCACACACAAACACACACACATACACACAAGCAACATAAACCAGAATTGTGTTATTGAGCTGACCCTAAACAGTCTACAGTCTACACAATATTTATTTAATAATAAAAATAAATAATTTAGTATCAACCATTTCCAGATGGCTCTTGGGAAAATTTAGGGCTCACTCTGAGGGCAAAGACCCATATCACGGGAAAATGTTTCTACTCCACACAACTGCTCTTTTTACTGGAGAGTAGAACTCTTAAACCAAAGGACAATCTAACATAAATATGATTGACGTGAATTTGTGAATAATTTGTGAACAATTTTAGAGTAGGCTTGGCAAAAATAACGAGAAAACAGAGAACTACAGCGCCTCCCTCTGGAAGAGAGACTGTGGGGCTGAATGTAACACTGTCTCCCTCTGCTGGTCACAGCCACGTATAACACAATCAACCGTGTCTAAATGAACAAAAAAATAAATATAGGCTACTTATAGAAAATCAATATAAAAAATCATGTGATGTGCCATTTTTGGTAAACTATTTATTTAGCCTATTATATATATTCATCTGTAAGCTGCAAATGATAACGACACTTGACTGAAAATAACCTCCTATGGCCTGCAATTCATCTACATTTAAATATTAAACGTGAGTGCACAGCACATATTATAATGATCACATATCTCATGACAGCCTAAAGCATTTCAACACGTTTTTCTTCTTCTTTTTTAGTCTTTCAGTCTAACAACTAGAAGCAGTGATTTTCTTGGAAAGATAATTTTTACAAATATATTACTATATATTACATTCTGTAATTTAACCCGTGATGTGTGATTTAAATGACTAATTTTACATCTAATTGTTATGTATTAAATCGATTAAATTAATTAATTAATTTATATATTTAAAGAAATCGGATGGCTTTAAGCTTTATTATTATTTCTGTATCTATTTCTCTATTCTTAATTGTAATTATCCAACTGTACAACGAAATTTCAAAGGTGTCCAGGGGTTTTAAGCACCGTTTATAACTTTAATAATAAATGGTTGAAAGGACTTTTTTGGTGTCCGACAACAGTTGACAGTTGCTAGTAGCAACCACACAGCGCACTACTTCCAGGTGAAAAGTCACTTAAAAGTCTCTCAAATATGGCCGCCCCCTTGGAGTTGTTCTGTTGGAAAGGCGACCACGGGTTACCTTCCGTAGATGTGGACTGTTTAACAGTGCTGGTAAGAGAGAAACACACCGTCTGTGTCGTGTTTTTCGGGGTTTGCGGTGAATGTGTTGTAGATGTGTGTCGGTTGTCAGGAGAGATGGGAGGTGACGGAACAGCGCGTCACAATCACACACGTCTCAATGCTGATATGAAACAGTTTTATTAAACTGATAAAATATCGACCGACTCTCTTGGTTCAGAGGGTGGGTTAGCTACACCGCGATAGATGGATGTTATTCCAATTTCACGATCAGTGTCACAAACATTTGGTTTAGTGAACTGGTGATAGTGTAGAGTCTTACATTTTCTCTAAAGAAAAAAAAATATATATTAAAACTTAAAATATTAAGTTTTGTTATTGTGACATTGAAATGCGATGTTGTTTGTCATTTTTGATTTTGAATTGATTTTGACTGATTAGTTTACCCCTAGATTTATTTATTTCTTTTACTATGACAGTAAATCTACCGACAAAAAGGAATAGTTTTCATCCTCAGCAGGCCATTCAAGATGTAGATGAGTTTGTTTCTTCATGGGAACAGGTTTGGAGAAATGTCACATAGTGTCCCTCACCAGTGGATCCTCTGCAGTGAATGGGTGCCGTCAGAATGACAAACAGCTTCACGATAATCTACAAGTAATCCACCACTCCAATCAACTAATTTATCTTGTGAAGGGAAAATCTGTGTGTGTAAGAAGCAAATTCTTCAAGGCAATTGTAACTTTGATATAAATTCTCGAGTTCTCTGTATTGCTTTCTGCAGTGAAAAATCTCTGTTTACAAGTGAAACACTTCTAAACAAATATGATGATGGATTTCAATGCATTTTGAAAATGGGTTATGGGCTATTATTTGTTGAAAACATCTTAGTGGTGGATTCGTTTCTTTAAAATTCAGACGGCACCCATTCACTGAAGAGGATCCATTGGTGAGCAAGTGAAATCATGCTACATTTCTGGTTGAATTACTACAAGCAAATGTCTCATTGTTACACTGACCCTCCACCCCCTTTAAAATGAGATGAATGTTTACGTTAAGTGTATAACTCCTATTGTTTTGTTCAGTTTAGTTTCGTTTTTTTAATCAATAATAGCGAGCAGTGGCCATGTGTGTCTGTTATCACTTGTCTTTGTTTGTGTATACTCAGTGTAGATGATGGTAGAGGAGGACAGGATTATCAGCTCGTCTGACACAGCTGTCTAAACATCCAGTGGTTTGTGTGTGCTGGGAAGTGAAGGGTCCCATAGTGCGAGAGATCTAAACTCCCCAAACACCAAAAACAAACAGCAAGCGAGAGCTTCTCATGTTTCCCGACAATGACAGGAAGAAAAACGAAACTGAAGGACTTGTTTTGAGTAGGGGTTATGTGGTGAAGGCACCTGAATCAGCTCTTTAACTGGTAAAAGTACGTCTGACTGCATCTTACGTCAACAGACTCGCCTGTCTGGTTATAATACTCTTCTTATCGTTCTGATTTCTGATAGAATTACACAAACTAAAATAGGTACAGATTGGTTAATGTAAATGACTGATTTCAATTACATTATCTCACATTTTTGGTGGATTACCTTTTTAAAATGTGTTCTTGTTCGTAGTGTCTTGGAAAAGTTGCATATTTTTCAGCTTTGTGGTAAAACGATGGAGGCTGCAGAATTTTTTGCAATGGTGACGGCTTTCCTCTCTCGTCTAGCATAAACATTCTTCTGGCGATCGGGTGGTTTATGGTTTCTCTGTCTACAGATCAGTCGTCGCAGAGGCTTGAGTCTCCTCTTATGTTAAGTAGAGCGAAGCTGTATAAGCAGATGCTGGGAAAAGAAGCTATATTTGCCTAAGAAAGAACAGAATGGGTGGATCAACACATTGAACATTGTATTAGAATATGTTAGGTATAACTATTCTAGAGGAATAAGTGGAAGTGGTGCATTAGGCTACTTGAAGTTAAGCATTTCTTGTTTCACTTATGCATATGGAAAAAGGCTTTTATCCAAAGATACATGCATACATTGCCCATTTTACTTGGGATTTAGAGGACAACAGGCACCAGAGTTTTATTTTACTGCAGGAAGTGTCATGGATTGTTCCAGAATAGTGGTTTAAATTAGTTCAATTCTTTCACGCATTTCCTGGTAATCAATCCCATAATGTTAGTCCAAGGACTGCCCACTTAGTTAGGGAAGAGGTCATCTGAGTGACATGTAAGTGACCAATCACAGCAGTGTTTTGTTCGACATCATGTTTACAGACTTAATTGGTACTTTCATGTTTACCCGAGGGGGAGAATCCAAAGGGTTGGCCGTATATGGAAAATCTCGTCAGTAAACGTGCAAAAACAAAATCTTTTAAAGTTTTGGTGCTTTGAACATCACAGACATTGATTAATATTTAGTTGCTCCTCTCAAGCATTCCTTGCTGCAGTATTGGAAAACCTGTTCAAGTCAGCCAGTAAAATTCAAATGCATTAACTACTTTGATTTGAAATATCCATATCATTTATGATTCTGTCTGTTTTATATAGGGTATATGCCTTTATTTTACATTTTCACCTATTAGTTGCTTATTAGTATGCATATTACCAGAATGTTACCCATTTATTATGCTAATTAAGCACATATTAATACCTTATTCTACATCCTACTCGATACCTAAACTTAACAACTACCTTACTAACTATTAATTGAGGGAAACTATTTAGGGAGAGGGAAAAGTCGTAGTTAATAGTAAACAAGTGTTACCTTTTCTAAACAGTTAACACTTACTTAATTGCCAATATGTGCATGGAATTGTGATGGTTGTTCAGTCAAAACTAGCAGTTGAGGTGGAAAATTGAAGTATTTAACTAGAATCAAGCTGTGGGTTTAGTGGCAAAGGGTCCACTTTGACTGTAACATTAAACCTTCATTCGTGTTTTTCTAAGATCGAATGTATATTTCAGAGCAGTAATGCGTGAATAAATTGAGCAGTTTAGTCAACAAGGTGAGCATTACTTTAACTGCAGCCAGACTCTATTTCAGGCTTTTTTCCATGTGTCTCAACCTTAATCATGTTGTGTTTATGTCTGTTTTATTACTGCTTTCAATTCTTCATTGTCCCATTTTCATCTTAAATGTTGGGATGCATGATTTATTTCTGTTCTCTCTTAGTTTTACATAAACAAAGAAAAGATAAACTATGATGATCTTTTTTTTTGTTCCTGTTAAATGCCTTCTCAGCATGGCAGTCGGGAGCCACAAACCACATTGGAATTTACAGAGCGGCAGTGCTGCTGTTTGATCTTCTTTAATGGTACAGTCGAGACCGGCTGGAAATGAGATGCTATCTCAGGTCTGAACTGATTTTTTCTCCTCCAGCTTTGTGTTTGCTCAGTGGTTTTTGTAAATTCCTCAGAGTGTGAGGGATCGACGTCTCCATCCTCAATTTGAAGCAGCTGACTGCAAAATTTTGTTTACTAACAGGACTTGGAATGAGTCCAGGATTCAATTTCCCCTGCTGGCAAATATGAGACCCTCCCAGACACTAACTCAAGTCAGCACATTTTTGGACGGCACAATTAGTAGCTTACCCATAGAGCCCCACGGAAATGTCTCAGTGTAGCAATGCTCAGATGATCCAGCACTACTATTACTCAACTGTATGGAATTACTATCACAGTCTGTATAGATTACCATTTGTCATGATGACTTACTTGCCGGACTATAATGACTATGAAACACATTTTATTGAATTGTACAGTTTTTAATATAAATAGACAACAGTCTATCTCTCTGTCTCTCTCTCTAAAGTACACAATTTAATTATTGAAATATTTTATCAGAAAAAAAACAGCTACTTTTCAAGGCAAAATGTAATTTTTTCTATTTGTTTTACTGAAAATAACTGAAACTAAATCTGAAAAACTCTCTCTATATACTCTCTCTGAACTCTCTCAATATAAGAGAGTGTGTGTGTGTGTGTGTGTGTGTGTGTGTGTATATATATATATATATATATAAATATACACACACACACACACACACACACAAACACACACTCTATATGTAACTATATGGACATACTATAAAAACTAATAAAAATGCAAAAAATGATTAACAAAACTTTAAATAAAATAGGAAAATACAAATAATTACTATAATATGCTCAGTGGTACTAAAATAACATTGATTAACACATACAGCGACTTGAATACACTTAGAGAGTTACAAAAAAAGAGAGTTTTCTCTCTTTACTTTTTATGACAAAGAGTAATTTGGTATAATGGTCAGTTCTTACAAACTTCTTTTAAATAAAACTAAACAAAATGCTCACAGGCCAAAAATCTGTGTTCACAATGGCTGCAAATGGTTCATACACTGTAAACGTATAACAATTAACATTTATATTATATGAATTTATATGTATATTTATATCAATATTACAGGTCCTTCTCAAAAAATTAGCATTAATTAAAAGTTCATTATTTTCTGTAATGTACTGATAAACATTAGACTTTCATATATTTCAGATTCATTGCACACAACTGAAGTAGTTTCAAGCCTTTTATTGTTTTAATATTGATGATTTTGTCATACAGCTCATGAAAACCCCAA
>JAUMHI010000021.1:1476211-1487964 GCA_032359435.1 Enteromius unitaeniatus
TGTTAACCCCACAATCAGCCAAAGTCTAAGTAGCAACATGAGAAAAACCAAAGAGCTGTCAAAAGACACAAGAGACAAAATTGAAGACCTTCACGAAGCTGGAAACACTGTATATATATATATATATATATATATATATATGGCCTTGGCAAAATCACTGACAAAATAACTAGATTTTGAAGCATGAAGGAATGTTTTTTTCCATCTGATTTTTGATGTTTGATGATTGTTTGTCCATCATCAGAATTTGTAACTCTTGTGTTCCAAGCTTCATGAGATTCACCTTAGAACTATTTTAGAGAAATGGTTTATAATTGGTTGATCTACAGTCTCTTCATTAGTAAAAGTCTAAATTCACTTGCACAATTCATGTCAAATGTTAATGTTAAGTCATGTCAAAAGTCTAATAGAAATGTGTATAAAATATGGTTTGCAGTTTATGACAACTAGATTAACCACTTTGGATGGTTGAATAGTGTGTTGTTTTGCGTCAATGTTGGCTCCCTCTAAAATGTGTACATTGCATAAATCAGATATTATCACAACACACAGCACTAGCGAACTCTTCGAATGTGTCTTGTCTGCTTGATTGATAAATTGATCTTTATCTCACATCTGTACATGTACAAACCAATACTACATTTACTGTAAACTTTACTTTGGTGTAAAGCTGCTTTGCAATGATATGTATCATGAAAAGCGCTATACAAACAAATTTGAATTGAATTGAATTGAACTGTTAGTTTTAGGCAATGTGTGCTTTAATTTCAAGAGTTCAACATTGATGTTTAATAAATAATCATAGATGGTAGATAGTGTGAGTTTCCTTCAATTATTTTAAAATTAAGTAATGCACCCTTCATTCAAAAATCTCTTACTTGTAATATGTGAGCATATTTACTGTACACAATTTGTCAGTAAAATACAAGGGCAAAATAAATAAATAAATAAAATAATCGTTAAATTAATCGAGATTTTTATTTTAGGCCAAATCGCCCAGCCCTGAGTCTCGGTCAGCATTGAGGAGCAGTACATGAAGAACAGCGAGGAGAACGGTGCCAAACTGCTTCATGCAAGCACAAAACACCCATCATTCGTAATTGACATCAAAGCTCATGAAAACAACCTCCAGCAGCTGGATCAAGCTTTTCAAAATAACAACATTTCCTCTGAAGTGTACAACCTGAGCAGAGGAACAGTCAATCAGACACTTAAGAGTGTTGAGCTGCGTCTTAGATGTCCAAATGAAGCAATTAAGGTAAGAAAAACATCATTTGGCTAACAGTTTGGTTAAATACAGGTTAAGGGATGGATTGGAGTTCAGAAAAGTTCATTCTCAGCTCTGTAAATTTGACCGTTTCCAGCAGAGTGTGAACAATATCTGGGATGCCAAGCAAGCCTCTACTGACGAGACACGCAGGCTGTGCATCACACGGATGGCCCGTTTATACCAACAGGTCAGTACCAATTAGACAAAATGGCCTTAAAGCGTATTCTTACTAATTAACATTAATAATGTGACAGATGTAAATAATAATATAAAACATGTAAATAATTTTCTGCAGGCGAATGCAGCGCATGGCCTCCATCTGACGGCTTTGCTCAGATGCCTTTGCTGACTGTGACACTTGTGTGGTTCAGCTCCAATCTGCGTCTGTCTCCTCCTCGGGAACCACAAACTGCACCCAGCAGATCTAGTCCAGCACGTCATTTTAAAATCCACCCGAAAGCTCTGCACCACAGAAACATGACCAGGAACATACCAGGCAGTTTCCTGAAGATCAGTCACATCATTCAGCGTTGATGGATAGTTTTAAAAAGTAATAGAATAGAATAACGGCTTCTAGAAGAACCCAAGAACAGATTATTAACAGAAAACAAAAGTGAGGACTGTGGAGGCTTCAGATCAGGAACAGACTGATGTGGAACGGCAACTGAAATACTCGCTTGAATATGAATAGTGAAAATTATAAAAAAGAAAGATATGAATCTCTTTTTTGCTGGGCACCTAAGTAGTTTAATCAATTATTTATTTTGGAATTCACATTTAATGTGTTTGTGAAGGACCGAACAAAATGCACTTGTTTTTTGGATTTATTGCCATCATTCTGAATTATCCTCAGTTCTGTTATTTGTGTTGCATGGTCTGTAAGACCCTCTATAGAGACACACTGATGGAAAATAATGCTTGCATATATTCATATGCTTGTGTCAGTGAATTATAAACATAAAAAAAAATAATAAAGCTTGTAGTCTGGGAAAATGTTCTAAAAATGTGTGACCTTTTTTCTAACAGGACATTGCCATCTACTGGCGCTTTTGAGAAACCCATTTAGATAAAGATGTAACTATATCCCGGTTTCAGTCGTTTAAAACTCCCTTTTTTATACTCTTGATATCTTGGTGCTTAAATTTCCAAAAAATTATTTTAAGGCCTTATTATTTTTTGCTTGTGCTAGAAAAAGAGCGTCTCAAGTCACTGAAACCATTGAATGTTCGTGGTTTGTTCATTTTGCAAGTATAGGCTATGCAAGTTGAGTTTTGCTTGGCTACAAAAAGCTTCTGCTTTGATATAACTAGTATATCTTTATTCTTCTATTATAAGGCTGTACTTCATTCAAATTAGGCACACTATAAAGGCTCTGATGTGTTAGACACCCAGTGAGTTGTAAACTAAGACCTTACTGAATATTTTAAAAACAATTTTTAATTGGACAGATCAGGTCATATTAGAAATTTCAATTCGGAACATTATCAGCAGCTAGTTCCAGAGCAGACAGATCATTAAGAGCCTTGTTTTTATAGAAATGTGTACATAAGTATTGATAGAAGTATAAATATAAAAAGAAAATATGAAAATTTTTTAAATGTGGTTTTCATGTTTTGAAGTGTATTTTTCATTCTAATTTGTATTTTTATTCTAAACGGTTTGAAAACATAACTGAATGTTTTATATATAGCATGTTTTATGTTTGGCATGTATTCATCCTTTAGAAAAAGCTCCAAAAAGTAGTTTTTTAGCAGCAATGGCATTTTTGGTTGCCCATAGAAATATATTTCTTAGTGTTAATACAAATATAGTAGTGTAAATTTAGCCTGTGATGATTTTTCATCTGGCAATGTTGAAAAAACCCCAAAATTCCATTGAAACATATCTTTATTTCAATTTTTTTTTTTTTTTTTTTTCTGGTTGTTGCTTTTTTTTTTTTTTTTTTTTTACATTTAATGATTGAAAAAATGTTAACTTTTAATATAATACAGTTAGCGTTATAATTTATAATTCAACCTTCAACTCACATTTTTCCCATTCATAATTTGGGCATCTATGGTCAAAAACATTGTGAGTCTTTGTCCTGCAGAGGGCAGTATGGCAATATTTTGATTTGAACAGTGAACTTGTAACACATTATGAGGTCACCTCACACAAAAACAGTCCTGACTCATGATTGCAACAGCCTTTATTTGTATTATGCAGCTGGAGGTGTGTTCTTAAAAAACAGATAAAAACAACTTTAAACCACAGTCTAGTCTCGTAATTCATTCACATAGGGACGTTTTTTTTCACCATCTTATCTTTGTTGACCTGAATGGACAAGTATCGTAGCCTCCAGGTCGCCCTACAGTCCTTACACGTTAAAATCATTTCAGCAAACACAAGGTTTGAGTTTAAGCACATAAACACGCATAACAAGCATTTCCATTGTTAAATCCCTCAGACTTCATGTAGAAATCGTTTAGTGTCTGGCACTCACCCGAATAGAAATATCTTTCATGTGAGCCCTTTGTTAGTCCGATTTAACCGCCTTTTGCTCACACAACATAAAAGCATCATGGAAAAGGTCACCAGTAAAAAGATTTGTGCTGAAAACTGAACGTGTTACAGAAACCGCAGTCATCTAAAAATCGCACTCCTGGCCGAGCAGAGCAGGAAAGCGTTAGAAAGAAAAGAGAGGGTGAGAAAGAGCACAGATTTTGTCCACGATTCACATTATCGTCTGGCTCTTTCAGGCAATCGCGATCATTTGAGGCAAGATAAGGGTGTCGGTCCTCGCGCAGGGTCAAAGGTCAGAGGTCGCCTTTGCCTATCTAGCCGTTTCGCAAGTCTCAGAAAAGCCATGGCAGTATCCGCACCACAGTCCGAGTGAGGCACCAGTGGGGTTTTCATCCTGACCGAAACAGTTCGTATGTTAATAGCAAATCAGCAAAGTGCATCAGTTGTGGCCCAGTCCGTCAGGTTCAGCTCGGTTCAGAACAGCAGGGTGAGGGTGCAGTCACATGATGCAGCACTTGTTCTTGAAAATGTGTGGGTGCTTGTAGCGCAGTCTCTGTTTGGGCCGATATTTCTCTAGATACGTCAGCTGCTTGCTGTTTATTGCACCCCTGCGCTTCCTGCGAACACAGAAAATTAGCATTAGTGTGTTGATTTCCACGCGGCACGTTCCGACCGAGATAAGAAATAGCTTGCCATCTCACGCTTCAGCCCACTGGACTGAAAATAGCGGTGATGATATACCTAACCAAAGGGGTGGAGCTTAAAGGGTTAATTGTGAAAGCTTTCAGATTGGCCTTCCTATCAAAAGGCACTCTGGCAAGCGCTAGATCCACTCGTCTGAGCGTAGCAGTTGACGTCAAGAGCTCAAGGTCTGTGCTTTTTGAAAGAAGTCAAGAGAGAGATGTACGCACTGTCTGATGAACTGGATGGCATCTTCGTACTTCATCCCACTTTCAATCAGTGCCACGGCCACAAGTACTGGAGCTCTGCAAAAACACACACATTTTGTGAGAGGTGCGACATTGACCTACATGTATATGTGTGTGAGAGATCTAGCGCAGGAACACTGTTGAGGCACGTACGCTAGCAAAGTCAAAATAGCTGCTTTTTGCACTTTTGTACTCTCGCTTTATTAAAAATAAATAAATAAATAAGAAATCAAGGACTGAACAATTAATTTGCATAGCTGTTTTTATTTGGTACTTCTTTATTAAATGCAAGTTTGCTTAATTAAAAAATGCTTGCCAAGCTACATGCCACTGTTTTCGTTCTGCTTGTTAATATAATAGCTAAAACAATGTCATGCAGCATTGATAAGTGGTCTAAATGTATTTATATTGTCTGTGGAAAATGTAGAACCATAAAATGTTCAACCAATAATATCATTCGGCCTCATGCAGACATGTTGCACTACTAATAAATGTATTGCACTACTAATATTTTAGCAATATCAATTATAGTCAATATTTAATTGACTATTTCATTTAAAAACAAGCATTATGGTATCAAACCTGGCATCCCTAACACACACAACTTTACTGGCCCCTTAGAAAAGCTCAATTGTTCCATGACCTCAGATAGATCTTAGTAGCTGTACAGTGAAAAATAGATTAATGGAGCAATGCCACATTTTCGCTCTTTAAGAGCGGAAAGAGGTATTACGATGAGTTGATGCATCATGCAACAATTAATATTTCACAATCCTAAAGGTCAAGAATCAGGCAAAGTGAGAAAACAATTTCAGAAAAGGTGAGTGGTGCAAAAAAAACAATTGTTAGTGATGTTGCTAAGCATTCTGGGTGGTTGTTACCCCCCGAGTCACATTAAGAGCCCACCCTTGAATCTCTACTTTATTCTTGTCTCTGCATGTGACTCCCCCCCTTTCACGTCCCCAAGTTCTTTCCTTCCACTTTATTGCCAGCCAAGTGGAAAATCTTAAATCTGATCTCTTACAAAACTAACAGCACCTCTCCTTAAAAAGCCACAACTGAGGGATCACTCCGGTCGATTTAGACAGCAAAGCAAATTTTAGTACTTAACCCTCAAGGCTTCCCTTTCAAACATACACGGTCCAGTAAAGACAGTCGAATCCTACAGCAGAACTCTATCTCCGCCTTCTGAATAAGATAAAAACAAACGAGTCAAGCCAAAAAAACACTGGCACTCTTTCAGAAGTCGAGACCGATTCCCTTTGGAAGTAGATGAAGTGCGTCAGAGACTGAGTTTTACCGCCCAAAAGATGAGAGCAGCGAGGCCAGACTCCCTCCTCCCCCTTTTTATCGTCACTCACCGTTTTAGAGCCGGCATTTGGGGTGTTTTGTTTCACCGTATGTGCGCCAACAGAGAGCATAAATACATCATACTCCTTATGAGACACACTGTTCCGCATTTCAGCAGTATTGCTTTTGAGAATGACTGATTTTGTTATTACCCACTGAATTTTTGTTATAGTACAGCTATTCCCATTCGTGGTACTGTCATGGGATGAGCACTAGGTAACTGGGAGCATCACGTAGAGCTAAAAAATCCTAATCACGTGAGATAGACAGTCTGGCATAAAGGTCATGGAAAGAGCATGCGTTTGAGACAGTAATAACACATGCTCGTAAAAAGCAACCCTACTGTTTTGTCTTCAGCCTTCACCCCGATGCTTCTTAAAACAGCGTAGGACTGCAGCAGAGCGAGAGCACTTTGGGGACTGTTGACTTTGGCGGAGCACTCTGGCCAGTTTAAAGCCTCTGTAGAGGTACCGCTCGCTCAGCCCATAGGGGAACTATCAACTTCATCCACGGTTAATAGAGGAGACATGTCTCCTGGGAGGCCAGAGGTGCATAATGTTCTATAGAGCGCATTCTTTTTCAGATTAAAGTCTCGAACGAGGAACCAGAAGTGGGCTTACTTATCGGCCACCAGACAAGGAATGAACCCATTTACCCCTGAGTTCCCAGGGCTGAGCATAAACCAGCTAGTTAAAGATGTGTTTACATCTTGAAGGCAACGCGATTGTGTTTCTGTAAGCTCATGTACTGACCTTCCTAAGCCGGCCACGCAGTGCACAGCCACGCAGCAGCCGGGCTCTTCTACGAACCGTCTCTTCAGGAGACTCAGCCAGTCCTCCACGACCTTCGATGGAGGAGGAGCGCCGTCATCAAAAGGCCAGTCCTGGGGAGAAGAGAACAAGTTACACCTTACATCAGCACACAGAGAAAAATGACTTTTATAATCTTTAACTTCATATCTGTATGACTTACTTTCTTTTTCTGAACAGTAAAATAATATATTTAGTAATATGTTGCTGGTTACCATAGCCTTTCATAGCAGGGGAAAAAAATGCTATGGAAGTCAATGGCTACTGGTCTTTAAAATATCTTTTTTTGTGTTTTACACATAAATGATGACAATTTTCATTTTTGAGTGAACCACCCATTTCTTACCACTCAAAGCTTTGACTTTATCCCTGATTTTGATTTTGTAGTGTTATTTTAATTTCATGGTTCCATTTCAAGTAAGTGACATGAAGCAGATCAAGTGAGATCTATTGTCTGCAGTCCCATTGGTGGTTGATTTGCTGCTCATTTGTATACATAAACTGTTCAGGGGTACGTTTCCCAAAAGCATCATTAGCTAACTATGATTGTTAGTTCCACTGAACTCTATTGGTAACTTGCGACCATGGCTGCTTTTTGGAAACACACCCTAGACTGATTGTATTCAGTCGTCGTTCATTTTGCCTTAGTTGGTAGCATCTGATGGACGCAGGTTAAGCCCGCCTCCCAGAAGGCGGGTAGTAAGGTAGCTTGGCCAGACTAAGCCCCTATGAGCTTTATAGTCGCGGAACCAGGCTACTTAGTTTGGTGACTTTGACAATATATGAAGATAATATATTTTTATTTTTTTAGCCGTGTTTTTTGTTGTCACTTGGAATGCACAATGAAAAAACATGATTTTTGAAAATTTTTAAAAATGAGTTGTCAACTCTTTGTGATTATCTAACATTAGTGGATCAAGTTAAATGAGATGAACCACACCCATTTTAAACTAATAGGGCACCTGTGTGAATTGCAAAAACAAAATGCAAAAATTGTTTACAGACGCCACCAGGTTTGCATTTAATGCAAAGACTTTTTAAATGTGACTTAAGTGTCCAAATACTGGTCGGGGTCACAGTATCAGGAGATCTGCTAGCTTTTTCTGTATACTTCTATACTTAGGTCTTTGTAAAAGTGGGTAATCCAGATGGTGAAGGTGCTGAGGGAGCATAGAGCACTGTGTGAGAACCATGTGAGGACCATTCAGAAATAACGTTCTGAGGATGTGTCAACTTACAATAATGTAACTTGGCTGCTTATGTAGCATAAGTATGACGCATTTTTGTAGTTTCAAATGTGAATTGAAACCATAGTATCTTTTTGACACATCTGTTTTTAAAAACTTACTTGCTTATTCAACAACATAGAACCATTGTTAGCGCCAGCGTCATGAATGTGGAATAAGAACTTCTGTCAATTAAACCTTTTTTTGTGTTTTCGATGTGTTTTGCTGTGCTGTATTTCCAGATGGCTGATTAAATGATTTCTCTTACGTCATAGTCTGGGCTTCCCCCAAGGAACTAAGGAACATTAGCACATGCACACTCTGTGGCTTTCTGATGGACAAAATAAAACATGTAGAATGAAATTTGTATGTAACAGTAAGTTCTTCTAACCACAGGTCAACTTTGAGATGCAATTTCCAAATGTTCGTCAGAAGTCTTGGAAATCCCCAAAATGTTATAAGATGATGTAACTTGCAAGGGTTGGTAAACAATGCTTTTGGTTAACACTTTTTCAGAACACAGAATGGGAAAGGACACTACTGAGATCTGAGATGAATGCTGCTAAATGGGTATAAGGAACCGAGGATTTCCCTATCAACTGAAATGGTTAGTTTATTGAACCAAGGTATAATACTTCTATACAGTTGGGGATGTTCAGATGCCGGTTTAAAACTAAATATAAAATTATTTATTGTGCGATATTTATTATCTATGGTAATATCATAATTGTAATTTTATCGATATGCAAGCTGAATGGTTTTCATAAAGTGACAAAGAATACTGAATACAATGCCCCAATAATTCACGTTATGAAAGAAAAACATATACCCGTATGTTTTTTTTTTTTTTTTTATAAAATATAACACAGTTAAGTGCACACCAGTGATTAAATGAATTAAATAAATAATTACTGCATGAGTGCGGTCCCAAACATGATATTAATTTTAAACAACAGTTCGAGAAAAAATGAAGGTTAGTATTAAATAGGTTACATTTTAGACACCAAATGTTTTTTGAGTTTTGCATGAAATTTTAAGTTTTGGCAATGACAATTTATTCTAAACAAAGCCGGTAGAGAGCATTTGCATGTCTCAGAGCAACACTGTGGTGTTGCGTTCATATGAATTCATTTTTGAATGTGTCAGTGGGTCGATAATCCATTCATACAGACAACCACTTGCTTTATTTCTAAATAAATCAGCCATTTCAAATGAATCATTGGAGTGAATGATTCAGTAAATTACTATTTAAGAGACTTGTCACCAGCTGCTGCCACTTTTGGTGTCATATAATAATAATCCATGAAAGGCCTAAATCATAAATACACACCAAGCAAAATGGCAGTTAATTACTAAAAAAGTATCAAGTTATTTTTTTGTCAATTTTGCACATCCCTAGTGGTGAGGTACATCTTGTTAAATTTATGAATTGCTGTCCCTGTTCCCAGGTTGTTGGCAAAAGCGGCACATGCATCTGTGTCAATGAGACAAAGCATGAGGCCTTGGAGGCATGTGGAACATGGCATAAATTTAGCATACGTGTGTGGCTTTCCTGTGCTCTCGTGACCTCAAGGTGAGAGGTGATTCACAATCATGCTTTACGAGACATCCGGAAAAATTCACCCGTCCTTTCCCGTTTGCCCTTCTATATGCCGCTGCTGAGGGACTTTGATGTGGTTCAGTTGCTTAGGGACATGGCCCAAGTAGACCAGCACGCAAACTGGCATGTCTTCACAGGCACAGATGCCCACACAAACACACACTCATGTGATCCAGAGAAGCTTGGCAGGGCAGGCCTTAATTATAAAAGGCTTTCTCACAGTACAGACAAAAAAGTCGCCATTCTGAGGCCTCAAAATATCCCTTATCACACGGGAGCGATGAGCGATAAGCAGTCACACTACAGCCCTAGGGATGGGACATTCAGCACTAGCAGGTGTGAGTCCTTTCAAGTAAACAAGCCAGACCGGCGAGGCCTCTAGGAGGCTGGCTTAAAAGAAAAGCCTTTGAAGCACGAATGACGCGCCACAAACGCTTCCTCCACTTCCCTCCAGTCTGCCCTATTGATTTCCCGGGCAAACACGCCTCAGAAAGCTTTTGGGAGCGGATGGAGGGCTGCTGATGTAATGCAGGTCGGGGTAAACAGCCATGGCCTACTTTGGGAATCCAGAATTAGGTAGCAGGGTCACTTGTTTAAACCCGTAGATCTTGGTACAGATGCTACGAGTTGGAACGGTGTGGAACAGCATGTGTGCCCATCCTAGAAGCACAGAGTAAACTCCTTAGTAGGGATGGGCGATATCTTATCATTTGCGATATCCCGGTAAAAACGCTCCCTGATAGTAATGACAAAGCCTAGTTGTTGACATATTTCTGTGTGCAACCAAGCGAAGATTTATGAGAAATTGAGGAGGAATATATCACTCCTTCTGTAATCTGGATATACGGTACTACAAAAAAATCATTCTGAGCTTTGAATAAAGGTACTAAAGTAGGTAATGTTGATATTATTTATATATTTTTGAGCCCATATTGCCCATCCCTACTCCGTTGGTAAAGGTGTTCACATAAACACTGCTTATTGTTCGCACTGGGGCTTTTTGCTTCAACTAAGTTTCTCAGCAACTCGTGTGCCACATGACTGACATTGCATGAGCTCACCATGAAGCTGCGGACATATTAGATGCCGTCCGCCAGCAACTGACATCAAATGTGGCGTACACTTTGCAGTCTTTTGCACGTGTCTTCCAACAGATTTAGTGAATTATCGGGTTTAGCAAATGGCTGCGGGACTGCAGAGATGCGTCTAACAGCCAGCGTGTCCTTCATATCCACACAAGGCAGTGAAGATGGGACTTATGCAACAGTTCGCCTTGGGTTTCTCTTTTCTTTTCAGGCTCGCTGTGAGAAAGTCAAGAGGAAAAGTATAAAAGAAAAGTTGGGTGGTGGGGGAAGTTGGGCGGGGACCAATCGGAGGCCACACGGAGAGACCAGGCTCTGCAGCTACCATAGCAACAGTGGAACGTTGACGTTGGTAATAAGAAACACGTGTGGCTGCTTGGAAGAGAACGTTCTCTATAATGACTATAGTGTGTGAGAGAGAGAGAGAGTGTGTGTATACGAGGGTCAAGGGGGTCTGCAAGGAGCTGTTTCACTTCTAACGCAGAACACTTTCAATAACTGCCGAAGTGCACCAAAAGCGCTTTCTCGCCATCTGGCCCTTTAAATGTCACATCAACATGATTTATTTATACGATTTCTTGGAATAGTTGTTTCTGATTGAGTGATGGTGGCATTCTAGGAAAAAATATTTTTGTATAATGACCACTAAAATTAGTTTTGCCAGATAATTTGTTTTCTGAACAGCAGTCCTAGTTTCATGTCATTCAGATCACTCAGCAAGTCTGCTAAAATCCTTTCATAAAGAAATAAAAAATGTATGTTTACTTACAAATTATATGGTAATGGGGGTGGGCGATATGGAAAAAATATCATATCACAATTTTTTTTCTGGGGAAATCATAATTCACGATTTTTATCCCGAATCCTTTTCAAGTTGTTTTTTTTTTAAAGGCAATATGGCAAAAATATGGTTAAAAACAAAGTCCATAAAATAAAGAAGGGCAGATATTTAGGCCAAAAGGAGCAAAAGGTAAAAATCATTGTC
>JAUMHI010000021.1:1494422-1516113 GCA_032359435.1 Enteromius unitaeniatus
TGACATATACTCGAGTCTCTTCAAGCTGATCGCCTCTAGGAGTGCTGTACCAACATCAGATGTTCATCTGCACTGATTTTCTCTGGTAAAACAAGCTCTCTGAATACTGATGGTGGTTATTTTTTCTTGAATTCATGGAAAGCAGCAGCAGACACTCAAATAACAGGTATTTACAGGGTTCACTTGTTTTCAGAATTGACTCAAAGTCTGTTCACTCTGTAGCTCTGTGCTCAATAATGTGTTTATTGTGTATATTTTAATTGTAATGTGTTGTAAACATTTTTTTTTTTTTAAATCATATTTAAAAAACTTTTTTTTCTATCTTCTCCCATTCTTTCTACCTGCCTTACCTGTCAGTTTCAATAATGGGGAGCCATTAGGGGAGGTTGTCTTTGTCTATTCTCACGCCCCCGCATACAAGCTTTCAGCCTCAAAACATGTATTTAAAAAAAAAATTAAAACACTATTGTTTTCTGTTAATAAGTAATTGAAATGATTTTCACATCATTCTGAAGTAAATATTCTAACCTAAACAGCTGGTTACTCTAAATTGCTATTCAGGACCATTCACTATGGCTTGGATGACCTTATTTTAGAAAGTTTTATTTTCCCAAAACTTATTAACCACGCATAATATTTTTTTTCTAAAAAATGCAAACATGTACAACCATCCTGACAATTATATTGTATTACAAAAACAAAAACAATTATGTGTTGGTCAATAGTATGTTATAAGTAGTTGAAATATCAGAGCATGTCCAAACATCTCAGGGACCCCAACATCACCTCAGACCCCAGAGGGTTAATAATGAAAACTGCTTGCTTTGAAGCCATCTATATATGGCTCCCTGGTAATTTCTATGGTTTAAGACTTTCTCTCAGGATTGGACTACTATGTCTAAGTACTTTAATACGTTAATACTTAAAGTATTAAAAGACACTGATACAGTTAAGCAGAGTATGTTTTTTAAGGCAGAGGGACATTGTAGCTCATCCGCTGACTGTGAAAAGCACGGCTCAGCAGTCTTACCATCCCCCTTTATTGATGTTTCCTTTTATTGTGGCCCTTTACAGTACACTAGATGTTCCCTCTGGCTGTCAAATGCCTTTGTGTCTTATATGATGTGGGCTGAATAGGCGGAGGTGATACAGTATCACAGCTCACACACACACATGCACACACTGTAAAGGAACTTCTACCTCTTATTTCATTTTTACGAGACTTTATAATCCTGCAGAGCTGCTTTACTGATAGTGAGGATGATTTCAATTTATTGCTCTGTATGTATAGACGTATTTGATTAAAAGCTCTGTGTAGCACCTATAGCTCTGCACCTCCTTCTGCTGGGTCTTAAAGCAACTAAAGTTTATATTTTAACAAGATTCCACAATTTTGTCTGATTTTAATAGTCTGGACCGTACATTTACTGTCATAATTTAATGAAGGCTTTGAAAAGAGGCTCTTAAATGATGGGCCTGTTTGACCCAACAGCAAAGCCACATCCCAAAACCGAAAGTGTGTGTGTGTGTGTGTGTGTGTGTGTTTTCTCTGTGTAATTAACCTGCAGAAGGGATGCTAATCCTGCTCACATCTGTTGAGAGTCCAACTCAAACAACTCATTTGCTTAAAAGGCAGTTTACTACAGATTGTCAGCTTGCTTTTCCTGTCTCCCACCTGTGTATGTATGTTTTGTGTGATTACTCTTTCACACTCAGGACTGAACACTATTAAAGAAAAATAAGTATCTCAGCATTCTCTCAGCTGAGACAAATTAAGCTAATGATAATAGCACATTTGCTGTGGTCTCATGTTGAATTTCCCTTTATATGTCATTTTATGGACAATAGAATGTCCTAGAATGAAAGTAGTCAGACATATCAGGTCATATTATATGTCATTACATTGT
Organism: Enteromius unitaeniatus; assembly: GCA_032359435.1. NCBI lineage: Eukaryota > Metazoa > Chordata > Actinopteri > Cypriniformes > Cyprinidae > Enteromius > Enteromius unitaeniatus. The sequence continues at coordinate 1,496,330 of JAUMHI010000021.1, forward strand.
CTGATCTGAAGTATGGGCTTTCTTTCTGTTTAAGGTCCTAGAGACCCAAGTGCAATAGTGTAAAGCTCAAGATACACTGCAAGTTTTTTTTTTTTAAATTGCATTGTGAAATCATGGCGAATCAGAAATTAATGCAACTGTTTTACGATGCCTTTTGTCTGAGACAACTGAAAATCATGATGTAAAAGAAATGTTTACTGTTTTATTATTGTAATAGTAATTATTAGCTATTACATTTGATTGAAATGTTTTAATGTATTTAGCTGATTTGGTTATAAAAACAGTAGTTAAACATTACTGATATTACTAAAGCTAAAGGGTTTGGTCATTCTTAAATGCCTAAGCAAAGTCTGTTATGAAATTATGTGTTATCTTACCTCCGAAAACAATGACAGCATTTAGGTGATATTCCAGTTTTGTGCATAAATTAAATTCTAATCTTTGGATGAAAGAGATAGATTGGCCAGAGTTATCTCAGAATTGTCTCTTCTTTGAACCTCTGTGAGAGAGTCTGCGGTTCCAAGGCTCCAGCTAAGTCTGGTCTCATCTGTCTGCACTGGGAACCAGAGGTTTTGGCTTGAATCGATTGACTATTCTGAGAACAGCTTGACTTGACGTACACCAAACCCTTTAGGTTTGACCTGACTTCCAATCACTTGGAATAATTCATTCTTGACAGTCCCAAATGGGAACTGTGTGCAGTGTTTTGTTCATCAAAAGTTTGAGGGGACAAAACAAGCTCGTTAGTGTGAAATGTCATTCAGAATAACTGATTTGCTGGTGTTTATGTGCATTATCCCAGCAAGCAAGTTAATCACATCTGGACCTGTTTGATAGCAGCACTGAAAAACAGATTTACAGCACACAATAACCAGCATAAGCTAGCTAATTATCTTCTGTATTTAATTACCGTTTCATTTTGGAAATCATGAATTCATGTCTTTTCAAAACACATTTATATAGCTAATTATATAAATCCATTTAACACCAGTATGCCTAGCTACACTGACATTATTAATAATGCATGTTTTATCATCATCATCATGATCATCTTATTATTATTATTATTCTTTATGATGATTTTGATGATAATAATAATAATAATAAATGTATGGCTAATAATAATAAATCATAAGTAATTATAATAATTAATGCAATTATACAAAAACATTACATAAATTAATTAAAAGCCTTCTTAATTTTAGTTTAGTTAATTAATAACTAATTAGTAAATTAATAACTGCAATAGTTAATATATAAAAAAAATAATAAATGAAATGAAATAATGATCAACTTATATATATATATAATTTGTTAATTATTGCTAACACATATATATCTTAATAACTAATATAATTTAATCACCCAGGACAGCACAGCATCCCTATATACAGTATAAAGCTGCATATGGAATATCAACACAGTCTCACTCCAACTCATCACATTTTGACACTTGGTCAAGACCTCCGTCTTCCGTATACTTCCTGTGCGCTGCTGCAGTCTGTGTGCAATATCAAAAAATACTGCTACAAGAATCCTTATGTCAAGGCTAGTTGTGAAATGCCATTGTCTCGTGATCAATTGTGTCATGCTGATGTGAAATACTATTTTCTCTTGTGTTTTTTGTGACCGATTGTGTCATGCTATGGGACGGGCCTGAAGTATGTTTTCTAAACGAGACGTGGGCGTGTTAACGGAGTGGGATCATTTTTACTGATTAAAACTTTGTGTTTTACTTTCTTCTTCACATAAAAACTTCATATGGCTTCAGAAGACATGGAATGTGACACAACTTGTTTGTAATGTATTTATACTGCTTGTTAATGATTAGTTTGTGCAATACCTGTGACTGTATTTACCTGTGTGTTTTATATTGTTCAGAGGAGGGTAGGTTTAGGGTAGTGGTGGTGTTTGGGGCTCCAATAAAAGTAAAAAATTATATAATAAATGTATATACTGTATGCATGCAAACCATTACATTAAGCAAAACAACTGAAAGCAATGGAGGATCCTTCACGTCGAAAAGTCACTAAAATCTCTGCAAAAAGAGAAGCAAAAGGGTCTTGACCTAGCATCAAAATGTGACTAGTTGGAGTGAGACTCTGTTGGGAATATGGGTCAGTCCCAGTGCAACTATTATATCTAGACATCCGTGTGTGTCTTCAGCACACTCACACACATATAATAATTCCTCCTTTTGCGCTTTCAACCAAGTCCACCGCCAATTAACAGCAGCCCAGATCCCACATCAAAAACCTCCTCTTGTTTTCCTCCTTAACTTCCAGCTCTCTTTCTGAGCATCCATATCCATTATTCCCAAATGTTTACATAGCCCTTCAACCTCCGGCGCCATCAGCACACTTCACTGCTCACACTGAGGTTAAGTAGTTTGAGCAGCACAATGCTGTTTTCCGTCTGAGCACCTGTTTAACTCCCTCGACTGCTTAGTGCACATGTGTAATGCAGTATGACACTGAACGCTGTATTCCCATCACGACGGCTTCTGCAGCAATGTTGTAAAGACATTTAACCTCCCTTGATGTAAAGAACGAAGGGCAACACAAAAGCTAATTAAAAGTTTAGTGACACTGCACACTAACGCTCTAGATAGCTTTGTTTGTTATAACTGGAACATTCTAACTTTGTTGTTATAAGGTGCTTGCATGCAATGTGGAATACTGTATACTTTGCTTAGTATATATGTAAGTGGCTTGAGAGCATAAGTGTCATGAATCCGCTGCCTGCCCTGACTATTGCCTGTTTCTTGGATTACTCTTTTGTCTCACCCTGTTCATTGTTGTTTGCCTATTTAAATTTACTGAATGGTGGAGATTCTCTGCATATTTATGGGAACTCTGATGCTAAACCAGATTATTTAAAAAATCTGTTGAAATAATGCAGACTTATTTATTTATTTATTTTACCTTCTGATTTTTTAAATTAATTAAATAATTAACCAGTGTTATGAATTAATAATATTGCTATTATTTGGCAGTATTTGGCAGTAATAACTTTATTATTATAATATTGGATTGCAGCATTAAGAATTTATTATTTTTTAAGACAAACATATATTTATTTATTTATTTATTTTTCAGAGATAACTGGATATTTGTCACAATCGCCAGATGGAGTGCCCATGAACTCCATTAGAGGGCTAATGCCATTGAATGCACCCTGGACTCTGCCATTGGTCCTTCATTTCCCATGTGTCTCTTGCCCCTCATGTCACCATGTCTTGTGCTTCCTTTGTAAATGTGTCGTGTTCTTAATTGTTTCATTCTATTTTTGACCTTGAACTGTTTTCTAGTTTTTTTATTGCTTACCGTCTGCCTTGACTCTCACTTTGCTATTGGAATTACTTGTTTGCCTTTGCCTGGATTGTACTGTCTGCTGGTGATTGACCCTGCCTGTTTGACTACGTTTTTGAATAAAGCTTTTGCACTTGGATCCCCACTCGACCCTCAGTCCCTTCGTAACACTATTTGCTGAATTAAACAGGTTTGTTTATTATAATGACAGTGTTCTGGTTCAGCTTTGTTGATTATAACAGTTGCACTATAATCATCACAGAAGATCTGGCAACCCGCAGATGAATTATCTGAGTCAGATCTGCTCTGCGACCTTGGTGATCTACAGATAATCAGACATACAAAACCCTTTACAAGTGTGTGACTCATAAAATTATATAGTAGGCCAGAAACATTTGTGATATTTGTACTGGAGAAAGAAGATATAAGAGCCACAGATGTGACTCAACTTGCATGTTACACTTATATAGTCATAGAGTGGACTATAGTAAACATGACAATAAAATATATCTTGTTTATGAAGGAAAACTTTAACACTTGACTTGGACTTTTTATCTTTCTTTCAAAAACATGTCTGTGAATAAGTTTTTACCTCAGTACTTTCGTTCAACCTCAAATAACACATAGACACACAACCCTCCAAATCCAATCCATTTCTCCAAGCTGTCATCCTTAATAATTGCAGTTTATGAACACAGAGCAATACCAAGAAGAGAGAGGGCAAAGGCTATACAGCACACTACTGAATTAATCTAATCTTTTCTGTCACATGCTAATTTAAACAAAATTAATATTTAATGTACAAGCAAGGCAACCATGGCACACGTAAAATCAAACGAGAGGCAGTGAGATTAGAGCGCTGCTCTCTGTTGAATTCTGCTCAATATTCTTTAATCAGCACCTCTGTCATCTCACTGATTGGCTGGATTTAGCTGTCAGCAAAATCCGCTGTGTATAAATCCAGCCGAGGACTAACCAACAATAGTTTTCATTTGAGCATCCCCTAAAGCTTTCCAAACTGCATGACTTACTATCATCGGTGTAATACAAAAGGAGAAGTTTAACAAAATGTCCAAACTGCTGTTTTCTAGATACCATATATCAGATTTGATGTCAGTAAATATCCCATTCTTGTTCGTTCAATCAAAGCACTTCCTGTCTGTCAACATATGTTTTGGGATTTTAGCGCGAGGACTGGGAGCTGTAAGCCTATTGTAGTAATGTTTTCTCTGGTATTCTGGTCTGTAAGTGTATATGCATTCAGGGGGCATGGCTTTGGACAGTGATTGCAAAGAGGGTTGGTTGTTCACTTTCAGTGCCATCAGGCTAAAGTTAGCACTTTCCAAGATCTCCTCCTGCACCTTTAATCAATGAAAAAATAATTTATTGAAAACATCAGTTATTCTTAAAATAAAGATCTCAATGAAAAATTACATTAGCCATGATTCTATATAAAATCTCCACCAATGAAAATTATATAATATATTTTTTATCAAAGTTTGGTGATGTTGTCATTCACTTTGTAGCTGGTTGGTTTGCTTCATGGCTTATAATACTTTAATTTATTAAAAGTCCTTATAGGAATAATGAAGATAAACTAATTTTCTGTTGGTTCTCTTTGTTTTGTGACTCATCATTGCTTGATATATCATATTTGAATTTACATTAACAAGAATAAGATTTTGTGTGATGTGCGAACACTCATACAGGTTAGTAGTCTGAGGATTTTTTTTTTCTTTTTCAGACTTCTATCTCTATAATATCTAAATGCATAACAAAATAACAATCACTTCCGAGGCAGATTAGAAACCAAAGTGGGTTAAGGGTCATTGAGAGCAGGTGGTTTGCGTAATTAAAGATATTCTAGGATGATGTTTCCAGGGTCTGAAAGAGTCTTGGCGGTACTGTAAATCGCATTCTGAGGTGGAGAAAAGGACGTGGGGAGGGGGGGGATGAGGTCATTATAATAATAAGACTTAGAGAGCTCTCCTGCACTACTAATCAACATGAAAGCCAAACAGACCCAAAGGCGGTGGAAAAAAGGCACATAGAGATGTAAGGTTTTCTTTATGTATGTGTGTGTCTGCATCACAGTGTGTCTCTGCGCTCCATCAATACTCAGTACTCAAGTTCGTCCCCTGAGGATTCTCCCTCACACAGCTTTCACACTGACTCATACATGCTGCTATTATTCCACTCGCCGCCAATCCAACATCTTCACACGCAATGAAATATTAACAGAAGTTTTCCTTGTGAAAAATAGCACTGGACAATGCTAGAAAGCGCTGGCTTGGAGATTCTAGCAACAGTGCTTAAGAGCAGTGCTTCTCAACTGATAAAAATACAAGCATTGCTAAATGCTAATGAATAAATGTAAGCATAAACTGTTAGCACAACTAAATGAATAGGCTAATGGATGTTTAAATCCATTCTCAATATTGTTGATGTCAAAAGAGTTAGCAACACCTTTAGTAGATTGTGCGCTCAAACAAATTCCATTGTATTTTGATGCAATTTCATCTTTAATTGGTGGAAGCTAGCCAAATTGGGAAGATGACAATATGAAGAGGTTTTTGTAAAATTCTCACAGTTAAGATAAACACAGTTGACTACAGTAAATTAGCTGATAAATTATTGGCTGCCAAAAGTGTAAGGTCGTTGAAATTTAAGACGCACAATAATGTTGCGTATTTCTGTTCATAGTAATGTAAATATATTTCAGCATTTGATTTTAAGGACACGTTGGTTTACTTTTGCATGATAATACATTCACTTTGGAGTGTAAAATCTGGATCTGAATGCAAAAACAATGTGAAGAACCTCTAATTTAGGCTAAAAGGCACATTGCTGAGTACAAGAAAGATCTATGCCTCCTTTTATTCTCCAGTCTTATCACAAAGCCAGTAAGTAGTTAATAAACATCCAAAATAATAATAATACATTATATCACTCCACCCACTATTTCCACCCTCCAGCTGGGAACAAAACAAGCCAATTCCAGCAAACAACTGTTATCTGAAATCCTGCTCAACAGCTCCTCTGTTCATGCACATCTTTAAACAACCCATGCTGAGTCTCTGAAGCACTGCGGGTCAGAACATATTCAATCATCAGGAGCAAACGAAAGATGCTACTTACAGGAATTTCTCTTGCTGCCGCTGGTGGATCCCGGGGAAGACATCCCAGAGCCGCTGCTGAGTCTGACCAGGAGTCTTGCAGTGGAAGTGCCAGAGTGTTTTGTTTTAGAGCACAGGCCACCCGTCACACATCCTGAATGTCTAGACGAGCAGCACTGGAGGGTTAGGCATACACACACACACCAGTGATGCTGTGGAGCAGTGCAGCTTGCAGCAAGCGCTCGGCTGTCTGATGGACAGAGAGGCAGAGCGGCAGTGAGTAGTAGATAGGAATGTACCACTCAGCATCTTAGGAGGGGAACCACTCAGAGAGGGGAAATGAGAGACTGCATTAAACTGAAGATGACAAGGTGCAAAATTCTGCAGAAGATTGCAGAGAAGACCGAAAGTCATACAGGTTTGGAATGGCATGAGGGTAAATGAAGTAAATGATAACAGAATATATGTTTTTGGGTAAACTATTCACATTTTTACAAACAAACAGGTCAGGGAGTAATATGCAACCTGCTGCAGAGCCATTTACCTAAGCTGAAAATGTCTTGTGAATAAGCACTCATAGCATTAAAAATGTTGATTGTATAATGGCAGCACAAGAACTCTCACAGTCCCAAACCCTTCACTTGTAATCATCCTGATGTCTAATGGTGACGTTAAAGATAGCAGACAGGAAAAAATATTAGTCCAATTTAATTATTTCAAGAGCCTTCCAGAAATCAGGCACCAATAAAAAAAAATATTTAAAAAAACAGTTAAATTTAAGTGTGGATAGTGTATAGTATAATTTAAATAAATTATAAATTCAGTTGTTGTTGTTTTTTTCATTTTTGTAATAAAATGTATTTTTTTTCTTATTAAGGATTTGTTTCATATTTCTATCATGACAACTAACAGAGAGTTTAACATGGTAACATTCATGAAGTTACCCCACAGCAGATACAGGTGGAGCTGGGGAAGGAGGATGCTTTCTGTGACTAATGGTTTTAGCTATGGTATAGTCAACTATAATAGCCAGTTGCACTTGAATAATTTTTTATAAATAAATGTTATTAGCAGCAGAAAAGTGTAGTTTCAGCGTCTACCAACAATCTCATGCTAAATAAAAGCTTGATTCTAAAAAGCTTTATGATATTAAAACTTTAATTATAAGAAAACTTATTTATGACGCTTCAAGCTCATCTTGAAATCACAGGTCACTCATGCACAAATTCAGTAGTTAAATTTTTTTAATTAATTTAATTTAATAAAAAAAAAATTGGCCCTTAATTTAAATTAAGGACCAAAAAAAAACCACTATATTTGCCAGTTAACAATAGCATCACAGTATAAACAATGACAGCTGGCAGTATTAGATGGATAAGCAATTTTTTTTTATCCAACATGAATGATACACCCTGGCAGTCAATATGAAGCTAATTAGATATCATAAGGAATACATGTAATTGGTTTGAGAGGCAGGGAGCCGCAGCTCCTCTTGATTGCTTCTCCAAATGATTGGACGCCAACTGTAGCACCATCCCAGAGCGAATCATTTGAGAGCTCAATAAGCAGAAGATTAGATTAGCACAGATAAACACAAATCTGTTGTTATTCAAGACAGTCCACTACATAAACCATATAGCTTTATTTAAAACAAAGAGAAAATGGCTCTTTGTTCTTAAATTAATATATTTTGCAGATGATGATAACATGCACTGATAGATGTTGTGCAGTAAGACCTGAAATGTGAGTTTTAAAGGAATAGAATAAAAGCTACTGAAGAATTTACTCACCTTAAAAGGTTAGATCACCCCGATTCTGTCATTAATTACTTACCCTTATGCACTGATGTCGCATGGACAGTTTTACCGATGTATTTGCTAGGTTTCTGGATCTGAATTTCCATCACTTGCTCACTAATAGATCATCTTGCAGTGAATGGGTGCCGTCAGAATAAGAGTCTAAACAGCTAATAAAAACATCAGTAATCCCCACCATTTTAATACAACAATGTACTGTATTCTTGTGAAGTAAAAAGCTGTGTTTTGTTAAGTAACAAACCCATGATTAAGACTTTAAACTGTTGCTTTTTGCCCAAAATACCAGTCCATATCCAACTGTAATGCTTTCACCAGAAAAAAAAGTAAATTCCCATTTCTTTCACTTCAAAACTATTTTAGATTGTTTTCACTTGTAATTGGTTTGATCTGTGCATATTTCTCTCTTGATTTAAATGAATGTTTGTTGTTGTTTTACTGGAGAAAGCAATATTATGGGCAGAGGACTCATTTTAGCCAAAAACATATTTTGAAACAATGTTTGAAACACAGTTTTTCACTTTAGAAAGCATTGTGTGGATTATTTGTGATGTTTTTATCGGTTGTTTGGACTCTCATTCTGACGGCACCCATTCACTGCAGAGGATTCATTGATGAGCATGTGATGTAATGCTGTATGTTCCAAAGACGAGACCCATTTACTTCTTGTGTGGCCAAAGGGTGAATCAATTTTCAGGACATTCTGATTTTTGGGCAAACTATTCTTTCAAACAATTAAATAAATGTAGATATTATGTTAAATTTAAAAATACATTTATATATAACAAGTTTTAAAGCAACTAAGAGGTCATTCAGGATTACAGTAAGCAAGTATCATTTGTGAGAAGCCCATTAAAAAACAGATTCACTCAAACTAATCCCTGCAGCTGCTAAAAAAAGCCACGTCTGCAGGAATGCTGCACTGTATGCAAAAGCAATGCCTCTCAATCACCATAACGTCAATAGTGACCTCAGTAGCGATGATTCTCAGTCGCCTTTAGATGCAGCCCACATTAAAGTCTGCAGCGCTTGCATCAATAGCATTATAACTACTGCTGATCTCAGAAGGATCTGGGATATATATATTAAACCATACAAGCAAATGTTGCTGGGTAAAGTTATAACATACAATGTGCAGTAGTCATGCTAGCATTGGGTGGCAGTTAATTTGCAAGTAATTAGAGGTTTTTTGTATTGAATGAATAATTATGCAAATTTGTTTTCCAGACAAAACATTCTCCTTCAAGAGCTGCTTTATACAAACCACTGTTGTGATCCAGTCAGGCTTTTGATTTAGCCCCCCACTTTGCACTGCTGTTTCTGATCTCCAGAGGTCTGCAGCAACCAAAATAACTTGATTTAGTTGGCTTTATTCTGCTGTCTGTTTTGTGGAGAGCACAGACACATGATCAACCTCAGTCTCTAGAGATCAAAGGGCTGGAAGACACAGTCTAACTGGTTCCTAGACATTCAGCCTCAGGATGGATATTGACGGACACTTTTGATCAAATAATGTCCAACTGCAAACCCCCAGCCACCCCTCCACATATATACTGTGGCTAAATCCATTATTCATATGCAATGTATATAGTAAGAAGTAGTACAAGTATCTTTATCATGTCATCATAGTTTTTATCATAGCATGACAGAATAAATATTTTACAAAAATATAGAAGGAACATAACAGTTCTGAATAAAATAAATCAAATCATTTAAGCTCTGTTTACACTAGATCATTTTAATTTTAAAGCAGCATTTTTTTAAAGGGCTACTAGAGGACGGCTGTTTGAGCAGGGGTGCCTTCAGATAACCAGAGGCCCTTGGGCTATAGCTTTATTTATTGACTTACTTATTTACTTTTTAGTGTGCCCATAATAACATTGTTAACTGTTTGTGTTTTGTGCTTTATTTCAGTTCTTGTAAATAACATTAAATTAGTGCTGTCAAATGATTAATTGCATCCAAAATATATTTTTTTTATGTATTTATGTGTAATATATGTGTTTATGCTGTGTATATTTAAATACACTCATATGCATGTATATATTTCGGAAACATATTTTATGTTTATATATTTAATAGATTTATATATAATATAAATTGTATGAGTAAGTAAAACAAATATTTTGAAAATATATACTGTTTGTGTGTGTGTTTAAATACACATAATAAATATACACAGTACGCATGCATATATTATGTAAACTTTTTTGAGATTATTCGTTTGACAGCACTAAAATGAATAAATATTTTATATAAAGTATAAACATTTCATCATCAGATCTTATCTTATTTAAATTGAAATAAAGTATTTTTTTATTTAGAGTTGAATTTTTTTAAACAGATCTTGTGTGCCCATTACTAATAATTATTTTTAATAGTTGGTGTGCCAAAATGAATCACACAATAGGATAATAGAAATATGTGCCATATAATGAAATTCATGTATTCATTCATGTTTGCTCTATTCCAATGACGTGTGTCTCAGCACAAGGGCAGGACAAGCTGTCACTCACATAAGCAACGGCAAACAACAAAGATCCAACAATCCAATTAAGTCCCAGTGGACCAAATTAAATCCAACCCTAATTTTCAAAAAGCTGCTTCACTTTCATATACATTATGACAGAAGCACAGCAGAAGAAAACACAATAAGGACTTCCTTTATGCTGACTTTAAATGTTACATACTGGCATGTGACAAACACTTCCAAAGAAAACAAACTGAATCACATATTATTTTAATGAAATGACTTTATAAGAAAAGATTGGCCCCATATTGATCCTGTACAAAAAAAGAAACTGTGTGTGCACCTAAGAAAGAGAGAGATGCATGTAATGCAAACACAAGTCTACTATTGTTCCCTTCTTGATGAGAGTTACACTGCAACCCATTAAGTGCTATACATCAAATACGCTCTGAACCTGCAGGCCAGCTAAGGATCATGTTTGATTTGCACACAAGAAAACTCTAATGTGAAAAACTCGCCTTCCAGCCAAACTGAAATATGACCATTGAGGTGGCTCATACTGCATGTGTGCCAGATCAGCAAGCTGGATTATTAGACTCTTTTTCCTTTCCAAATTAAAACGAGAGTCTACAAGTGTGCATTCTGTGTGTAATGAGACGTAATACTGTTTGCCTTTGAAAATTTCACCCAGGGGAATGAACCATCGAGCTCTCAGCTGATCATACACTCTTTTTCAAAAGTGTAATTTACTCTTTCATTCACTCCATTGACACAATACCTGTTTGTGTGTTGTAATGACCTCCATATGTGTTCACAGCATGTTGTTCATAACTTCTGTGAGCAGAATTCTTTCAGATAGGCTGATGTTAACAATGCTGCGTTTTACTGCATAGAAGAGCTTTAAAAGCTTTGTAAGCGGAGTGCATCTCTCCTGTTCTCCACCGTGCTTTCATTCCCTCAGTTAGAAGATTAAGAAACAGAAAAGCCGCATGCACTTGACATTTGACTGTGGAATTTAAGGGCTGGGTTCAGCACTAGAGACCTCTGGGCATGTTTGATGTCAGAATCCGTTAGCTGTGAGGGTCTAGATTAGCATTCAAATCTGACACAGGCTTAAGCATGAGGTTTATGGGGAAATGTGAGTTTCCTTTAACAGCAGCGATGACTTCCAGTCACCAAGTTTAGCTGAAAAAGTAAAAAAATAGAAAACAGACCATATACTGTATACATGTTTTTTTCATATTTTACAGTACATAAAAAAATAAAAGCATTAGTTTCACATAAACCATATGTAAATTTATTATTTATCATATATCACATTATACTGTCACATCCACACCAGGCTCCACCCTCACTTCCTCACAATAATCACTGTCCCCTGAGTACTGATCACCAACACCTGTCACCTCCACCTGCAGCCATTGCTCCTTTGATCAAAGACATTCTAGTTACTCTCAACGTCAGTACTCTCCAAACAAGCCATCTACAGGGGCAGAAGAGTGCAGAGGATTTTTGCTATAGTGCTCGATTGCTTTCGCTACCTATCCTGCTCTTTATTCTACCAATGTCTCTAAATTGTTTATGTGATATCTAATCTCTCCGGACCTGCGCTGCGGTGGGCAGAGACTATCTGGAGTCAGGCTGGACCAGCAGTGAGTACATATAAAGCCTTCATTCAACACTTTACTGAAGTATTCGGCCAAACGGACTCTGAAACCTCCAGATCATCATCATTTAATCTCATTATTATATGGTACCTGACCACCTCCACACTGAAGTACACTTTACCTGCACTATTTTTATTCTTACTCTTATCTATCCTGCCCTGTCTCCACCCAGGCCCAGGGAACAATAGGGCTTGATTGATAGGATTGTCTTGATATCCATCATATATCCATAGTACCTCTAACACTGTATGTACTGTATGCATAATGATGGATGTTCTTGTTGCATGTCTAGAGAGCATAACACCTACCAAATAACAAATACCAAAGTCAAATTCCTTTTATATGCAAGTATGCTTGGCCAATAAAACTGATTCTGTTAAATTATGTGTTTTTTGTTAACTTAATAAAAAAAAAAAAACATTCAGTTTTCAAATGTTGCACAAAACATTATGCATTAATGCATTGTTACATGTTTGAATGCTTTTGTTGTAATTTCCCATGTGCTCTGTGTTTTTCCCCTGTGACCTAGTTTTGTCTAATTAAGTATTGCCCTTCTTAAGTTGATCCCTGTGTTCCAGTATGGGTGCATTATTGTAACTGTTCTCCTCATTCTTGGTAAATATTAAATCGTTTATACTTTATCTTTGTGTGCTCACTTGTGGATTTTATCCAGCAACGTGATAGAATAACGGACCTATACAGTTTTGTGGCATTTTTCCTTTTTTGCATTTTTTTCCCAACCCCGTTTTTTTCCTCTTCCCATGGACCCTCCTGTCAAACTCCTTCTCCTGGAGCAGGGAGACCACTCGCTGGAGGCTCACACGCTGGATCTCCTTGAGCTTGCGTGCCTGACAGACTACCCTGACCGCTTGCTCTGTGTGTTCTACTACAAGGGATTGTCAAAGGCATGCATCCCAGCGGGCGGTCCAAAAGGAAACTTTGCCGCATTTGTGGAGAGGGTGTTGTGTCATAACAACTCGGCAGTCACTGTCTGCCCGGTGGAGGATGATTTTGCGGCCAACCCCACTCCACCACGTCCAGAGACCAGCCCACCATCAACAACATCAGTGACAGAGATGGGGCCAGAGCCCACCACAGATGGAGAGGATCAGTGGAGCATGACAGACTAGCCTGAGCCTCAATCGGCATCTGTGAGCCGGCAACATCGTCTGTCATCGAGGGAGTACTAGTGGAGATTGAGGGAATGGATGAAAGCCCCGTCCACACTTCTACTGCTGAGGGTGAGCTGAAAGTGAACTCTGGACATTATGAGGAACTTTTAGGCTTGTTTGAAGATGACTTATTTGGAGAGGTGCTACCCAGTCCCGAATCCCCTGTGTCTCATCTAGTCCCAGCCATCCCTGGTAATCCTGTGCTCCCTCCCAGCCTCCCTCTCCCGCCTCCTCTAATGCCAGCCAGTTCCTCAGCCCTATCTCCATTGGATCCTGTCAGGCCCTCTGCTCACCTTCTGCCAGCACCATCGGGGTGTGCTGATCTGCCTCGGGGCAGCCAGTCTCTGGATTCGCTTGGGGTTACGGATCCCCTGGTTTCACTTCCAGCCGTCAAGCCTTGGACTTCACATCGGTCTTCCGATCCATCAGCTCCGCCTAAGCTCCACTCCACGCCTCTGGCTGCGCCTTGTCCCTTTGTCCTGCCAGCTCTGTCAGGCTCCTCCTTCCCTCCGGCTCCATCATTGTCCTCAGTCGCTCTGGCTCCGCAGCGGTCCTCCGGATCCCCGCCTCTGCCTCGGTCACCTGAGCCTGCAGCTGTCACCTCAGTTCTCCGTCTGATCGGCTCCACCTTGGGCTCATTTTCCATCAGCGTCATCTTCGTCAGTCGGCTCCCTGGAGTTGTCAGCCCTTTCTCCTCCATGGCTCCTTCCCCCATCAACTCTGCCCTTTTATCTTCGTGTGCTCACTTGTGGATTTTATACAGCAATGTGAAAGCTGTTCAGTACTGCATGCTTTCTAATATTTGTTTATGAATAATGCATTTTCTGTGTGTATTTGTTGTAAAATGCATGCTCTATTTACTATAGTATGTGTAAAATTATGCAAATGTGCACAGTTCAGTAGCCCTATAATGCTAGCTCTGTAATATTTGTATTTTCAAGCTTCATATATTTTTAATGTAATATGGCCCCCCCCCCCTCCTTTTTTTTTTTTTTTTTTTTTTATATATGTGCATTCATGCAATTGAATTTGTGCATGCTGCGTTAGTTGGACAGTGGCCTTACATTTTGTTCCACCATTTATATATATGGGGCTGGAAGGACAATAAATTTCACTTGAGGTTTGTTGCTTTAAACTTGTGCAATCATGCATGCTCTTTATGCAATATTTGGCACCCTGAACATGAAAACCCCTGCTGAGGTCTCTCGCAATCTCTGTGCAAGGCTCTGTGAACACAGACAAGTGTGAGGTACTGACTTTGATATAGGATTTCAATCTCACAGAGCTCAAAAGAGGGTAACAACAGTAAATGCAAAGGAAGGTGCTGAGGCGTGTGTGGAAGAGGGTCCTGGCAGACTTCACAAGTGTCCAGGCGTAGTGTTGAACTTCTCTGAAACCTGCTACTGGCTACATGACTGTGAAGGTAGGAGGTGGTTGCTAAGCAACACAATGCCCGGGGCAACTTTAACATTTTGAATCATAGCTTCCTTTGGCTTCTCTGCAGAATCAGAGGTGAGCAAGTGTTTGTACATGCTTTTACCATCACAGCCAGAGGAAAAACATGCATTTACAAGGCTATTGCACTGATGTCAATGAGATCAACGGTAAGGGGTCATGGGGGGTTGAAGACAGCTGTGCGTGCAGCCAGAGAGATGGGAAGGATGTTCTGCCAGGTGTTCTGTCACTCTGACAGGTGTGTTCTCCTCCACAGCTGGGATGGTTTGCAACCCATCTGTCAAATGGCCGTTGTCGAGCTTAAATACAGAAAACATGGACTTTTCCACAGCAGCAGTTCAGACCTGTGTCAAACACTCCTCAACAGGTGTTCCTGCCTTCAGATGAGAAGCACACACACAAACTCATGGAAAGTTGTTGCAGTCTCTCTTGCAGGCCATCTGTTCGCTCTACAGTCCTCTTGAAGAGACATGATTTCTGCTTTTCAAAGATGCGGGATGCCACCTACGTTTTTTCCCACAGTGCTTCAATCTTTTGGTTTAGAATGAGTTGGTAGGCAAATTCTGTACAAAATGTTCTGTACAGTTTGTAAAACCACAAGCAAAAAGTGTTTTATAGTACTGAACTCAATGAATTTCTAAAAATTTTAATATAATACTGTATAAACACACTAAAGTGTTGGTCAGTAAGATGTTTTAATGTTTTAATCTGCAAGGCCTCAGTAAAACTGAGAAATATTATCACAATGTAAAGTAACTTTTTTCTACTGTAATGTATTTTAAAATTGTATTTATTCTTAGAATTAAAGCTGAATTTTGAGCATCATTACTCCAATTGCCAGTTTCACATGACCCTTCAGAAATCATTATAATATGCTGATTTGATGCTTACGAAACTGTTCGTTCTTTAAATGTCATCAATATTTTTGGTAAAAATCAAGATATATTTGTTCAGAAATTGATATATAGAAAGTCCAAAAGAACATCTATCTATGAATGATCTCTGAACTGTATCACACTTAACCCATGTAATTAGATTAGCTTACAATTCTTTCAATTCTCTATCACTTTATAAATTACTATTATGGAGATTAACAGTGGTCATCTACTTAGATAGCAGCGACCATTAAAACCTTTTAAGAATTCTTTATAAGAAATAATGTAGTGAGTCCTGATGTTTATGTAGAAGTGCAGAATATATTTCTTCTGCTGAATAAGCGTCCTTGCAGCCTGGATTTCTGAAACTCCTGTAACGTGTTTTTTCTATGACAGCACATCCATTTCTCACTAGCCTTACATAAATCTTCTTAACACAGCAGTGTTACTAAGCTATTTTTGGTTTGTCTGAAAAAAAAAGTGAGCTGTACATTGCAAGACGGCTAGTGTTTTCTGGATAGTTCAAACAAACCAAAACACCTACAGTAAACACAACAAAACAACAAATCATCAACAAAGCAAAATATCAAAGAAAAAAACTAAAATAGAACACACAAAAACAAACTGACAAAAGAAGTCAAAACAAGGAAACAAACAACACCCCAAACAAATATTATTAATATCTAAATAGCTGACAGTAGCTACTGTCAGGCAAACACAGACAAAGGAAAACAAAACAATACTAACACCAGCATCAGGCCATGATGAATATGTGCTTCAATTTTAATACATTTCATAAACAGACTTGTAGCACACCAGCCTTGATGTTTTTTTTAACATTCTCTTTTATTAGATTCATTTCATTTACCAGCTGCAAATCATAAACTGTAATGGCTCTCTGTATTGCAACTGCAGTTTTCAATATTGCTCTGCAGGAACAGTCTGTGTTTGCCTGACACTAGCTACTGTCAGCTATTTAGATATTAATAATATTCAGGAGGAGCAGGTCAATGAGAGGTCAATAAAACCTATTAACAGGGGAAATGTAAATGTGTTGTTGTTTTTTTAAATGTGAAAACATTAGTTATGTAGGTTAGTATGGAACTGTGTGACAGACCCTGACATCTGAAATGCAGATAAATGCATAAAGTGCCCCTATTATGCCATTTTTAAGTCACCTAATATTGTTTTGGGAGTCTCCTACAATAAGTTTGTCTCCATGCATATAAGCCATATCACAACCAATTCGTACGTATTCGTACAAGGTCCCAAAATTGTGTTAATTCGTACTAATTTGTACGACCTCGCTCGTACGATTTTGTATGATTTGTCTAGAAAAGGTTTAGGGGCGGGGTTATGTTTAGGTAATTTGTACAAATTCATACGAATTGGCAATTCGTAAAATAGGTACTATTTAGAAGAAATTATATGAATTTATACAAGTGAGGTTGTACGAATTTGTACGAATTAGCCACCTCGTAAAATATGTATAAGCTGAAAAATGTTGTTTTCTTAAAATATGTGTTTAATATTACAGCAATTCTTAAACAATTAATTCAATGTAGTTTTAAGATTCAGTCTCTCTGGATCGTGAGCCTACTCTGCTTTAATTGGTGTAACAAAGGAGGGGGGACGCGCAGATCCATTCACAAGCTTTATTCAGGGTCAAACAGGTCTAGAGTCTAAAATACCAGCAAACAGAGCAATGGGGATTAAGCAGAATCAAGGTCGAGGAACATGAGCACGATTCAAGGCAGGCAGCAACCAATCACAAACACAATGTACAGTCCAAAGTAGACAGGGAAACTAACCACGGGTAGGAAAACTCAGAAATGCAACAAAAGGAAATACATGACTTCGCAAAGATCTGGAGTGAGAATCTGACTAATACGCAGGGGTTAATAAGGGCGTGGATAATAAGGTGCAGGTGTTTGTGATCAAGTGGTGGTGTCATGGTGCAATGGCTGCTGGGTAGTGTGCTCCGGATAACAGTCTGAGTCAGTGGTGAAGCCAGAGGGAGCTCCAGCTGAAAATCATGACAATTGCTTAGATGGCCCAGTTTTGACTTGTTTACCACGTACAACATACCTCAGTAAAATTACATGTTTTTTGGGCGGGGTTAAGTTGTTCACGTTCATGTTATGTCATAGGCAGGGATTATGCAAATGTATAGCCATTAGTGGTCAAAATGACTAACGACTGGTTTATGTATCTACAGATGGAAGTAAGCCTATGGGTGAGGTTCCAGTTCGTTAGACGCTATGAGGAAAATATCAACGTCTAGTAAACTGTAAAACTGTACTACAAACAAATGTGTTTATAATTAAGAGTATATATTTGAATAGCATTATGATAAACAACAATTTTCAATATCAAGCAGCAAAACTAACTGTTTTCTACAGCTAAAAATAGCTGGACACGGATGAGGCCAGAAGCTATACCTATAGAATTTAATAATGACAAACACATACAGCTGCATTAGAGACTGCATAAAGGCTATAATGGAAATGGCGTAATAGAAGCACTTTAAGTGCCTTTTACCTATAAATTAAAAATAAATCAAACGTGCATAAAAACATGTTTGTCTGGAGAATCTGCACTAACCAATGCTAAAGTCATCTAAATGTTCATCTGTTTTTCAGCATACAGCCCCACAAATTTAGTCAAAACTAGCTTGCAAATGGTTTCAGATCTTTTAACTAGTACTAATAAGCTAAAACTATGTGGAGAGCGAGGCTGCCTATCCAGATTTATTTACATTAAGCACAAGGATTGTCACATTAAACTGATGGTAGGTGCACAAGTGATCAAACATTCAGTGTGGCACCATTCTAATTACCTCTCAATATACAGCTGGCTTTAGATGAAATATTCATAGCATATGCTGTCCATGGCCAGCTTTATTCTTGACTTTGTGGAAATGAAAAACAGACTTGATCTGACGTGTGCTTTTTGCTTTGTAAAACAAAGATAGTTTTGATTTTGATTGGACGAGACATGCTGGAAGCCGTTATAAATAGATATAATATATGCGTGCTTATTCTATATCAGTAGCCAATGGCAGGTTTGTCAAGCATAAAAGTCAGTGGTTATGCAAATCAGCTATATTACTTGGAAGAATTGTTTTTCTTTATAAACAATACAAATAGTAAAATATTTCATAAAGTAGGTGGCAACAGTCTTTATTTTTTATTAATAAATCACTTATTCAATTACTCAACCACTTCACACATTGATTCAGAATGTTGTCTTTATAAATCATTCAGCAAAAAAAACGGCAGTACTTTTTTTTTGCTCAGAATATGATCCTGCTATGTGTTTTGAGTTATTTTCATTGACAAAGCAAAAATATACAACAATTAAAATGTAAGTTAATCAATATATACTTGTGTAGTATTAAAATGCCCCTATTGGTTATGAAAGGTTCTATATTATGGTTTTGAGAGGTCAAAAAACACTTTAATTTTCTCATAATATGCATTTATTATTTACCTTGTTCAGCGGCTCTCAAGCGATTGTTTAACAATTCATTTTTCCGAACCCCCCCCGGTAATCATTCGATTTAATTTAAAGCAGTGTTTGTGAGCTTTTAACGCTCCAAAAGTGCCATTCTAGCCTTTCATGAGTAAATTGTCATTTAAAGACCATTTCTATTTAAATCAATATGAATCATTTACGAATCTAAAATCACCCAGAATATTATTGCCATACTAATATCAGAAAATATGTAAATATCAGAAAAATAATTCACAGGTCAGTATGCTCTGAAAGGATCTCATGATATCCCTATATGGTAAAAATATAAATATTTTAGTATATTTTCTATCTTTCTATCTTTTGCGGTAGCGTGTCAGTTGGAAATATCAGTTTACATTTCCAAACATTATTTTTGTCATTAATTGTA
>JAUMHI010000021.1:1524312-1547044 GCA_032359435.1 Enteromius unitaeniatus
TTTCATTGTACTTTCACACAGGGTGAGTGACTATTGACAGAGAGGAATTACTGAAACCTCGTGTTAAATCCTTACAAATTCTCTGCTGAAGAATCATCCATTCATCCATTTTCTAAAGCACTGGTCTAGTGTCGGTACAGTGTAATATCATTCATTTGAACTGATATTAAAAACCTTACAGTAGTTAATTCATTCATTCATTTTATTAACTATTCACTCACTTTTTTTCATTCACTCTTTTAACTGGACTGTGTCCTAACTACACGTGACATGACAAGATTCCAGCGACAAGCAATTTGGGTGTCCACCCAATTGACACGTTTATAATCTAATTAATAAATATTAAACTATTAAATCTACATACTGAATGACTGATAACATCTCTGTTATGGAATACACTCGGTTGGTTCGCAGTGAATTCACAGTTTAAGTCATCTTTGCCTTTGTTTATTTTTGAAAATCGGAGGTAAACTGTCTGTATGGTGTTCTTATGTGTTCATTGTCTCAGTTCTAGCGTGCTCTGTGTCTGTTTTCCTTGTCGATGTGCTCTTTGTTTGTTTACATTTTGTTCTCCCCATGTGCTTAACCCCGCCTCTGTCATTAGTGTTTGATTCTCTGCCAGCTGTGTGTTCCAGGTGTCTTGTGCTTAGTCTTGATTAGTCTCTGTATAAATCCATGCTCCATGTCTTGTATCTCTGTCAGTCGTTGATGTATGTCTCTAGTGTCGTGTGGATGTTCGTTCAGCTCCCTCTGTTTGTTTTAATAAATGTTCTATTTTGTGAATTCCTGAATCTGAGTCCTTCGTGTCTGCTGAAGAACGATCACCGGCTCCTTTGTGACAGCTATAATGCCACGTAATATGATATTTATACTCATATTGGACATGTTAACATGGGAAAGATACCTTTTATGTAATGGGGAATACTGAAAGGGGCAGTTTCCAACACACTGTATTCTGAATATTTCTTTTGTCCATTGCTGTGAAGTTTCTTGTGTGTTCTTGTGTTATTGACTGCTGGTGCAAAATTGCTATTTCAATTATTTAAAAAAGCATCAGCACACAAGTAGCATAATTTGAGGTATCATTCATGTTTGTATCACAAAAAGTTGCAATGTTTAGAGTTAAGTGTTTGCTCAAATCAGTATGAGCAATAATAATAATACAGATGCTATTACCATAAAAAACAACACGCAGTATAAATGTATAATTCCAATAGAACTCTTGCCGTGTTTGTTTATCCTCTCAATCAGTCACTCCAGGCAGCCAGAAGTCCTCTGCCAGCAGGATATTTCCATCTGACAGCTGCCACTTTGCCATGTAGCGTCTGGCCCCGCGTTGACTTCCCGTATCCCAGAGTTCCACTCTTAGCACAATGTTGATCTCCCACAGGGCCAAATCCATCTTAGTTTGCTCTCCTTCACTGGCCACATTACTGCAGAAGAGAGGGGACATGAGAGCCATTTCCTGTCCCGGGGTGTGCAGCTCAGTACAAGAGCCATCCATCAATTCTGATACAGAACTTGATAAATCTCTGGGGGATTCAGAGTTCACATGGCTGCCAACAGCAGACACAAAGTTGGTGGCTGAACAGCAGTCCGTTGAGACTGGAGTGTCCTCATTGCATTCAGGTAAACAGACACACCAAGAGCGGCGCATAGGCAAACAGGATGCCATATTTGTTTGCAAGTGCTGATTCTGATCTGATATCAAAGTCTCGCTGTGTGTGTCCTTCCTGAATGTGTGCAAGACAAACTTCTTAGGCTGCGTGTTGTTTACTAACTCCAATTTAGATTCATCTGACCTTTTTGCTGTCTTCTCATCATTCCTGTCCAGTCGGGATGGTTGTCTTTTTGCAGTCAGGTCCATATTTTAAGGATTGTCTGGAGACAGATGCTCTGTGAAGGAGTTGAGAGGGCAGACTGTGATCTCTTAAGAAGGATAGTGTTGTGTTTGTCCTGTAGGGATGACTGCATTCTTATGGTATAACTATGACCTGTCTCTTCGGGGAAATCAGATACCTCACACCTTCTGGTATTGTGTGAGGCAGTGATACAGCATAACATTAGGTCATTGAAAGTGGTCAGATTTAAATTTGTGAAGTCTTCATCATCATAATATTCAGATAAATCAATAAAAGTAAAAGTAATAATATAAACATGGTTAATTGACACAATGGCTGTGAGGAGAGTTGGGGGACAAAATGTTCACAATGTTTGGTAACACTTTATTTTGATAGTCTATTTTAGACACTCTGCTAACAGTAAGTAACTACATGTCAACTAGCAGTCATTAGAGTATTAGTAGACTGTCTGCTTTAAACGTCTTTATGTTGATAGGTCCACAACATACTGACTGTCAGAAACTTTACAAGTATGTCAACTTATTTTACTGACTCTAAACCTACCCTAACCTACCCTGCTCTTGAGAACAGATATGTAGTTGAAAATAATAAGAATTAGTTAACATGTAGTTACAACGTTACTTGTAGTTAGTAGAATATTAGGTTTCTCTTTATTTTGATGCTCCCTTTAACGTATTCTGTTGATTGTAAGTAACATCTACTAACTCTCAATGCTAGCAGAATATTAGTAGACTGGTAGGGTTAGGGTTAGAATAAGTTGATATGTATTTGCAAAGTTACTGATAGTCAGTAAAGCATCTTTTGGGAGACCATGAGAATAAAGAGTTAGCAGATATTAATTAGTAAGTGTACTAATATTGTAATGACAGTTAGTTGACATGTAGGTTCAAAGCTACTTATTGTCAACAGATTGTTCAAAAGGGACCATCTGAATAAAGTGTTACCGAATATTAAAAGTGGACTATCAATATAAAGCGTAACCTAATGTTTTCACAAAACTTATCCTGCATAAATAAGGACTGTTTCCTGTTTGTTACTGTTCACCAGGTACAGTAGTTTTGTTTTGTTTAGCTAACACACTTGGTGCTTTGGTCAAATTGCTTTTTGTTTCAAACAAAGCCTATTTAAATTTTATCCGTCTAGTATTTTGGATATTTTATGTGTAATTCTAATAAGAAAAAGGAATTGACTTATTGAGAGAGTGAAGTTGTGTCAGCCTGTAACGCTCAGTAACAGGGCAAGAGACAGAAGGTGAGTGAAACACTGTATTTATTTAAACATAAATTCAAATGGCCTTCATTGCCAAAAGGAAGTCAGTAAACGAAACATCAAGAAGAAAAATGCAGTCATTCAGTCTCTCTAGCAATCTCCTGATCGCAACTTAGGTAGGTGATTACACGCAGGTGATTCCAATCACTAATTAGGTGCTTATGATCGGGTGACAGCGGCTGCGCTGACATCAGCGCACAGAGACAGAGACGGCGTGACACAGCCCAATAATTTTGCTAAATGTGTAAACATTTTTTAAGAAGGTTGGGTTTTTTGAAAAGGTTGATTACTTTTCTAAATTTCTAAGAAATATTTTCAACTGTTAATCATGTTCAAATATTGACAGGATTAACCTTAATTTAGTTGTCAACACTAACAATCCTTCATCACTTGAATTAAGATAGCAAGAATTCAATTTTAAGGTACAGCCAACACAAAATCAGACTTTCACATCTCTTTTTACTTTGAGATTGCTCTGATTTTTTATCACTCGCCATAGTGGCAACTCTAAATGGCAGGAGGCATCACAAGCATGCACAACAGTTTAATATTATTCAACATGTCCTAGTTTTTGTAGATATTATTCAAATGTATCCTCTGTAATCATTACCATTTTTATAAGCAACAGTAATTTAATTGTACTTTTTTTCTTAGTAACTATGATGTTTATTTAATTTATTTAATACAATTTCGTAGTGATGTTACATGTAGTTACTCCCAAATACAGGATTTTAAGGGTTAGTTCACCCAAAAATAAAAAATTAGTCATTAAATACTCACCCTCATGTCAATCCAAACCCATAAGACCTCTGTTCATCTTCGGGAACACAAATGAAGAGCCATCAGACCCTCCATAAACAGCAATACAACCGAAATTATCCCAGATCCAGAAACAAAGCAAAAACAGTCCATGTGACATTAGTGGCTCAACCTCACTTTTGCGATGCTATGAGAATACTTCTTTGCACAAATAAAGCAAAAATAACATAATTTACTCTTCTTCCTTGACTTATGTCTTCCGCCATGCTGAATGCCTCGTATACCAAGCTTTAACGTATTTGACGTAATCAACCTTGTTTACATCCGGGTGAAAGCACGCGCATATGTGTAATCTACAGCTGTTTGTGCCAAGAGGAAAGCATACACTTACGCAGTAATGTTCTCCAAAATGGCAGAAGACATAAGTCAAGAGAAGAATGGTTGAGTCCTGTGGTCTGGTCTTATAGGTTTGGAACGACACAATGTAATTAATGAAAACAAATTCATTTTTGGGTGAACTAACCCTTTCAGTTGCCTATGATTCAGAGGTGCATGAAAGACGTTTGTGGTAAAATAAATATATACGTATCCAGACATAAAAGTATATGCACTCCTCGTTAGTGCATTGGTAGTTTATAAAGATACAAATTATTATTTAAAAAAAGGGGGAAAAAAGAGTTTTACCACAGTCTCAATCTCAGTTAACTAAAAGATGGCACAGCTTACCCCATTCTCCTCTACCCCTGTTTTTTTGTCACTAAAATTAAATTCATGCAGAGTTTTTCATCAGCTGGAAGTGTGGAGCCAGAGGGGGAATAAACAAGCCGTCAGATATCCTCAGAGCTTCACAATGATGTGGGATGGCCTAATTTTTATAAGCAATGCCACTCTACATATAGGAAGTGTGTTTCTTTCAGATAAATATGATGTTGTGTCAAGATGTGCCCCATCCTTGTCAAAATAACTCTGAATGATTATAGTCGGATTGCACCTCTGTCTGAGCACACTCAGTCGCAATATCTCACACAGCCCCTGAGGCTTTTACAGAAATCACTTACTGTCACACCCCACCTCAAAGAAGACACATCAGACACTCACAGAGACAAACTCAATGTTACAGAGTATGAAGAGTCTGTCCTTGGATATGTTCCTGTTCAGATATTTTGTTATTACCTGCAGGGCTCTCATCATGAGAAGCTTCTGTAACTTTCTTCTTGGTTTTGGTTTGTCAACTTGCTTCTTGAAAAATCTTCAACATCAAAACCATTGGTGATTCCAAAAATCATTTAGAAGTTTGAGATCAGTATGATTTATTTCTTTATTTAATATAGAAATAAGAAATTGATGCTTCTTTCAGAGCAAGGACCCATTAAAGTGATCAAAAAAGACTTTTATACTGTTCTGTTTAACAGTTCTAAATACTGTTAAACATTCTGTTTGCATTATTTGCAAAGATTATGTCCTTACAACTTGCTAATAATCAGATTAATTTTATTGCATGGCAAGTTGGCATCTGCTAGTTCTGCAGCCAGGGCGATTGCTTGCTCAACCTTTAAATAGTCTAGTTCAAAGTTCACTGTTAGCTGATCCTCAGATTTTCTCTGAAACCCTCCACCTCCCCCAGCTCCACCTGTCTAGATCTACCAATGGATTTATGCAGCAGTAGCATGTCTTACATGTGTACTTTGAATAAACAGTATGCAGCAGCAGTGTAGCAGATGTAGTCAGCCAAGAAACATGAAAAAGAGCATACTATTCATCGTATATCTGATCAAATCAGCATGTTAGAATAATTTCTGAAGGATCATGCAGCACTGAAGACTGGAGTATGCTTAAAATTCAGCTTTGCATCACAGGAAAAGATATATTCACTTACAAACAATTATTTTAAATTGCTATTATAATTCATGGTATTACTGTATTTCTGCTCAAACAAATGCAGCCTAAGGACACTTCTTTCAAAAGCATTAAAACATTTTACCAATTTTACTAACCCTAAACTGAAATCAAAAGGAAATAACTGATTGAACACAGGATGTTGATCCAGGAAGGTGTGCTGCATGTGTTAATCATGTTGTGCAAGCAGAATAATCATTGAGGATTGGACATTAATTTGATCATTTGCCAATGAGAACAGTTTGTATGAAAATCTAATCTGCTATAAACAGAAAATACTGCCAAATTTCCTGTGGTCCAACATCGGCTTAAGGATGAAAGATCACAGTACCAAGGTAAGCTTTTGATTTAATATGCAAAGCATGTAAAATATAACTCACTGCTGATTTATTGTATTGTGTGTCATCTTTTCAACCATGCGCTACAACAGATTGTATAATGCTGTGTGGGCATAATGCTTTAGAAACTGTTCATTCAATCTGATACAAGCAGAACTGTGGCAGGCTGCTGATCTGATTAATGTAAGAAAACATATAATTATTTCTGTATATCATATGCGCATGGTTTGATTCTTGACTTTTACATGCTTCTCCATGAGATCATTAAAAAAAATACCCTTCATTTATTTCTGCTCAGTCCCACAGAGAGAGTGAGAAGTTCAGCTGTCATAGATGGAATCAGCATTCATAAAGCAACTGAAAACTCAAATTCCTCATTCATGCTTGCCACAACAAGTTGAAATAAAATAAATAAATGGGTACAAATCCTAAATACTTACTCTGAACTACTATATTATCTAGACTATCACAGAGACTTTACTGTGAGCTCTTCCCACTAATAAGAGATCACTTGAAACACCCTAGCAACCACTTAGCAACATGCTTACAACTATTTAGAATATCTTTGCAGCGGCATAGCATTATCCTGGTCCCTGACAACCAAGCAAGTTTTGTATGGACAAACATTACTCACAATTTCTTCTGAAATTTAAATATATATATATATATATATATATATATACATACAAATGACAAAGCAAGAGATATCATGATAGGAACATATTGAAATTTGGTTCCACAACTTATTCCCTCAATCAGTTATGGCAATGATTTAACAAATTAGTACAATTCTGTGCAACAATAATTCACTGTTTGTGAATGCTGTGAACTTTTCATGGTAAACACTAAAATGTTCAGTGGAAATGTTGAAGATACTATAGTAGTCAACTGTTTGGTCACCAATATTCTTTAAAGCATCTTCTTTTGTGTACAGGTTTGGAAAAAAAAAACATGAGGGTGAGTAAATAATGACTATCCCGTTAAAATCCAGGATTATCAACGTCACTTTTTTAGGTTAATATGAATAGATTTTACACTTCTTTATAGCATCACCTTTAAACAATTTCAAGCACACTTGCAGAAGCAGGACACTCTCTGCTGTTTGTGCAGCCAACTTTAGTCAGACTGCTGTCATGTCTGGCCCTGAATGCTTGTGGAGAAAAAAGTTTCAAACTGGCAACGTGTGGGCAGGCTACGGTGAGCAGAACAGATCCGTCTTGGCATTTCACGCTTGTTGTTTTCTCCAAGCAGCCTCCAGCACACTGCTTTCCTGATGTGATGTATTCAGGGAACACTGAGTGGAGTTTGGGGACAGGTGTTGGAGCGCTGGGTGTCTGTCCCAGGGCCGTCTGTCTCGCACGACTCCACTGCAAGGTCATTCTGAGGACTACACAATCTAGTTAGTCCCTGTGGACTGCTGCTGCTCTGACATTACTGGAAAATGCATTGATAGCTAGCTATTTTTCCCTCTCTGTTTTATTCTAGCAACTTAAATTTTCATTATCAAAAGCTTTTTGGCTGATGTCTCACTCGCTGTGTCAACATGCTCCTCGATGGAGGGTTGTAGGCAAACATGCATAATACATGTGAAGTGTAATCTCAAGTCAGTAACACATTGGCACTCACGTCATCCATCTTCTGGCTTTGGACTGGACTGCAGCCTCTGGCACTGGCCCGTATTCTTACTTAAGAGATATTTGCTAGGACATACTCAAGTGTAAATGTGATCATAAAATAGTGTCTCAGAAGGACAAGCGATCATCAAAGTAAAGTTTATTGCAAGGTTTAATTTTGCAAGGTTTAATATGTATTTATTTTATGATACATATTATTTTTTTATCATTTATATTGAAAACGTTCATTTTATTTGTATTAATTGTATTTTTATTTTAATATTGGGGGAGGGGTAAATATGACTATCCGATCATCACTGATATGACTGTATTCGTGCTATGTAGGCCTATTTTAGTGTACTGTACACGTGTAGGATAACCATATTTGTAATGCACTTTTTGTTTTTTCTTTTTTTGTTATCTGAATTGAATCAACTTGACTCGAGCATCTTCATAAATATAACGCACCTGAAGGGGACGCTCGTAACGTCTACACAGTATTCACGACTAAGTGAACATGGCAGGCTTTCTGTTGCTGTCAGAGCCTTCGCTGTAGGTTTTGATTCGCCTCTTATGATTGGCTGCGGTGGGGTGGGCGGGGTTTAAATAACGCTTAGCATATATATACAGCAGGAAGCGCTCAACCATAGAGAAACAGATGGCTAGAGGAAAGTGAGTGAGGGCTGATGTAGGGTTCCTAGAGAGGACAGTGAGAGCTGTTTGTACTATTTTTCATTCAGGAAGGATAGACCAAAGACAACACACCTCTCCAAAATGCTCTGCCATGTAACTCGACCGGACGCGGTGGTGATGGAGGTAGAAGTGGACGCGAAGGCGAACGGAGAGGACTGTCTGAATAAGGTAAGAGTATGAAAGGAAGTCTCGGGTGAAATGGATGTGATGTTTATTATTACACGTTTCTGAAGCGTGCATAAATACAGTCTGTTACATACAGAAAATGAGCACACGTTCTCAAAAGCTGTAGCCTGAGCGTGGAATTAATAAGTTTATAAGAAGCACATGGAAACTTGATATCAGCTCCACTCTGTTTATCAGTTTGTTTTTGATTTCACGCGTTTATTTGGGTAAACGTGACAAATTATTTTTAGCATGTTTTTAAGTCACTCAAACATTTTTTCCCAGATCATTCACACTAATAGGCAAATGTTATGCTGCACATTGTAGTATATACTTATTGTTCTAAAACAAGCAAATGATTGCGCATGCTAATTAACAAACTCTGCTAAACGGTTAAGTTATTATTTTTAGGGAAATGTTGGTTCTGAAGAATTGTGCATGCATTGTATGTGTGATGGCATGCTCGAGGTTACTAAAGTTCATTCGCTTCAGCAGCAGATGTTTGGCTCGTGCGTGAAGATACTACACTTCCTCCAACGTAAATGGCAAAGAGGATAGGTTATACATGTTTAGGGACGTCTCTGTAGTGGTTTTGTCGGATTTTTATACAAACATCAGACTTTTTAGCCTAACACCAATTTTTTTTTTAATAAAATTAAAAGGGGTGAATGTTACGTTTCCATGTAACGAGGCTTACATTATTGAATTGTCATTTCAGGAGGTGTTTATGAACCGAAGGCTATAGATATGGGGACGTCATTTTGCCTCGCTGGACTTCAGATTGCCCTTTAAAGGGATTTTCTCGCCTTTATTATGTAAGGGAGACTTTGATGGGAAACGCGAAAAACTAAAACTAAAAACGCGAAAAGGAAAATATTACCCGCATCTTGATTTGTTCATATAAACCACAACACGGACAACTAACTATGGTTTTACTACCCAAACAAAAGTTATATAATTATATGGTAACCAGATTAGCATGTTTTGCTAAAAGTGAAGTCAGGTGAGTTCAAGTTTTTGGTCGGATCAAGATGCCGATTTAACTTTTTCTACATAATTAAACAATTTCATAGACTATCTCTACATATACGCAAAGTAGTGTGCATCTTTTTGCTTTTTCTGTTTTCATTTTAAGATGTAAACTGATTATATATTTGAATGCTTATTAAATATGCGGTATTTTATGTCACTTTAATAGCTTTGTTACATTAATAAAAAATTAATCCTTTAATTCCAACAAATTTGCAGTCAGTACAGATGCTGCGTTATAGTCTTTAGCTAATTGCATCCAACATGCCCCAAACTCTGAGCTTTCAAGTGTCCCCACCACGACTTGAGACTTTCATGTGCGTTCAACTCGTAAATACGATCTGAGTAAATGATGAAAATTCTGATTAAAAAAAAAAAAGAATAATAAAATTGAAAATGGTTTTCTTCTAAACCCAAAAAGAGATGTTGCGCAGAATTTCCAGGCTGCCATTTTTAACTGCAAAGAAAACTGAAGGGAACAAGTAAATAAATTCTGATGTTTAACCGGGTGTTACTCTTTGTTTATGACAGGTGTGTCGGAAGTTGGGAATTATTGAGGTGGATTACTTTGGGCTACAGTTTTCTGGCAGTAAGGGAGAAAACCTGTGGCTGAACCTGAGGAACCGAATCTCCCAGCAGATGGACAATCTCACGCCCTGCAGACTACGGCTCAGAGTAAAGTTCTTTGTGGAGCCTCATCTTATTCTGCAGGAGCAGACGAGGTATGTACAAAAAAAAAAAAAAGATGCTCTCTTGTAAGCGTATTACAACAGTAATGATATTGTTTGAGGAAGTTGTAACCAAGAACATTTCATTGTCTATTACTAGACTTTTTAAACTTTTGTTCCGATACAGAGAGAGAAAAAATTCAGAATAACACTGGAAGAAACGCAACTGAGCATGTGGGTGTCTGAAAGTTTTGATATTAGTGGTCGTAAAGCCACTTCTCTTCCGTTCCTATGTGAATTCCACCCCCGACTTGAGCTATATCTTGTTTCTAAAGTGTGCCCATGTTAAGCTAGAACCACAAAAAATCTAGGGCATGTTACATATTAAATATTCATTTAACAACGCTGGTTTTATAAGCGTTTTCTTTTTTCAGCTTCACATCAGCTGAAGTCATGCGTCTCTTTGTAGAGAAAGAAAGAGCAGTTTGCACAGTAGCCTGTAAAGTTTAGTTTTTTTCTTCTCTCTCTCTCAGTACAGTGGTTTGCCCTGTAGTAACCCTGCTCCCTGTGGGTTACTGTAGGTCGTTGTGCTACGAGCAGTAGCCGGAAATGTGATCCCCTGCTCAAAAGCTCCTGCCCACAGAGACTGAGCTGGCGGAGTCACCACCACCTCATGCTCTTTTATTCACTGTAACTGTGGAGTTTTGTTATTACTTTTTGTCCAGACCAATATGGAACGCAACTTAAAGGACGCAAGTTTACATGTTGGTGGCAGCTGTGGTATTCTTGAAGTTTTTTATTTATTAAAATAAAGTAAAAGTATATGGACAACACATGTTAAAAATCACACTGTTTTGAAAGTATAAGCACAAGTCTTATATTTATAATATTAGAATATATATTTCACCAAATGAAAATGGAAGTTCTGTTTATTTACTTACCCTCATGTCTTTCAGAGCTTGTTTTGTGGAAAACCAAACCATTTTGGTGATCATTGAGACAAACTTAATTTTTTTTTTTTTTTTTTAAGAAATTAATTATCTTCATAGAGAATGTGAAGAAATAGCTTTTATTTTTTTGGTTGAACTGTCCCTTTAAGAATTATTTGTTAAGGGTGACAGAACTAGTGTGATATAACTGCTTATCCATGTCCATTTAGTACTATTTTCTGCTCCTGTTAAGGCCATGCAATTTAGAACCAGTGGTGTTCTTAACTAAAATAATTTTTGCTAATTCAAATGGTTAAATATTAGATGAAGAGCTTAACCTTAAAAACAAATATTACCTAAGATATGCTTGAACAGGAAAAAATTGCTAAAATTTAAAGCTACATATATTTTAATATTTATAATACATTTCTAAGCATGATTACTCGCATGTAATTATTAAACATTTAAGAATTAAATTAAATTAAAAATAATTAAACATTAAGAATTCACTATTTTTAACTAAATGGTATAAAAATAAAATAAATAATAAAATGGCGGTAAAGCTTCAAAAATCAGAAAGTGAAACTGCTGTTTATTACCAAGATTAGTAGAAGGTTCTGTCAGACAAGTTTTGTGGCTATGGATATAAGGTGTTTATTGTGTCAACCCGTGTACTTTTATTGCAAGTCCCAGACTGTAACAACTGTTTACTGTAACGGTGTTAATTAATCAGGGACAGGGACATTCTTCCATAAATTCTCTGGTGTTTTATTGCATTTTTCCCATTCTTTTCCAAAAAAAAAAAAAGCAAGCTTTGGATGGGGTTCTGCATTAATAATTCAAAAATTAAATTAAGCCGTTGGTCTAGAGTTTTTGAAGCACTCCAGCAGTTAACTTCCTCCCCGGAGGTAATTTGACTGGGTAATTACAATACATGTCATGTAAATGAACTCTTTGTCAGGACGCTGGTTCCACAAATGTTTGTCTCTGGAAAAAAGTCACAGACAAATGTTAACAAGATTTCCTCCCTTCTGTCTAGTTTGTTTTTGTTTTGTTTTTACACTCTCTCCTTGTGTGATGTTATAAGTAGTGTCACATGTTCATTCGTACACTGAACTTTGCTTCCTTTACCTGCATTGTACCACTTTCAACCGCACTTTAAGCTCTGTCCTCCGATATCTGCTGAGTGCCGTTGTTTGATAGGTAGCCCGTTTTGGAGCCCCACGCTCTGTGCTTTCCAATCTCTGCTGGGTCCTTTTCAATAAAATAAAATGAAATCGGATGGGGTGCCAGATCCCGCAGTCATCCCCAGTTCCATGCGTCTTTTAGGCAAAGTGACTCTGGCAGGGCGGCATGGGCACGTATGCTTCCTTCCGTTTCCTGGAGGGTGTCTTTTCGTAAGGATTTGTCTTTTTAAAAGCCACTTTTTATGGTTTAGATGGTCCTCTGCTGACCTGAGGGAGATTAGCGGGGGTCACTGACAGATGGTGGACGAAAAGATTGAGTTGGTTTTGGGGGGAGGAAGAAACTTGGACCAACTTTTTTTTTTTTTTTTTTTTTTTTTTTTTTTTTAAATCTACAAGACTTCTTGATGCGAGGTGGAAGGATGTTGCACCCCCAGAGCTTCCACATGTAATTTCATTTAAGGTGTTAAGACACCCTGGATGGCCTTCCAAATGGGCACGAAAACTGCTTGCAGTGCGTGAAAGTGTGAAGGCTGAAGTGTTAGTAAAATCTGAGCTGGCGGGGGCCTAGACTTTGTTTCTCTGTCGACATCAGGATGAGAGCAAAGCTTTAATCAGGCTGAGATTGAGTATTTGGAAGCAAAAATGTGAGACACTGAATAACAATGAATACAGTCATTGTGCCCTATATGTGGCAGGAGCTGGCAGTGTTCAGAATGGAACATTAGCATATTGCTTTCTGCACAGTGTACAGTGCCTTTTTATAGAATGTGGGATGATTATACATTCATAAATCTCAAACTGTAGTATGATTCACACATGAACTCATTGTAATCCACCCCAACCCGCAAATGACATCCAATTATACCAGGAAAGTTTAGTGTAAGAACAGCCTTAGTCAGAAGAATGTGAATAAATGTGTCCAGAAAAAGATAGAAGATCTTTTTAATATAAGTTTTTCAAAGAAATTGATGCCCATAGCAGAATATAAATGGCAGCCTGGCCTTTCTGAGTATAATGCAGGCTGCTGCTGTCGCATGAAAACAGTCCTTTGTTAACTTTTTGGCACTGTTGTAGATTTGTGTGTGCGCACATGCATGCATGATGCGACCCAGTCTCCAGCTACAAGGGTCATGTTCCCTAACCTTGTTTGTGCAATGACCTCTGCTCTACTTCGACACTGCGTTCCACTGCTCATCACATTGACTGGATTCACCACACACTCATATAAATGCAGCCTGAAGCCACATGGTTTCCCCACAGAATTTTTTAGTGGAATTGTGTATAAAGCCTGCTATTCTCTCTCTCATCATTTTGTGTCTTGTACTTTTGGTGTCACCCTAGAAACTGTGTGATCGTATTGTAACTGTAATGGGATCGAACGTCCCTGTAAAACCGTTAGATTCAAAGCACTGAAACTACCTTCACACGCATTTTTATTTTATTTCTTTTTTTTTCTACAGTGTTGCACATTTCGACTTTGACTTTCTGATGTACAAAGGGGGTGGAACTAGGATTTATTGATAAGGAATTAAGTGAATCTTAAAGTGGGTATTGCTGATAAGAATTAAGTTGACTGGTTGAATGTCATATTTTGGAAACGAAGACTCTCTGGCGTAATTTGAACTAAACTGTTTTTTCGCAGTGGTTTATTTATATTACTTTGGGATATTTTGGGACATATACTTTCTGCCTTCACCAATAACAAAAAAACTAAATTCAGAGTATCTTGACAGATGTTGGAATGAGAAAGGGCCAAGCACCGACCCCTGCTGTATCTCCACTCCAGTTCAGGATTAAAGCTCTGCTCAGGCTTTCACACTTTTTCTACTTCCTTTCTATCTCTGTCTGTACTGTTATGTAAGATGCACTAAACTGTGCGAAGAGCCGCTTATATAAGCCCCAGAGCGGGCCGAATAGAACAGCTTTTGCTTCTGTAGTCCATTATTATGACAGTTCCTCATGTTCATTAGTATAAGTGCATCTTTCAAAAATAGATCCTCATACTTCCTCTGTCGAGAGTGGTTGTGTATGATTGCCAGAAATGTTTACTAGTACAGCTAAAGGGATTTGGCACAAATGATTGTTTCCAGTGCTTGGACATCTATGTTTTCTGTTTTAATTACAGGTTGGGGAAAATCCTCAAGCAAGGCACAGTTTAAAGATAACCACCGGCCTTGATGGTCTAATCCTGTTTAAAGAATTACTGGATCCTTTGAGGATCAGAACCGCCCCACCTCTTCTAACCACAAACACTCCCGTTAAAGAAATTCCCACCCCCCCAAATAAAGCATCTCTTAATCTGCTCTGCTCTATTTTTAGTATGCATAATCAGACATGATGTTCACACTCGCGTCCAGCCGAGTGTTAGCTGACATGTTTTTAAAACTCTTTCTGGCAATGTCACATCCTATCTCTGATTCGGAGACAAATGCGGCTTCATGTTGACCGAGTAAACAAACTTCTCCCTCAAAGGCATTACAAAGTAGCAAAAGCTCTGACAAAATTTTGAAACATAATTAACATGTATGTGCACTTTGGCAATTCCTTGAATTTTTCATCTATATTAATTCAAATCGCCATTTTAACATCAATATTTGTTAGTGTTTAATGTATAGATGTCTTAATGCCTCCTTTCTGAACCTCATTAAACCATAGTAGACGCCACTTTTGACTGAAAAGCAGTTGATTTGACTATGTACAGCTAATATCTTTGTTACAAGGATGGAATTAAGGTCATTAGTGAGTAGTCAACACTCCACAATGGTGGTATGGTCATGATTATGCTTTAGCTAGTCTTTATGGCATGCCATGCGTGCTGTGCTTGTGTAAAGATGCCTGTATTGTTTTGGAGGGCTTGAGTATTTAGCATTCTCATCAGGACTGAATGATCCTGTTGATCCACAGAGGCCAGCACCATTAGCAGAGGAACAGCACACTTTAAATGAAACAAGGGCTCTTTTAAACATTAATCTGTGTGCTGGTTTAGCTTGAGTCCATTGGGAAGAGCAGCGAATAATGTTTTTAAGCTTAAGTCGTGCACATACTCTTGCCTTGGCTATTTGGCTCCTATTTGGAAACATGAGATCATCCACGCTCTTGTACTTGAAACACCACTGGTTTTCTTTACGCCTGCAAATATGCAAAACATGCTGCTGTGATCTCGGGTCTTGTTATCTTCACAGTCAGAGCCCTGGGTGTTGTCAGCGGGAACTGGTGAGCGGGTGCTATTCAGGGTCACAATGAGCACGAACAGACAACTGCAGAGACTAGCCTCTTGCCCTACATCAAATCCTAATAACAAGGTCACCAGCAATCCCAGTAAGCTCCTGATTACCTCCTTTCCACTGGAAAGCAATGATGCGCAAGATCTTTCTGAAGCTTCACAAAACGGCAGCTATAAGTTTGCGTATAGCACACATGCATAAAAATATTGAGCTGTGATGATAAAATGGGAAATTGTTTGCAAACAAAACGTTCACCCTTTTCTTTGTATTACCATTCTTGTCTTTAAAGCTATTCCAACTTCACCCCAAAACCATTGTTAATGCTTATGTCCTCAAAAATGGCCTTTAGCGTAGCACAAAATCTGTCCTGTCCAATTGTTGGTAAAAAAATAAAATAAAATAGTTGGTAAAGTAGGTGAAGATCCTCCAGTATATCGAAGACGCATTTTTGGCTGTCGCACTAGGGCTGTGTCATTTTTAATTGATTTTTATTAAAATTGTGTGATGCATATTTCTCTGTCTTGTCTCTATGCCTTTCCCCTTGTAAAGTCACATTTGTGATTCAATGCTAAATTACTTGAGCGTTTTCCGAGGCTTATTTCATATACACTTAGTCATCCAAATACAAACCTGAGGTGTACAAATCTGTCAAAGATATTAATATTAAGCCTTGAGCTTACATCTAGCGCTCTCTTGATTTAATGATCATTGTATGAATTTTAAACACTATAGCTCTCTTGTCTTACTGTGTTGCTGGATTACATGTGCTTTGACAGCAGAACCGGTTTAACCACATTTGTGGATGAACTACAGTAACCTACACCTCTCTAGAACTGAGTGTATATTATTCAGAAATTATGTTGAGTTGTTTCTGCGCGGAAATAAATGTTGTGGGTTTTTTTTTTTTTTTTTTTTTTTTTTTTTCCTCCAGCCTACGGCATTACCACTTGCAAAGTTGATGCAGAACTCATCACTTACCAGAGGCGTTTGCTCACAAAGCATGTCTTTTTTTCAATTCTCGATTTTATCAGTTTCAACTTGCGTGTTTGGGCGACTGGTGATTAACACTTTGTGGTTTAGCGAGGAGGTGTTTACCTGTGATGCATGGAGCTGGTGGCAGGGTTTACTAGAGTTTGTTGACTGCAAGTAACCTCCGCCACATGGCTTACAGCAATGTTATTTGACTACCTCTGAAACCACATTGTTTCAAAGGGCGCCTGAAAAGAATGAAACTCCTGTGCAGATTGGCCTCTTTGTTGCTGTCTCCGGGCAGAAGCTTCTCGTTTCATTTCAGAGGAATGTTTTGTTCTTCGTGGCAGACCCCCCCCAAACATCTGGCCCCCAACAATGAGTCTGCTTGTAACAGAGAAGATAAAACAATTAGAAAGGAAAGAATTAGTGAGAACAATAACCCCATAAGGTTATTTGTAGAAGACTTGATATGACATGTTTTATTTTATTCATAATATTGCATATTTTAAACCGGATTGCTTTGATAATTTGAAATGTCTAAAATGTGTACAAGTAGGGTTTTCACAAACCTATTAAGAGTCTTGCCAACCTTCCGCCGATCTATTTAAATCCTTCAGTGTCTCCCAAAGCGATCATCTGATTTGACGATGCCATAAACTGAGTAATTCCACTTATTTTCTTTTTGCCCTGTCGTGAGATTTACTTTCCAGCCAAACATCTGAAGAAATTCTGCAAAAAAAGTGCACCGCATTTGAAGCCAAAAACCCTCCTTCACAAAGCTCAAGCTCTCTCATGTATCACGCCGTGACCCATTTCTTGTTAGCAGAATGGTACAGGCGTTTTAATTGAATTCCTCGTTACACAATCAAATGCTCCTTCTGCAAGTGATGATTTCTTTAGTTCTTTGTGAGGAACTCTGATATAAGGGCTCTCAAAGAAAAGTTTAGTTTTGTTCTGAAGATATTAGCGAAAAGTTTGTCTGGCAATGTTTAAAACATTAGTGTATTAATGTAGATGCATTTTATAGGTGGATAACACCCAACACGTATACATAGTTGAATGGTGGGAAAAACTGACTGTGTTGTGCCCCAGTTTCTCTTATCGCCTCAGACAGGTGTTGTGGCATTGCTGATGAAGGTTACATACAGACAGGATTGTATCTTTTATAACATGAACACTTGACCTTTGTCATACACTCTGTTTACTTTCACTTTGCTGGAAATGCTATGGAGTGAGATGTAGTGAGAGAGAGTGGGGCCCATCTGAAAGTGGCCCCCGGACCCCCTCTCATGCCCACTAATCTGATAGCATGAAGACTTTAGAGTCCTCCACAACCGGCTGCTTATAGCTGATAGTGTTCTCCCTTGTGAGGAGGGGAAAATATTTTAAAGTTTATTATTTGCATAATAAATGCACAGTGTAATGTTTTTAGACGCCTAGCTGAATGGTAATTGCTGGTAAATGGGAATGTGTTTTAGTTGAATCTAGCAAACTGTTATTAAATGCATTTATATGGACTTTAAAATGCTATATAGATAGATAGATAGATAGATAGATAGATATAGCTATAATTTCGTCGCTGAAATATAGTTAGTGTTTAATGCTGAATGTTACAGGAGAATATTGTAAAAGTGTGTAGAGGTCAAAGACATTACGAAAGTTAGGGTTAGGTTCCATAGAAAGCATTCTAACCCAGCCGCAAAGAATTTGGGAAAAAATAAATAAATAAAAAAATTTAACATTTTTGGTGGGAAATGCACTAAGATGACTTTATTTCCTCCTAAAAAGTGACATAATGGGCAAACACTTGAAGAATCTGTTTTATATATTCAATGGTTGGTTGCGTTTTTAGCAAAAGTTCCCCTTGTTAACCATGATTAAAAACGCATTGTGCGGAGGTGTTTGACGAGTACATCAGCGTAGCTGCATGTTTCTAAGATTAGTCTTGTAACTATCCTGACTGAACCGGTGCTGCGCGTTCTGGCCTGGAGTAGCTGGAGTTTGACCGCTAGTAACCTCTCTATCTCCCTGCCCCCATCAGCCGCCTTTGTTTTGCCTGCCAGGTAATTCATCACATGAGTCTGATGTCACTGCAGGGAAGTGCCTCGTCAGGCCGGGCGAGACTCCCTTTGTCAAACGGCAGGTCTTGTTTGTTTGTCTGGCCTATGAATCCACCTCAATCTTCGTTCTCCGCCTTTCCTCGACTGTCTTTTTTTCATCCAAAGTCAATGTTTATCGGCCCGGGTCTTTGTCGGCAGCGCTGCACGAACCGATATGCTGGTGTTTGTTTTCCTAAAGAGCCATCGCCTGCGTGCCGAGCAGGAGTATCTCCCAGACTGTTTTTGGTGTTCCCATGCTCCTCTGTTGGCCAGGGGAATAGAGGCTTGCTGGGAGAAAACGTTGGTCCTGTTTGGTCTCCAAACCTAGTCTCGGGGGACTTGCAAATTGTAAGCTGCAATTCTGCTGTAGTGGACACCAGGGTATGGGGACATAAGGGCTTTGGGTATGATATACAAAAGCCTATAGGAGCTGGAGCAGGATAGTTTGGGAAGAAGGGAAGTTTAGTTTGCTAGTTCACCCATGATGCTACTAGACATGTTCAGTGAAAAACTTGAATTTTCCTGAGGTGTATCAGGTTTGTGAAGATGAACTGCTTAGTATGATGCTGATGCACTACAACACAAACGTTAAAAAATAAAAATAAAATTAAGAAATATTTATTATTATTATGAGTGACTTTACATTCTTTAATTAAAAGAATAGTAAAGTTGCAATATGAATCTAAACTGGGGAGTGATGCAGAAATACAAACACTGCTTCATAAGTTTATTTACATTTTATATATATTTTTTTTCTTATGCACAGTGCAGACATCCAAACACATGCATTGGAGTCCTAGTTTATTTAATTTGTTTTACTTACTTTTTTTCTTAGTACTTTAGTTAGACAAACTATAAAGAGTTTTAAGAGAAGTTAATACTGAATGAGTTTTTCAAATAATCAATTACTTTACATGCGTTTTATGTTAGTCAGCATATCAATGTAAATGTATGCTTTTAAAGAACAACAAAAACCCTAGACGTTTTACTACATTTAAATCATTGCTTACATTGTAATGTAACATTTATTACAAAGTGCATTTAAAAAAAAATAAAAAGTATATTTTACAGCTGAGCAGGAAGTAAGATTCTTTAGTCAAGGTGAAAAACATTTCCTTAATCAATAAAAAGAGAAGTCAGTAACAAACCAGGGTTCTCATGGCTCCAAGCCTAGTTTGTGACTTTACTTTTAAAGTTTTATCCTTGAGAATTCTCCTGTCACTGATTGTGGGACTGTTAATATTTATTCTTTGAGCAGACTGCTGAAAAGAGACCAGTCTTCAGTAAAACACACAATTAGCACTCCTGAATTAAAGCTGATATAAATCCATGTAGCTGTATGTCCGCAGTGAGAAGTGTGGTTTTCATGCTTTGAGACGGCATGTTTATCGTTTGGAAATACTGACAGCGTTCTGCATTTAAGTGTTGTGCCAACAGATACGAGCGATAAGGCTGAGACAGGAGCAAAAGTCAAACCAATTCACACATAAATGCAGTTGTAATATACTCTTCTCAATATACAATATACTTTTTTGTTTTTTGAAGTGAAAGTGATCGTTTCGAATGGAAACTGCCATTTCTGCTTTTCCTTTGACCTTTTGTTATTTTCAATTGACTTTTTGCCACTTTTGAATTTCACTGTTCCTTTTTTCACCTATAATGGATCGTACTAAAATGTTAGATGGTTCCAGCACATAAGAGCATGTGCAGGAGTTTATTTATATATATAAATGAAAGTTCCTCATCACCTGTTTCAGTCGGCACCGATCACTCTCACTTTCCCGTCACACCACCTGTCGACTTCCATATGTGCTTCACTCACTTTCCACCAGCCACCTGTTTCCATTCGCAACTAACTCACTCATGTTCTTTGTCTTTCTGTTCTGCTCTACAGACACCTGTTTTTTATGCATGTGAAAGAGGATCTGCATCGTGGGCATCTGCGGATGTGCTCCGAACAGGCAGAGGAGCTCAGTGCCCTTCTGGCCCAGGCAGAGTTTGGCGACTATAACCAGAATACAGCCAAGTACTGGTACACTGAACTCTGTTCCACAGAGCCAAACCAAGCCACCATCAACAGGTAAACAAACCAAATATCACTCGCTATTATCTCTGTGGCCTTCAAATAATTTTATTTAATCCATGCTTTTACAAAGACATTAAGTGAGAGTTTCAGGTTTAATGAAGTCCTACTGTATTGATAAATTGCAGAGAATGATTACTTGCCATTCGTTCAGAAGGGGTGGTTGATAGTGAAATCATTTGAATATAATATATTACATATGTTGCATATGCTGTGATGCTCAACATTATGTCAGAAATGGTGTTTCCTTGTACTGAACCCGGTACCTCCCTTTCATTATCAAACTGATAACTAAGAAAATTAATCCATACTACTTGATGTTAATTTAGTGTAAAGGTTGTGATTTTAATATTAAAAAACCCCTCAAATACATTTTTAAACTGGTTGTTAGATGTTTAGGTGATTGCTTAGAGAAAGTCAAGGGAGCTGAGCTGTAATCTGTGCACTCTTGTGAACATCTTATCCAGAGCCGCATGGCTGTAAACAAAGCACTCCTAATGCTGTTTGACTAATTACACTGCTCCTTTTTATAGAGTTCTGTTCAGTCTCTTTAGCTTGTTTGGGTTAGATAACAGACGACCTAATCAACTACAATCAAAGAGGATTAATGAGATCTGTCTGTGTTGATTGATCATCATTGTCATGGAATTAAATAAAGACTAATGCGTACAAGAAAATCAAAGGGCCTCATACAGGGGAACACAAAGCCATGGACTTTGTCAGTGACTCATGTGTTATTTTACTTGTTTATGCACAACGTTTTGTCAACTGTATTATATTTTAACACCAGTGATGACATACTTTTTTAAAAAAATTATCTACCAGTCTGTTTTATGTGACAATACTGGAAACGGGTAATAAGTTCTTAGGAGTTGGTTCCAGTATAAACAAATCATTAGCCATAATGGGTCATAATGTCATGTTACCAAGTGTAGTAAAAGCGATTATTAGTTTACGCTATGCTATAACTAACAAAACTGCAAAACATGCCATTTATAGTTACATGATGTTACAGCATGATACCAGCTCTAATAAAAAGGGATTATTAGTTGACACAAATTGAATTTACCAATTAATTCTATTACTAGTGGTGGGTTTTTGTTTTTTTGTTTTTCTCCTCTCTGGTCTACTTTTAACATGATCAACTGGTGTAATTTTCCTCTTAGGCTAAATGTCTCTGATCCTTTTGTATTTATTTATTTATTTTTTGGCAGTATCATAGCCAAGCACAAGGCTCTGGAAGGTCTGAGCCAGGCGTCAGTGGAGTACCAGGCCCTGCAGCTGGTGTCGTCGCTAGAGCATTATGGGGTGGAGTGGCACTGGGTGCGGGACGCTGAAGGACAGAGGTTGGCTATAGGCGTGGGACCAGACGGTATCGCTATCTGCCGAGAGGACTTCAGCCTGGTTAACAGGTTAGGCACGTCATAAAGTGCTCTTGATGGCATAACGGTCATAAAATAATGCTCCGCTCACATCCCAGAATGTAACATCAAATCAATTTGTGCCATCGCTGCCTTTCAGTAATGCGTCACATTTTCCTTTTCAATGCAGGATATCTTACCCCATAATACAAATTGCCACACAATCAGGGAAGAGCGTGTACTTGACTGTCACCAAGGAAACCAGCGACAGTGTGGTCCTGCTGTTCAAGTTAATCAGCAATAGAGCAGCCAGCGGTCTGTATCGAGCCATCACAGAAACACATGCCTTTTACAGGTGAGACGCCATAAAACCCTTCATTAAGTACAATAATGCTTCGTTACTAGGGTTGGGTATTGAAACCCGGTACCATTATAACCGGTATGTACCGAACCGAATCAAAACGCGGATTTCGGTGCCTCATTTCGGTTCCGTGCCTAAACGACAAATCCAATAAATCTATGGCTTTAATAAGCGAGCGCACCAAATCATTTCCGCGTGAGGAAATCTCTATATGCGAAACTG
This sequence comes from Enteromius unitaeniatus, assembly GCA_032359435.1. Taxonomy (NCBI): domain Eukaryota; kingdom Metazoa; phylum Chordata; class Actinopteri; order Cypriniformes; family Cyprinidae; genus Enteromius; species Enteromius unitaeniatus. The sequence goes on from JAUMHI010000021.1 coordinate 1,547,043, forward strand.
GA
>JAUMHI010000021.1:1550357-1618346 GCA_032359435.1 Enteromius unitaeniatus
TAATTTAGGCAGACAACAAGGCTACCAAGTACTGAGCACAGTGCGTATCTAATTAATGTAACATACTTTTTTTTTTCCTCCACAACGTCATTTTTAGTCGATTTTTAGTCGAAAGTTTCAGGACTTCAGTCGACCAAGATTTTCTTTGGTTACAGCCATACACATTTCAGTTCCTTTTACATCCATCCAACATGACCCTGCACATATTGCTTTCTCATATATGCTGTTAAAGAGGAAAAACAGTTTTATTCTTGTCTGATATAAAGAGAAATAACTTATTTCTTATTTTGTTCAAAGGGTCATTGTAGCTGATGATTCTAATAATAATAATAATGATAGTTTAATACCGTATACGTTGAAACCGTGATATTTTCTGAGACGATTATCATACCGTGAAAATCTCATACCATTACAACCCTACTTGGTACTGTATCTTACCATCTCCTTGTACTCCATGTGTAACACTGGCCGGAGCCCAGGACCTTGGCCCTGCGGCTAGAGCTTGAGTTGGGGCCTAAGATACATAAAGAATTGTGAAGAACCAAACAATGTACCAGAGTAACAAAAATAATAAATTAAATAATGTACAGTTAAAGTGCCCAGAAAATGACCTCTCATGCAGTGTGTAACACCGATCTAAGTGAATGAAAACATCGGCAAAAGTCTTGAATCTCGAAGTGCACTGTGTATAAAGTTATTGTCTATCAAAAGAAAAGAGTCGACTCTGAATCACTGAAATGAGTCCATTTCAAGCCATTTCATGTTGACGTCAAATTATTTCCCGCCCACTTGTTGGTCTTTTCACGTTGGTCTGAATATAAAATTCAAATTCATTCCTTCACATTAGATGACGCTTTTAAAGCATTAAAAGCTCACAAACACTGCTTTAAAAGAAATCAACCAAATCACCGGACAGATTTAGAAAAATTTATAATTAAATGATTTGTTTGGAAGTCGTTGAACAAATAAGGTAAAAAATAAATGCACATTGCAGGCAAGTCAACCTGTTGTTTGGGACTCATAACCAAAATATTACCCATAATAGGGGCACTTTAAGCGTTCATTGACTTTAAACATGTTCAGTGGTACATGTCTGGCCATACAACAACTACAGCGAGATGAGGGCTTTATTAGCTCAGCCTTGTTGAAGTGCATAATGTTGGAGATTATTCATGTTTGTGTGATGGCACCTCTTGAGCTGGGGGTGTTCTCGGCACGCTCGGCACAGACGTCTGTGAGACCACAGGCTGCTGCGACTCCGGCTGCGCTGCTGACAATACATCGGTACTACAGGGAAAAATCAAAACATAAACAACAGACATTAGGTGGCAGGCATGGACATGTATCCAATCAGACTGCATTTATAAACAGAAGAGGGTGGATGGTCTCCAAAGAGAATTATGCCTTTGCCTGAGTTTTCTGCAATCCAATCAAAACCAGACTCAATAGGATATTTCTATACAAACAAACTGATTTAAGAAACTGGGTGGTCCATAGTGAAATGCACCATTAGAGCCCATTGTCAGTTAATCAAGTACAGACTGTTATACTGATGGCGATGGAGTTGGTAGGGGCTTTACATTTATTGCATATTAAATTACACAAAGAATAATGTAATGTAGCTCCCTCAGAATTAAACACGCCTAACCTCTTTGGGTCTGCTTGTTCCTGCTTGCTTGCCCATCCTGTGCCGTCTTTGGGAACGAGCGAGACGTTGGGGTCGTTGCCTTTGTTCTCCGCCTTCAAACTAGGCAAGCTGGCTGGGGGGGGCATGCGCCGTGCAGAGGCAACTTTACCAAGAGACTGCAAGCCATGACGAGGGGCAACTGAAAGTAGAAGTGTGACAGGAGAAGTAAATAAACAAGTACAGAAACCCAATACCGTCTTGAGGGACACAGTCTGAGACTAAGCAGGAGAGACTGCCGCATGTGCAAGACCATCAAACTCCCTCATCCATTATGGCTTAGGAATGCTTGGCTGGCCAGTGAAAGGAGCAAGACTATCTTGTGTGGATTTGTTTCAAGTGGTTGACTCGAAATTGACTTGAGGTCAAAAATCCCACTTTAACACTCTCACGACAGACTTGGCCCATGCAAAATAGGTTGAGCATTGCAAAGAGCAGTCTCTGGCGGATTCAGAAGCTGAAAAACACATCTGTCCTGACTCTCAATCCCCTGTTTGTTCCCTGGAACCAAGCAGCCTGAAGTGCTGGGAGAATTGTATTTTGGAAAAGAGGGACAGCTGCTTAGAGTTGGTAGTTTAGCTCCTGAATAAAACATAAGCGGGAAAACAAGGAACACAAGAAGAACTCTGTCTTAGGTCAAACCTCAAAAGTTCAGCGAGCTGCCCTGGACAATGCTGACACAACTGGAAACAGTTTAAATAACAATAGGCTGGATCCAGAGAGGGATTTAAGAAACTTAGAAATCAATGAACATGAACCGGCTTTGTTTCAGAAAGGTCAGACTTCTTATATTATTAAACTGCACACTGCAAAGAACTACATTGTTCTAATTGCCTTAAAATGCAATTGCTGTATTACACAGTTGTGGCAAATCCAATAATGAGGGAACAGACGGCACAACAGCCATCACCTACTGCTAATGCATGAAGTGTCTTGCAGAGAAAATCCAGTGCCCTATGATGATTTCAAAGATGCAGAAATAAAAAGATGAAATCACAAAATCCTGTCATAAAAATAAAATTTACAGTGTAACACAGAATGCGACTGAATTTCGTACATTTCTTTACACTTAATTTAATTGAGCTATGGACAAGTGTCTATAAAAATGAAAGGACAAAGACTGTGTGACTTTGTGAACGAGCTTGTGACTCTCATGGTGTTTTCAGCATTGTCAAATAAAAAAGAAAAACTATTGTTGAAATGATTAAATATTTATTTTATTACATTTTAAAAGAATAATTAAATTGCTCATGTCTTTATCTGATTACTACCGATTTTGATAATATATTTAAATTAAATTATAAATACAGAAAATTGTAATCAGCCAAACACAATTTTTGCAAAATTATAACATTCCATAGGGTCCGTTTACTGTAAAAATATTTTTTTCAAAAAAATTTAATACAAAAATTATACATTTTTTATTTTTTCAATTAAAATTAGAAATCAAAAATTATGTTTTATAAAATTATTCAATTGTTAACCGTTTATCTATTCATTTGTTCAGACAAGCTTTTTTATTTAGGTCTCATGAAACCATTTGAAAAGGAATCCAGAAAAATTAAAACAGAATTTCAGAATTATTACATTGTTGTTAAATTGTATACATTTCAAGATTTCAATTAAATAATTTTGAATAAATTTGATCACTAAAAAATACAATAAATGGGAAAAATAGGAAATTGGGAGTGGGAACACATCAACATGTGCCCAAGACTGTGTTCAGAATTGTGAACATAAAGAAATGAGCATTAGAAAAGTTAACAAGGTCTAAGTTGATTTGATGCTGACATGACTTTAACCATAGAGCGTCATATACAAACAGATAAGGACGAATTAGGTTAAACATAAGCTTTAAGTTTAATTAAACTTACCAACAGGCTTCTGTGCTTCAAGGCTCTTTCCTTTGTAGGTATCAAACAGGTTGAGAGACGCATACTTGGTTTTGCCATCCTTCCCCTTTGCCGTTTGCCCAGAGCGCTCTGACATTGCGCTGTACGCTCATTGAGTATGGTGAGTCCTGAGACTGACAGAGAAAGAGAGTGAAAAAAGAGAATGTGATGCTAAGGTCGAAGGGTGTCCCCTTTCAAGCGTTCCCATGTTTTTGTCAATATGAAAATGAATGCTAAAATGAAGAGCCAAATGCAGACATAAAAAGAAGGGTATTTATTATCGTTTATGTTTTACCGAAACAAGCCATATTGACAAATACTATATACAGGACCCAACTCTCTAATGTAATTTCTATGGGCATGTTGTTTTCTTATATCCTATCACACAGATTGTAGCTACAAAATTAATTAGCTTTACATGGGCACGAGTGTGGATATTCTGAAGACAAGAATGCGTTTAGGATTTTTGAACAATGCCTCTGAAAAAGGGGATTGAACACCATTAAGAAAAAATGGTTAGTTCTTCTATTATAGATGATAATGTTTATATCTAGTTTATTATAAGCTCTTTCTGCAGTTAGTCAATATCAGCTGGAAAATAAGTTCTGAAAGCAATTTCAATGACATTTAATTGCAACGATTATTAAAATCATATAGTTCCAGTTACAATATTTGAACTGGCCTTAAATCTGAAATGATGTCAAATAGACGCATTTTATTTCTAATCAAGAAAACTCATAATTAGGGGCCGTTCACACAGAATGCATCTTTGCATCTAAAAACGTGAGACTCAGAACACAGTCTCCACCATGTTGCCATCAAATGTCAACTTGCTACTGTAAACAAAAGCTCTCAATTCTCTCCCCACCAGAGTCTTCTAACTGGTTGACTGTTTTCCAACTCAATTTAATGAACAGTGCTACATGTAAAAGTGGATATTCTTTTAACTTGACATGGCATCTTGAATGTGGTGCTTATGTGCCAGACGCTGTGAAAGAATGAGCGCAACAACCATACACATCTGTCCAGCTGCTTTACCTAGAAAAACAATAGAAAAGTAGTGAATCGGATTGGGAATGGAAAAACTGCATTCGGTGTGAATGGCCCATCCAATGAGCCGAGACAACTGCACAAAGGTACTACAGCCTATTAAACAGAGATAAATAAGATACAAATAATTTTAGATATCACCCAGGACTCATTACATGTAACATCTACAGAATTACCTTTAAACACAATTCTAAGGGATTATCCTGAGTGTTCCAAGTCATTGGTTATTAACTTTAGCTTAACTCATATTGACACCAGCATGGGTTATTCCTTAAATAGCTGAGCCTTCATTTTGGCATATTAAAAGGAAAATCTTAAGTTTTCAAGTTCTCATTGCCATTATGCTTTTCTCAAAGCATAAAACATTTTATTAAGGTTATGGCTTCACTGAGTTAAGGCCGATAATTGATCTCTTTATAGTCTAGGATGGTTCAACTACGCACAGATTCTGTTAAAACAAGTGAGAAAACCAATATCAAACCAATACACGCAATAAAACCTTAATGTTTACTGGTGATTCACTGCATTCTTGATATCACTGTTCAGTTTGTTTACATAGGTCTCTCTAGGTGTCATGCTCTACCAACTCATATCAACCGAGATCCTGGGGTGTCCCATATCATCAGTTCAACAGATCTTATAGCACATGAACCATGTTTACACCAGACCAGACAGAAATCTGCACAAACCCATCAAACAAGCAAGTTTACTCTAACAGTACCCAAAAAACTATTTGCTTTACTTAATTGTCTCCTTCTGTACAGTAAGTCATCAGACAACTGCTCATTGATTCATGAAGTCAGACTTGAAGTCAACAAAACCCATTAATGACTTTAGCACATATTTTTTAAAGGCCAGAAAAAGGCAATTGCCACTGGTGTTACCATGGTGATGCATTATAAATGTTGTTCCTCTGTTTCTGCCTTGCAAGGGGTTGCATCCATAGCAACACCAGGACTGTCTTTACTGCTAGCCAGTGACGGCCACTCAACTCACAAACATTCAGAAAATCTCTCATTTTAAAATAAACAGAAGATGACTGCAGTCTCGTATGAAACACTAGCATAAATCTTACCACCTTTAGATTAATTATCATGAAGGTACACAATCTGTTACCCTAAATACAAAGCAACATTAAAAAACAGCTTGGTGCTGCGTGTTTATTTCCCAATAGTTTTCACTGAGCTCATCCATTTGGACAACAGAGACTCTCCACAAAATACGAAATAAAGGTTTCATTTAAATGTAAAATTATTTTAAATCTTCAGTTTTAACAGTAAATACTACAAAAAACTTTTAATTGGTAAATGCCAAGTTATCTGTCTGTAAAAAAATAAATAAAATAAACTGTTAAAGTTGTAGATCTGTAAAAAAAAAATAATAATAAATTTTTTTTTAAAGATCTACTGGGACATCTTGTCATTTTACACTAAAATACTAATTAAAAATGAACAGCCTTTTTATGATTTAAAGTCAAAACCAGTAATCTGACATTCCTACAAATCGGTTTATTTAACTTACATTAAATCAGTTACTGAAATAGATTTTTTTTAGTAAATTGAATCAGTGATTATAACAAAAAAGCTTTTTGGCCATTCATTTACAAAACAAAAAGAGGGCCTGAAAATGCTAACTTTTATAAACAGGTTTCAAAAGTGCATGTTTGTGAAAATGACAAAGTTAGCTATAAAAGTGTGATTTTGTGCAAACGGTGATGTCATAAACGTGTATAATGTGGAATAAACATAGGCTGTTAGGCTCTATAAAAATGTTGTTTCACTTGTTTCAATTCAAGTTGTGGGTACTTCAGATGTTCTAGCAATCACAGCTGCCATGTTTACTGTAAATTTCACTGTATTTCTTCAACACACAGTGTGACATTCAGTATGACACAGAAAGTTTAAAAGCTCTTTATGGTCAGATAACCATTAGCAACCCTTACAAACAATTACAACCACAGGCTTTGCCAAAATAACAGCTACCAGTTTTGAAAATATTTGGATGCCACCATTCTCTATATTTATTATAAAATATTTTTAAACGTTTCGCATAAACCATGGCCAACATAAAGCGTCACTGCGCCACGGGCATAATTAATGACCAGTACCGTAGTAACTAGCGATTTGGGAGGATTTTGTCGCTCTCAAAATGATAAATGATTCTTAAAATATTTGCGTAATCCTGCATATGTAAAGTTTTTTTTATAACTTTACAATACCGATAACTGAAGTAATTGTAGCTGCAGCACCTAAATGATGTTCAAAAACAAAACTGCACCAACATGAATAATAAAAGCGCCCAATCCGTTAGAGAAGAGCACGGTCCTAAACACTCCTGCTTCTCTATTTCACACACAAACGCTATCCCAATGTCTTTCACATCACTATCATTGATTGGGGCAGATGCAGATTAGGAATAGCAGCGGTGGCCAGTTGGCAAAGCCTGTAAAATAATCTCTACGCAACATAAAGCAGCGCTGGCGAACAGGAGCTGCGTACAGATTATTTCACACGCTTCGCCAACTGAACAGCTTTACACAAAACGCTTAGATAAATCACCCAACCTTACTAAAAGCCCGGTTTCTGATATAAAAACCGGATGGGTGATACGTTATAAGCCCGGTGAACTGTCTGTTTTGACTGGCTAACTAGCTTCTTGGAGCCGCGGCCTCCATGTTTCGTGCTGGGAGGAGGGGGCAGACCTTTAGGTTTCATAATATACACTACTCCTAAACAACACACCACTTCAGACAGGTGTAGTGATCTAGCCACTGACTACATAAACCGGAGAAGGTAACAAATATAACACAGAGAAAAAATGGCCCGTATAATTGATGCTGCGGGTTTGACTAAAGGATTTGATGGCGACAACAAAACAAAATGGCGGCGGTGAAGTGAGGCCAGAGCTACAAGCACATTAGCATCGGGATTTGGGACGATTTAACAACACGGGCTTCATCTGGAATCCAAGTTCAAGGATTTTAGAGTGCGATTGAATATATGTTTACGCGAACAACTCAACGGTAGCATTGATTTGAACCAAAACAATGCACTTGTTTGACGTGCAGTCTCAGTCAAGGCACGTCTGGTGGATTTCTTCAATCTAGTTGAAATCAACATGAACAGAAAACTCTAGCGGTCTAAATTGAAGACCTCACAGGCGCTTATTTTAAAACAATGTTGTACATCTTGTGAAAAGGATGTGAGACACACACACACACACAAGCTATGCTGATAGCATGCTAACGTTAGCCGACACCGACCGATGAAAAGCAGGACAGCTGGACCCCAGCGCTAGGGTCACAAACACCGCTATGATAAAACCTCTTTAGGGAACTCGAATGGTCATTCGACACAGCTACTAACCTGGTCTTGTCCCGACTTGTCTCGAGGTTGTATCGTTGAGTTATTAGCAATAATCGCGCACTAGCTACCGTTAGCACAAGCTCTTACAAAAGCTCAAAACAGGATTATGTGTTGAAGAGATCTGATGAGGATTGCTGAGGACGGATGTGTGTAGTGAGGCTTACTTGTACTCCTTTTTCTTTTTCCCAAAAAACAAATGAAAAAGGAAAAATAAAATAATATTGCGGGGGGTCGATCCGTCACTATTAGAGCCGTCAACGGCTTCTGAGGATGGTAGCGCAGAGAGGGGCGGATGCGCGTGGAGGGGGCGGGGTCACATTAACATAATACGTTCCAAACTCGTCTCTTGGCCAATCAGATCATGTAGGTTATAATGTGATTTACATATGTAAAGAACGCCTCTCGCTCAGTGATAGAAGTCCACAAGAATGACCTGAGAGGACAAGGCTTGCACGAACAGGTGTAACTTGATCACATTTTCACAGTCAGCATAATTATTTCATTAAAGATGTCTTACACTGTAAACAAAACCAGGTGGATAGATAAAACTATGGCAGTAGCATGTTTTTGGTATGTTTTCATCGTATTACAACTAATGTGTAGTACCATGTAAATGCTATTGTTTATGACTGCTCATTTAAGTACGTCTACCATGGTATATATTAGTATTATATGAGTACTATAATACTGCCACAGTACTTTTAAACCAGTTAAAAAAGTGTTAGAGAACGTTGGCAGAGTAGTAATAAGCTGCAAGTGACAAGTAGGACATGGAATAGGCCTACAATAAAAGATAACAGACATTTTCATTTATCATTTGAACAAGTGATATGTGACCCCAAAACCAGCCATAAGGGTAAATTGTTTTACATTGAAATTTGTAAATCATTTGAAAGCTGAATTAACACACTTTCCATTGATGTATGGTTTGTTAAAATAGGACAATATTTGGCAGGTACAATTATTTTGATTAGTAGTAATGTTAAATATTATTACAAAATAAAATTAGTCATTATTTTCTGTTTTACTATATTTAATATGTATAAAATGTAATTTATTCCTGTGATTAATTTTTATTTTCAGTGTCAGAAATCACTGACTGATTTTGTGTAAAAACAACAACAAACAAAAAACATACTCTTCTTATCATCTTTTATTTTTATTTATTTATTTCGTCACTTGAGGTCGGTAAGTGTGTGACATCTCGTGAAACCATCACAGAGAGGCACAAAATCGGTATCATGAAATCATAAATGTACAGTTGCTGTTCAACGGCTGGTTGGATTGCAATATACAGGTGATGCATCATGCGAATGATGACTAAACACACTAATAAAAGCAAATTGTTTATTTGTTTGTGTGTGTGACTCAAAAACATGGGTAAAACAATAAACATTGCTATGCAGTTTTGTAATTCAAAATATTTGTACATTTATACCAGTGCTTTTGTCTTAGTCACCACAAACACACCTTTGATTTGTCATTGTGATCCTGTGCGTGCTGAATTGATTTCAGACTAACTCATACTAATCCAATGATTAGTAATTGAATGATTAAAAAATAAATCAGATGCGTGTACAATTAGAAAATGTTTTGATAATGTGCAAAAAACAGATAACTTATCTGTGTATTTATATTTCATGTCATTAGAATTGGAGTTTAACTTTGGCCAACAATACATTTGAATATTAGAGAGTGAATTTCAAATCCAGATTATTCGATACAGCCATGGCCAGATATATGAACACCCTTATGAATAAAGAAGCCTGTGAACACAAATATGCATTGTTAATTCTTTTGATCTCCTATTCAAACAATTCACAAAACCCCAACATTTCACTGAAGTAAAATAAAAATCTCATTATAAAAGAAATGTTTTTCTAATACACATTGGACAAAATTTTTTTTATTCAGTACTTTTTTTAAAACCTCTATTTGCCAATTAAGAGTTCAGGTCAGGGAACTGGGCCTTCATTTTATGGGTAACACTTTAGAATAGGTAACACTTGTTAACTATTAACTAGGACTTTTTCCTCAGGGATGTAGAATAAGACATTAATATATGCTAAATTAGCACTAATAAATATTCTAGTAATATGCATGCTAATAAGCCACTAATATGTGTAACCACAAAATAACGTGTTACCATTGTTTCTTAAGACTAAACCCAAGGCTGAACGATTTTCTGCAGTTCTCCAGTTGTGATCCTTGAAGAGTCTTTGGCCACACACTCACTTGTAACATTTTCTGCTGATTGGAAAGTCTTAGTTGCTGTCCTTATGGTAAAAATATTCATTTTCAGTGCTTTAGATATTTTCTTACAGCCATTTTCTAATTTTTTGCTGCACTATATTCTTTGATTTTACTCATTGTGATGAATGATTAAGGGAATTGGGCCTTTGTTTTGCCACATATTTATATTCCTGTGAAACAGGAAGTCATGGCTGAAAAATATAGTCAACCTGTTGTGTTAATGTTTTTTTAATGCAATGCAAATCCCCCCATTTTCAACTGTTTTACTGTACTTGACTGTTTTAGTGAATCAAAAAAGGATTAATAATGCAGATTTATTTTTTTACAGGCTTTTTTGTTCATAATTACCAAGGGTGTCACTAATTTTGGCGATGACTATATATATTTCTATTTTCTGCTCTAGGGTTTGTTACATGTTTTACCACAGTGTTTGACAAGTCAAATATGTATTGAATCCATGTACAAAGTTAAATGACAATGATTAAGTGCTTAAGGCACATTCCATGCTAAGTACTAAGATAAAAAGGAAGCACTAAAAAGGAAATAATGAATAAATATCTTATATAAACTATAGAATCACACAATTTCTATATATTTTGTTAAGCTGATACAACAGAATCAAACACAGGAACAACATTAAAGCAACAAAAGATAATGAAGTCTTTTGATTTTATTTACACATCAGAATATGTATGAAACGAATAATAAGGAATATGCATACCAACACTAATTATTGTCCAATTGAGTCTAGAGCCCTTAAAATCATCAAGGGATCAAAAAGAAGTTGCAAACTAAAATGTAACAAAAGAAATTCAAACAAAGCTTCGTAATGTAAAATAAAAGAGTATTGATTGACAAATACCAGAGCAGCAAAACAAAAGCACATTCTGGATGTTTTATAAAGGTTAAGTCTGACCTCAACCTCATATAACAAATGTGGAATGAAGTAAAACAGAGCATTGAGTTAAGGCCATGTAATATACATGAACTGAAAGCAATTTGCATAGGAATGTGCTACAGCAAGGATTTCACAGACACTGTGTATTGTACATATCTTTGATAATATTGTAGGGTAACATTGAAAAGAAACACGATAAAGAAGACAACAAAATAATTTAGCTAATAGCCTACTATTTATGTAATATTGCCTCCAAAATAATTTTTAGAGAATATGAGATGTAAAATGTGTTTATATTTCTACTTTAATATAAACAATGATATACTGCAAACTCTCATCAAAAACCAGCTTACTTGTTGTTGTTTTGTTTTTTTTGCACCATGCTTTTCATTATTTACTCAGCTGGTGGAGCTCACGCTCCATCTCACGGGTCATCACAGGCACTGATTTGATGGGTGTTCGCTAACACCTTTTACATTAAAGTTGATGTCCAGCAAGTAGCATGCAGAAACTGTTATCAAGGAAAAGCAATATTCATAACCTGTCTTTAGTCATCATTTAGTGTGTTGTTAAAGAGAGGTGACCAGCTTACAGTTCTAGTTACCTGAAATGTCTTCCTGGTAAGAACATTTTCATTGGCAAATATTATGTAGATGGGAAATAAGGGAGATTGTAAATGAAGGGAACACAAAAGCCTCCCAGAAGAAAAGTATCTAAAGCTGTTGAAGTAATAGATGAAGCCAGACTGGAGCTTTCATTTTACGGTGAACATGGACACACAGCAACGCCTCAGCAGCCTACAACTACCACCTCCTGGATTCCATGTTTAATGCTATATAAATAACTATATGTCATTTATTTACTTTGTATAAAAACGTTACAAGATGAAAGATTACAAGTGTTACTTAACCTTTTATTACTAGGCATGGCTTAATTATTACTGTAGATACTTTGTTCTGAAATCATTTGTTTTCCATCAAATGTATTCTAATGTGTTGCTTGAATACAAATATTTAGACTTTATTTAAAAAAATACCTCAAGTTTGCATCAAGTAGCTGAATAGCTAGCCAGTTAGTATATATAACTAACAATATTTTTCAAATAAGGTTATTATTTTGTAAATCGATGATACCCTTTTTAATTTTAAGCTAAAACGGCATGTACTCTGATTTTGCTGTAAATGTATGAAGTAAATTGCTTTGTAAGACTCGAGGGCCTTACCCCACCTGTGGTAAATTATGACAGAATTTTCATTTTTGTAGAGGTTCGTACCGCATGCTTATTTTTACAATAACAGACAAGAAAAATTATAAGAATTACATTATAATTTGTTAACTTTCTAACAATTAGCTCGTGACAATATCCTCTATCATCAGGTGCCACGATTAGCAGCTAATCTTGAAATTGAATGCTTCCAAGGTGGCATTTTTTTGACTGCTTACATACATTAAGTTTTCTTTTTACATCTCTTTTGCTTCATGACGACGAATTCCGTTTGAAACAGCGATTTATGTTTTATAGGCATTTGTAGAGATTTACCATATAAAACAAATTATTTCTGGTAAAATATCGATAACATTGCTATTGTTATTAAATGAATGTAATTCTAATAATAATAATGTTTTCTTAAATAAAATTAGCAAAATACTTTAATCGTAGCCTGTTACTCAACTAAATCAACACAGAGTAAAACCAAAATCCCTAGTCTTTGGTAAAACAGACTAGATTTTATGCTCTATAATAGTGATACATTTGGTGGCCTATATCCATACACTGCACTAGGAAGAATAAAAAAGACAAAAAGAATTTTACTCCAGTGGTTGTTTGATTATGGTTGTATTTGGTAGGTTTTTGCAGAGAGTAAATGACTGAGCAAAAAAAAAATAATGCTAAAACTTACAAATGCCCGTAATTGTATGCAGTTACACACACACACATACACACATTATTGAAATAAAACTTGCCCACTTTCTCAGAGGTCATGTGATTTCTGGTAACAGTTACCAGGTTTAGCCAGTATAAAAGCCAGCTGAGTCTCTATGTGGAACACTGGACCAATGACACGCAGAGAGACAACAACATCAGGTTTGACTTTATGCTTATAAGATCATTGCTGGCTTATAATTTTTTAGTGTTTTGATATATATATATATGAAAAAAATCGTAAAAGAGAAATAAAATTACTTAGTCATGCTATGAACCAATTAGTTTAATTGTTTTAAATAACTTACTGTTACTGTACATTATTCGATGGATATAGAAGACATAAACATTTTATTGAGATGTAGCTACTTGCAGAAACTGTCATTATCAAACTCGGATGATTAAAAAAAAGATAACCAAATTTGAATTCTTCACACTCGTGCATGCGTGTAGGTTAATTTATTTTGATAGATGGGCTGGCACTGGAGTTATATTTCTTCATGTCAGTACTCTTTATATGGTTACAAATAGAGGCTGTATGTCTACATTTTTGCGATGTTTGATTTGATCTCAGTAACAGTGCTGTAGAAAAAAGGATACTGGACAAAATTGAAATGAGTCTGATTTACACGTTGTTGCGCACAGGACTGCACAGACAGGAAACTCCTATACTGCAGAGACACTAGCCAAGTTTCCATCCAAGGCGTTTTTACGAAAAAATGTTTTAAGTTTACTTTTTTTTTTTTTTGCGATATAGCTGATGATGGAAATGTTAATTATATGCTAACGATGCAATTTTATAAATGTCGACACAAGCCTAGTTTCCATCCAGTTTTTACGCTGTTTTGTTATTGACAAAGAGAATTTGCGAAAAAAAAAAATATTTGCGAAATTTGCTGTCTCCAGCCTGTTTCCATCCAACTGGCCTAAATAGAATGATGTGCGTGATGACGTCATCCTTAAAAAAACGAATTTTTGCAAGGTTTTGTTGCATGGCAAAAAAAAGCTGTTTCCATACATAATATCACCTATTGCGCAAATCATATGCAAATAGTCTAGCTGTTCTTAATCCATCTGATAAAAAACTTAGACTATTATTAAATTATATAGGCCTACATAAAAATAACAAGTTTAATTAGTTTTCATGTTTTTGTACTTTATAGAGATACTCCAACATCAAGCAATATGCTATTCATTAGCAGATGCAATTGTATTTTTGTTGTTGTTTTTATTTTATTTTTTCTGATTAACTTTTATTAGACTGTATTGGAAATAGGAATATTAATTTAGGTTATTTTATTTCTCCTACACGACAACCGACGGTTAAGCCATTGGCTATTAATCGACAAGATTATGCTAAATTACATTTAAATTAAATTTGAATTGAAACGTGTAACGTTCCATGTCTGTTTAGCTCTGTTTAGTTTCATTTTCATGTCTACTTTTTTTAGTTTCGGTTTTGAGTTCAGTTCCCGTTTGCCCTTATATGGTCTTTCCTGTGTCATTATTAGTTGATTCCCTTCCACCTGTGTTTCCCCAGCTGTGTCGTGTCTAGTCATTAGTCTTCTGTGTATAAATCCCCTGTCTTTTGAGTTCCAGTTTGTCAGTCAATGTTAATGTTACTGCGTGTGTCAAGTGTAGATGTTACTTCTTGTAAATGTTACCACTTGTGTCATCCGTTGGATGTTTGACTCCTTGTTTAGCTTTATTAATAAAAAGACTTTGTTTATTTCAACTCCACGACTCCTGCGATCTCCTTCACATGGTACCAGCGTTACAAAACGTGGCTGTGACCATTTAATTAATAGCTTAATTTGTTTCCAGGGATTAATTTTATACATGAAAAAAGCAGCATAAACAGAACATGAGGATTCACATCACTCGCAGAGCTTGTGCGAACAGAGAAAAACGAATAGGTTACTTCCGTAACCCGTGTTCCCTGAGACATTTCACTCGTGCTGCGTCTGCTAAGACGCTTATGGGGAAAACTCCTTTTTTCCCCTAACTGAAGCCTTATTTAATCACGCAGTGAAAACTGCGTGGTCATTGGCCGCTGCAGGTGTACTTGTTTAACCAATAGGCGAAGCGCCGCCTACAGCGAGCCAATGGCCGCTGACCATGCTATTTGCATGAAGGGCGGGAACTTACTCTATAAGAGTGAGCCCAGCCTTTCTTCAGGTTAGGTCGACTGAAGTGGCGGGCATTTCTAGCACGGCCGTAAACGCAGTACTCGTTCCATGTCTCAGGGAACATGGGTTACGAAAGTAACCTATTCGTTCCCGTTCTACATTTCACTCATACTGCGTCTGCTAAGACGCTTATGGGGAACACAGTTTAATCCCGCCATGCTATTAGGCTGGAACGGGGAAGCCTGACAGCGGACCTAAGGGAAACCCGAGGTCTCACACGTCATAAGCATGCCCCATTCAATCACTTGAAGGGAAATATGACCCTGCCCTCAGCTTGTTTGCGGAGAGTTTAAAGTATGTATAAGTGATTATAAGTAATCATATCCTCAAGCCATGTTTGAACGCTTCTGCGAGCTGAGCTGAGAGAAAAAAAATATTTTTACGTTTATAAGCCAGACTGAGTCGGGCTAAAATAAAACGTATGAACTGTGTTTGAAGCAGGCTATGACTGGCAAAGAATGGCAGTTCAGAGGCCTGTTTAAAGTTTAGCATAATGCATTTAAGAGGAGCTCTGCGCAGAGAGAATCCGAGCATGTAATGCAGGGATGTCTAGATGATAAAATCTAGCGAATGTGGACGACGAAGCCCATCCGGCCGCCTCACAGATCTCTGCAAGAGATATACCCTTAGCCCAGGCCCATGTAGAGGCTGTGGACCTTGTAGAATGGCATCTAATCCCCAGGGGACATTGGATACCCATGGAGGAATATGCCAGCAAAATGGCGTTAACAACCCATTTAGCGAGCCGTTGCTTCGAGACCCTAACCCTAACCCCTAACCCTAATCCCTTGGAGCGGGCGCCGAAGCAGACAAACAGCTGATCAGATCATCTGAAAACAGCTGAGCGCTCAATATAAATTCTCAATGCCCTAACTGGGCAGTGGGCAACTGGGCCCTCTGGAGGCGGCAAAGCCGCGAGAGAAACCACCTGCGCCTTAAATGGTGTAGTAGGCACCTTTGGCACATAGCCATGCCTTGGTTTCAGGATGACTTTAGAGTCATTCCGTCCGAATTCCAGGCATTCGGCATTAATACAAAGCGCTTGTAGCTCACCTACTCACTTGACAGATGCCAGTGCTAAAAGCAGGGCAGTCTTAAGCGTCAGCACTTTCATCAAGGCCGTTTGTAAAGGCTCGAATGGTGGGTTCTGAAGGGCTTTCAGCACCACGCGGGGACAGTGCGAGGGCAGGGGGGCCTGAGCCGGCTCGCTCCTTTTAAAAATTGAATGACAAACGCATCCTTGCCCACTGTCTGTCCTGCTATGAGGTCGTGGTGAGCTGCTATAGCTGCCACATAAGACCTAAGCGTAGAAGGGGTACGACCCTTATCTAGCAGGTGTTGCAGAAAAGACAATATCAGAGATATGTCACATGTGGGTGGGTTTTCATTGCGCTCAGCGCACCATCTGGAAAACACAGACCATTTCATAGCGTAAACGCGTCTTGTAGACGGGGCTTTTGCTTGAGAAATAGTGTTTAACACACGCTCGGGGAGGACGACAGGCTCCCGTCGAGCGGCCACACGTGAAGAGCCCACAGCTCTGGCCCTGCGCCTGAGATAGCACATCGCGTCTCAGGGGAATGGGCCACTGAGGGGACGTCAGCATTGCGTATAGGTCCGCAATCCATGACTGGTTCCTCCAAAGGGGGGCTACCAGCAAAAGTTTGTGTCTCTCCTCCCTGACACGGCTGATGACCTGTGGTATCAGAAGAGTCGGAGGAAAAGCATAGAGAGGAAGTCTGGGCCAGTCCTGGGCTAGAGCATCCATCTCCTTGTCGAAATATGCTGGGCAGAGTTCCTGCAATGACCCCTGGTTAGGACCACTCTCGTGCAGGTGTTTCAACGCCTTGGCCTGGTAGACCTGCAGCGTTGCCATCACGTGCAGGCCGGTAGCTGCCTGTGCAGGGGTGTAATAAGCCTTGTCCGCCATGGCGAACGACAGCTTACACGCCTTGGACGGGAGCTGTGGTTGACCCCGCCAGGCAGCGACACTGGATTTTCATCCACCATTGAAAATGTGCTCTTTCTCCTGGATTGCCCAGGGAAGACCTTACGCTTACTAACTCTGTGCATTAAGAGGTCTTTGCTCGCTGGAATGCAAGATAGCTGGCACAGCCGGCCTTTAAAAAGGCCACCAGCCGCTTTCAACTTCGAACGGTGAGGGCTCTGAAGCAAAAAGCTGCATATGCACTGCGCTCATTCCCCTCTTACACTCACGTAGTGATGAGGTGCACCTGAGCGCAATCAAGTGCATGCCAATATTCATTGGCCTTTTGTTTGAAGCTCAAAGGCATTTGGTCTCTCTGGCGAGTTCCCATATGTAACGTTGAAGTGATTCAACTGAAAGGGTAACAGCTTACTATACTCGTTAAAAAATTTGACATTATTCAAAATTATTCCAAATATTTATTTTATTTGTGTACATTCACAATAAAAAAAACGATTGTGCTTCTGTAAATAATTGGATGCTGCTTTTGTCATGTTATCCAGCTGGAGTCCCTCGTTGTGTCCACCACTTCAGTCACTTCAGTCAGAACTGTGTCCGGCTCACGAACTACATTTCCCATTTCACTGCATGCCTAAGACTGATTGCACACACCTGCCTAGGAACTGATTGAATCATACACACCTGCAACTCATCACCACACCCACATACTGATTACACACACACACACACACACACATAAAAGCCAGTTTCTAACTTCCACTCACCGGGAGGTCTTGTTTTCCCTGTTTTACAATTCTGAGCATTTCTACCCGTGTTTGTTTTCTTGTGTTTTGATTGTTTGCTGCCTGCCTAGATTCCTGCCTGTTCTGTTTATGCTGCTATTTGAAGGTATAAAATTAATCCCTGGAAACAAATTAAGCTATTTTTAATGGTTCACAGTCACGTATCAATTCAAATTTAATTTACTAGTAATTTAGCATAATCTTGTTGGTTAAGAATAAAATAACCTAAATTAACATTCGCCCAATTAGAGTTGGGCGATGTCGACCAATTTGGCATCGTACGATGTCTAATGTGAAACATCGCAATAGACGATGGCATCGTTGTCGTAGGCGGAGCGTGGGGGTTGGGTTTTTTTGCCCCGCCCCACAACTGACAAAAAAAAAATTGTGTTCACAAAGGCAGGTGAGAGAGGATTGAGCGCAGGAGTGATCGCATTTAGATCTATTTTCCTCTCACGGAAATGATTTACAGCGCTCGCCAGCATCAGTGGTGCGCTCGCTTATTAATGGCATAGATTTTCCGCCAAAGATTAAGTGTGTTTTTTGCAAACTGGTTGCTGCTGCTGCGGCACAGCAGAGGATTGCAATGCTGGTGCAGCATCGTGATGTCTATCGGACATCGGCGATGGACGATGGCATCGTCTATCGACCCAACCCTATTTCCAATACAGTCTAATAAAATGTAATCAGGAAAACAACAACAACTGCACCTGCTTATGAATAACCTATGGCTTGATGCTGGAGTATCTAAATAGTTTATAACAAAGTGCAAAAACATGAAAACTCATTAAACTTGTTATTTTTATGTAGGCCTCCGTAATTTAATGATGGGTTTAGGTTTCCCAAATGAATTAAGAACAGACTATTTGCTTAAGGCCAATTTTTTTGCGATACACCAAAACTTATGCAACAATTCATTTTTTAAGGATGACATCATCATGCACACCATTTTATTGGTAAAAGGCCAGTTGGATGGAAACAGGCTGGAGACAGCAAATTTTTGTCGCAAATTCTCTTTGATGATAACAAAACAGTGTAAAAACGGGATGGAAACTTGGCTACTGTCTGGTATAAGTCTCTTAATAGGCTAGAGGGAATTGCAGGTACGTCATTTAAAACCGTGGTGCTGGAGAAAAATTGTCAATTCAGAATATCCTAACACACATAATTTGTACATATAGAAACTTAATATCAGAGTTATAAAAACATTTTTTTAAAGAAATATACAGCATTGTTAACCAAATAGCATTGAGCTGTGTCATCAGCCAGTCTTTTGCCTTTTGATCATTTCAAGATAATGAACAGTCTGGGAACATCTCCAAACCCGATGGGCATGCAGTCCGAGTGGAGCACCTGATTCATTGCTGACTCTGTTGCTTTGTCTCTCAGCATTATGGGTAAAAAAAATCATCAATCAAAAGTATCATGCTACTGATAATGTAAATCCTATTCTTTTATTTTAGTGTATTGATGTGTTTTCATTCTTTTGCTGTTTTCCAGATCGCACATTTCACCATCTAACCATTGTGGTAGCTGGAAACTCTGCGGCAGTCCAATTTGGACAGGTCTGCATTCTCTTTGGAGAAGAACAACCAAATGCTGAAAATGTAGAACTATCAATTGTTCCTTTACAAAGGAAATTATCAGAACACCATGTCACAGTGATCAAAATGACTGGCTTACATGAGTCTGAACTTAACCTGGATCATGTCATTGGTCAACTTGTTCGTGAAAATCAAATCACTGCCTTTATCTTTGTTGTGAGACTGGGTCAGTTAACAGATGCTGATAAGATGGGTCTTGAATGGCTTCAGAGAGTATTTGGTGAAGATGTTCTTCAGTTTGTGATGATTCTCTTCACATATGAAACAGAAGAAGAGTGTGACACTATAACAGATGATCTAAAGAAAAACCCTGTACTGGAGCGGTTGCTGGAAAAATGTGGAGGAAGATATCACACCTGTAGCAAGATCATGAACAACCAATACGAGATTGGAGAACTGATGAACAAAATTAACCATCTGTACATTGAGAATAAACAGCAGCACTACACTGTAGAGATGTACAGCACAGCAAAAGAGAGAGAAGGCCAGAGTCAGTGTGAAAGGGGTAAAATAGTGGATGTGTTAATGATTTTATTTATAAATCAATTTAAGTAATATTAACTGGTTAAATGTTTATTAATTAGAACAAAAAACTCAAAGCCTTTTGTTATATAAGAAAAAGTATTCTTGAATGTTAATTGTCTGAGCTTTTGTTTCTTTGTTTCAAAAGGTGAACTTCTAGTCAATAAGGAAATAATGGATCCCACCACAACAACAGAAGCAGAAGAAAAATACTGTGTAAGAGCTGAGTTTTGTGTGTATATTAGCTAATTAATATTATCTGCTTGATAGTTGCATCTTCAAATTGGTTTTAATGTATGAACATTATATTATCTTGAGGGCAAGAAAATATATGACATATATCTACATTTAGAACAAATTTAGCTAAATACAGACAAGCTCAAGCTTAATTTTAGTCTTAGATCATGTATTAAAAGTTTTAACTAGCTTCTAAATAAATTCAGTCATGAGTAGTTCAATCTGCTGGAAAACTCTGTATTGAGTACACAGTACCTGAAGTGGACAAAAATTAAACCACACTCTAAAAAAATAAAGGTGCTTAAAAGATTCTGCACAGTGATGCTGGTCAAAGGTTCTTTATAAATAACCATCTCTTTTTTAATCTAAAGAATATTCTGTCACCACAAAGAATCTTTTGTGAAACAAAAAGATTCTTCAGATGTTAAAGGTTTATTATGGAACCATTTAGACAAAAAAGATTATTCTATAACAAATATATCACCTATATTTTTTTTATATTTATATTTAAGCTAAACAGCTCTCACTTTACATTGTAAATCAGTGATCTTCACAAGCATCTGACAAAAGAGTGCATTTGCAATGCTGCTTTTATGCTTTAATGAACAAGTAATCAAATGTTAATGTGCATTCTTGTGTAAGTAAAACTTCAGATGGTGTTGGATCCCCTCCCCAAGGATAGTTTTAGAAGGGACAATGAAAAATGAAACGAACAAAAAAAAAAAAGCTTAGAATTCTACTTTTTGTATATTTTGTAAATATTTTTTATGTAGTAGAGATGATATACAGCTTGTAACATAGTAGTGTCATTTACAACTAAACCTGCGCATCTTGCATTTACATTAAATGTAATATGCTTTTTATTTCACAGAAAATTGCAGAGGAGCAGACAACTGAAAATGAGGGACTGGGTGAGGGACCAAAAACACTCTTCGACAGATTGCACCTTGACAAGCATCGCTATAAACTGACAGCTTCAGATTTTCTTCAGTTAAATGCACATTCATTACAGCTGCATGAGTCTTGTGCTGAAGAGGAGCTGATTCAGACGTTCATACACAGACTGCTGATGATGAACTACAAAGCCAGATGTATTAATGTTAAGACAGATGAAGAAGGTCATACTCATCAATGCAACGATGATTCATTTAAACAAGAAGATGATTTTGATGACTTTTGTTCTGAATCAAATTCAGATGACAAAACAAGTAAAATTGACCCTGTTCATCCAATGGATGTTCAGATGGCTGTGTTTCATTGTGCTGATAGTTTCCTGAAGCAGCTGATGGTGACTAAACTGTCTCAATGTCAGTACGCTCTGCCTCTACTTGTTCCTGATCCATTTACCCAACAGATAGTGTTTCCTATCTGGACATTTAGACAAATCAGCAAAAGCTGGAAAACACAAAACACTGACAAAATGATCATCAGTCAAAACCAGATGGTCTACAAGGCGCAAACTCCAATGGTGTCTTTTTTCAGGTTTGGCTCTGTAACTTCATCCAAGTCTCAGCTGATAAACAGTCTGATCAATGAGAAACACAACACATTCTTCCACAGGAACTGTCCAGGCAGCAGCAGAAGCAGAGTACTGATGAATGGAGTAGTGGAAATTGCCTGGTTCTGCCCCACTGGGAAAAACACAGATAAATTCAATGACTGTATTGCATTCTGTAACCTCCACGGTGATGCAGGAGACAATGAGAAACAGCTACAAATTCTTACTGGAATGGCCTCAGTCAATGTTGTTCTTTTACCACAACTTCAGAGTAATGACAAACGAATGATACAAGTTAGTAAACTTTATCATGACTCAAAACCCCTTATTTGTGTTTTTGCTGAGAAAGATTTAGCTCTTTCTGAGACACGAAAAGGAAAATACAAAATTGGTTTGAAAAACAGAAACCAGTCAGCTATATCTGAGGAACTCAGAAGAGCTATAAATGATAGTGTCTCTTTGTCATCTTCCACTTTTGTTCTTGAAGATGTATCCAAAAGCTCAGACATCATAGTAGATGAGATATATGATGATGACTGCAGGAGTGGAAAAGAAGCAGCACAGCACATGATGAGATTACTGGAGAATAAAAAACTGACTGAAATCAAAGAATCAGTTCTGCCCCATCAGGGTAAACTGTGGCATCAGTGGTGTCAGAAGAACAAAGAACTACATCGACCTCAAGCTAATGAATCAGACACAGAGAGGAGTAAAAATAGTAGAGACTTGATGAAAATCCGTGAACAGCAGCATGAGTATGACATCAGTGATTTTACGAAGCTTTTCATTAAAGAAATGAACTCAAGTTTTCCAAAGAAGATGTTTTTCTTAAAATGGCTTGGAATCCTCCTGGATGAAAATACATCAGCTGACCTTTCTGCTCTTCATCAGAAGTATAATGAACAGTGGTCAAAAGTCTTACAACTGAAAAAGAACAATGAGAAATCTGAACAGCTTAAGACTGAACAAACAAAACTTGAGGAAATATCCAAGGAACTTCATGCTGCAGCCTTTGGCTTGGAGCACATCATGAGGGAGATTGGCCAGATATATGAGTCATGCTCATCTGTGCAGAAGATCAAGGTTGGTGTGGAGTTTGAGATCTCTTCTCTACCGAGTCTTGCAGCAGAGATGATGATCTATGGATTTCCGCTGGAGCTGATGGATGGAGATGCTGCTCATGTTCCTGCGATCTGGATTACTGCTGTTATAGATGAACTCATCAAGAAACTTGGAGACACAAGAGTGTTTGTGCTGTCAGTTTTAGGGGTTCAGAGCTCTGGAAAATCTACCATGCTGAATGCCATGTTTGGACTGCAGTTTGCCGTTAGTGCTGGCAGGTGCACCAGAGGAGCTTTCATGCAGCTGCTCAGAGTGTCAGACGAGATGAAAACACAGCTGAACTTGGACTATATTCTGGTTGTAGATACTGAAGGTCTTCGTAGTTCTGTTAGATCAACAACAGAGCATGACAATGAAATTGCCACATTTGTTGTTGGTCTAGCAAATATGACACTAATTAACATCTTTGGAGAAAACCCAACTGAGATGCAGGACATTCTTCAGATAGTTGTTCAGGCCTTCCTTAGGATGAAGAAGGTCAGATTGAATCCCCGCTGTGTGTTTGTGCATCAGAACGTTTCAGATGTCACAGCTGTAGAGAAAAACCTGGAGGGAAGAAGACGACTGCAGGAGATGCTGGATAAGATGACAAAACTTGCTGCTGAAGAGGAAGTCTATGATGCAGAATGTTTCAGTGATGTCATTGAATTTGATATAAAGGATGATGTGAAGTACTTTGCTCAACTCTGGGAGGGCAACCCACCCATGGCACCAACAAACCCAAACTACTGTGAGAATATTCAAGAACTGAAGGAAACTATTATGTCTCATCTGCTTAAATCAGATGATTTAGAGAATGGAGAATGTAAAATGAATCTGATAGTCTTAAAAGATCATATTCAAGAGCTTTGGGAGGCTCTACTGAATGAACAATTTGTGTTCAGCTTTCAAAATTCTCTGGAGATTGCGTCATACAGGAGACTGGAGACAGAATACAACAAGTGGTCTTTGACACTTCGTAGTGCCATGCTGGAAATTGAGTACACACTACACAACAAAATTGAAAATGAAGACATTAATGAGGTTAAGGAAAGTGATCTTAAAGTACAGCTAAAAGAGATAAGTGAAAGAGTGAAGAGTTCAATGTCAGGATTCTTTGAGAAGGACACAGATGTTGGAATACTGATTCAATGGAAAAACAGTTTTGAGATAAAAATTAAAGAGCTTCAAGAAACCATTGTAAGAGATACAAATAGGAAATTAAATAGGATGCTTCAGCAGAGAGACTTAAAGAAAAAGATTGATTCTCAGAGGATACTTCATGAAAACACTCTCTTTGAAAAGAGCAAAGAACTTGCCTTAAAACTCAAAGAGGAAGCAAAAGATGAAGGAACACTGAAGAATGAGTTTGATTTATTTTGGAAAGAGTGTGTGAAGAGAATAATCACAGACACTCCAATCAAAGAGATTGACATAATGAAGGAGGTGAAACTACTCCTCAGTGACATCTATAAAAGTGCTCCTGTAGACTCCTGGAATGAGAGCACTGATATTTTTTCTGTACCAACTTATTCAGATTATGTACAGCTAAAGAAATCCAGTTTTAAAAATGCAATCAAAGAGAGGCTTGGTAGTGTTCTCTCAAAAGAGGATGAAATTCAAATAAGAATCTTTGTCACAGATGTTTTACACCAAATATCAAAAAAGATCATGTCTTTTAACATTGCAAAAATGGGCTTCAATGTCAGCTGCATTCAGCAACTTGTAGATTACATCAAGGTGAGCGTTCAACAACATCAGGAAGGACCAGTGAAATATGTGTTCAAAAATGAATTCTCCATTGATTTGGTTTATTGCATCTTCAAAAAAACAGATGAGACATTCAAGCAGCAACACAGACTGTTTAGAGAAGCCAATGATCCTGTTCTCTATTTGGAGAAGAAGAAAGAGGAGTACTACAGTATTTTCCAGAAACACCTCCAGGGAGCTGCATCATCTGTCATTTTTGGTGAGATCTTGTGTCAAAAACTTAAAGAGTGCATTGAGCAGAGTGTCTACAGAAAGTCTGCAAGGGATCTGATAGATGGAATTACAAAACACTGTAGATCACTGAATGGAAGCAGATTGAATCTGGAGAAACACATCCTCGAGTTTCTGGCAAAAGAGGAGAATTTTTCTGCATACGTGTACTACATTGATTATCCCAGAGAACAATTAAAAGATTTCATCAGAGATGAAGTCAGTCAATATATGACTAGTAGGTTCAGTGTAAGCGTTTTGCCGATGATGCAGAAGAACTTTGAACTTCTGCAGAAGATGATCATTGATGCTGTTCATGAATCTACTGAACAAGTTCAAACAAACAGTGGAAATGTTGATTTGTGGTTGAAGACTTTCACACAGAAGCTTTCAGGTGTTATGATATTCTCTGAAAAAGACCTCAATGGAGTCAAACATGATGATGTTGACGATTTCAACCTTCTCAAAGAAGTGATAACATCAAAACTTCCTGCTAAAATGCTTGACACAAGCAAAGAGCTAAACACAGATACATTTTATGAAAAACTGGACCTCAGTGACAGACCGGATGAGATTCTGATCGATCAGTTCACTCAGTGCTGTTGGGTTCAGTGTCCCTTCTGTAAAGCCACCTGCACCCAAACAGAGAAACATGATGGAGATCACAGTGTACTTTTACACAGAATAACTGGAATCAATGGGCACTATTATGATAAAACAAATGAGCTTTGTACAGAATTTTGCGGGGCTGCAGTGGCAAGTAAAAACTGTTTTAAATCATCAGATATGTGGATTCCATATAAAAACTACAAAATAGCAAGAGAAGCTTTTAATGATTGGTCTTGGCTATTCACACTACAACCTTTTCCTTCTAATGAGCTATATTGGAAGTGGTTTGTGTGCAGATTCCAAAATAATCTGGAAGAGTACTATGAAAAGAAATTTACGATCCCAGGAATTTGGAAATTACACTCGAAATATGCAGCAATTCGTAGTTTACACATTAGTGGGCTATTTAGATATATTCGTTAGAAATGCACCATTATATTTGTATTTGTTCGAAACATTTTAGAAGTAGCAAGGTATAAAGTTGAATCCCTCGTACCACTTTCCTTTTATGTTCACTTCTCACACTGTAGATTAATGTTGCTCATCCAAATGGTGCCGCAGTGAAGATTTTTTGATAGTTGTCCACCTCTATAATAATTAAATAATTAAGCAGCTAAGCAGCCCAGGTGGGCCACTGATTTGGCGCTTAAGGTTACCAAGCATACTGCCTAGGCAATAGGAAGAGTGGGAACAGTGGCAATGTTGATGCTAATGTTAACGTCCATTTTTTGTCATATACTAAGACAAAATACGGCATATACGACCGTAATATACATTATATACGGCACCATTTGTATGAGCTAGAGATTGTTTTGTAACTATAGATCTCAAGGACACCTACTTATATACATATACAGGTAATCAAGAGAAACAGGAAGGCCTTTTAGTTTGCTTTTGAAGGCAAAGCTTACCAATACAGCTTTCTTCCAAACGGAGTGGACCTTGCTCCTCAGATGTCAACAAAATGTATGTTCAGACCTCTGGCCATCTGGCTTCCAAGAAAGTCTGGATTCTGAATTACCTGAATAATTGGCTTATATTGGCCCAGTCACATGCTTTAGCAGTAGCCCACTAAGACCAGTTTCTTGATCATTTAAGGAGCCTGGAACTTCATGTGAACCAGAAGAGTGTACTGCTGCCTGCTAAGCAGGCAACTTTTCTAGGCTTGGACTTCTCACACAATGAAAGTATAACACTCAATGAAAGTCTCCTGCATGTGTTTAATCATTCACAAGTTGTCTGAGCCCCTTTAGAACAGGTCTTTTAGTCCACATAGGCTTATGTCACAGGCTGATGAGTCTTCTGGCAGTTAGTAAGTTAATAAAAGTTCTATTAGTTGTTTAGGTTTAGGTATGTAATAGTTTACTGCCTGAAAAAAACATTGATTGCATCCAGATTCCTTTTGAGAAGACTTTTTCTTTTACCCATCTGTAGAGCCCTGATAATTTTATTGTTTCCCCTGTGTTGGCCATGTGGAGATCTTAAAAGAGGCAAAAGAGATATTGATGAATGCCACGAAGTGGTCACACAAGTTATATTATGTTTACAAGTTATGTGTAAGTATTAATGTTTTATTTTGATGACCTATTCAGTTTATTATGTTCTAATCTAATGTATACTATGTTATTGTTGTTTTTCCTGTGGTCAGGTTAATAAAACTCAGTTCAGTTGCAAGTTCTGTTCTCTTTCTTGATTTTATAATGTAATACAGTAAATTATAAATAAATAACAACTATTTATATGTTAAGCTTCATTTGTTTCTTCAACCCTGTTTTCATCTTCAACCCTGTCACACCGACATTTTCATTATTTTTTAAGTGTATGAAAAAGTAATTTAACGTTAGTTGAACTCACACTGAAATGTTAAGGGCAACCATAAAAATGTATATTTAAGTTCAAATTCTAAAGTCAAGCCACTTCTTTGATCAAAAAAATTGCAAGGTTTCTGTGACAAACAGTTCAGTTTCAGGCTTCAGTATAGCAAAAGAGAGATATTATTTGCAAATACTGAATGTGTGAGGGACATCTAATAGGAAAATGTAGATTTTTTTATTATGAATACATTTTATAATTATATTCAGAGAGCTGTGCACTGAGGAAAACACATAAGCATGCACATCTTGACTCCATTAATCTGAATCAAATTAGTACAATTTTGTGAGCATAATCTTATATTTAGTGATATATAAATGTCCATGAAGGCTGAAAGTCAAAACCCCTTTGTCACGCCCAGCTGGAGATGCCAGCCAAAGACACTCCAGCTCCCTATGAACTTTATGTGTTTTGTGTCTGTTTTCACCAGGACTTTTTATCCATGAACTTATGTCTCCGTCCACCTTGTCTGCTGTCGTGGTTGTTCATTAATGTCTCCGCCTATCTTGTTTGTTGTCATGGTCACTCATCTGATCTCCGCCCCCCATTTATGACTTTGTCTTGCCACTCTGGATTATGTTTGCTCCTCGTTCGACCCTCGCTGTGTGTACTGGATTATTCTACTGTCTCCGTCTTTGATATGCCCGTTTGCCGTTGCTCCAACCCAGCCATTGTTTACTCTGTGTTTGAATAAAACTGTCTGCATGTGAATCCGAATGTCTTGCGCCTCATCTGTGACAGATTGGCCAGCCCATACAGGATTCAGTGACAGTATGCCACAACGCCCATTCAGAGACTTTTGTTTGCCCCGCTGGCAGGATTACAACCCGGCTCCCGAATCCTCTTTGCGTTCGCTGTTTCAGCGCGGACGCCATATAGAGGATTACGTACAGGACTTCATTTCAGTTTCACACCGCGTCACTTATGACGAGGAGACGATTAAAGGCTATTTTTTATCTGGATTGAATCGCGAACTGCTGCATTATTTGCCCGTGGAGGACCGCAGTGATCCGGGTTCATTGTCGCCTGAGCTCTATGAAGACTGTGAGGCCCCATGGCCCCGAGCCACCAGATTCCGTGTGCGACTCAAAGACTCCACCAGGTCCGCCAGTGGCTGCACTACCTCAGGAGATGTCAGCTTTAGCCGTGGAATCTCCAGATTCCCCATTGGTGGCTGCAGAACCCATGGAGGTCCCCGAGTTATTGTCCGTTTGGCCAAGAGGTGTGCCATCACAGTCTATTCGGTCATGGAGGGCGATGGTAGTGTGGTTCACTGACTGTCAGGTCTCAGAGGGCGCATTCACAGTCTGGTTGGTCTGGGAGGGCGATATCACTGACTGTTGATTGCAAGAGGGCGCAATGTCAGTCTGGTGGCCCCAAGAGGGCTCTGTCGCTGTCTGGCCGAACCAGAGGGGCTCTGCTGCCATCCGCTTCGCCCTGGAAGATGGCCTTGCTGTCTGTTTCGCCCAGGTAGGCGTTCCCGCCGCCCACTCCGCCCAGGTGGGCATCTGCGCCGATGGCTACACCCTGGAGGGGTTTCGAAACTATCTGGTCGGCCCTGGAGGGCATGGTCGTCATCTGCGTTGTCTCGGAGGGTCCAGCAATCATCTGCTCTGCCCTGGATGGCTTCACCTCTGTGGATTCCGCCCAGGTGGGCGTTTTCCGTCACCCGCTCTTCCCGGGTGGTCGTTTCGCCAGCTTTCAGGAGCGTCTGGAAGCCCAGCTGGAGCTGCCAGCCAAAGACTGTTTATGGCACTCCAGCTCCCTATGAACTTTATGTGTTTTGTGCCATTGTTTTGCGTTTTCACCATTAAGACTGATTTTTAATAGGTTTTAAGGAAAAATATGTTTTGATTGAGTCTTGAAGAACCAGCACCTTATCCTCATGAATCACTGTATGAATAATTTCTCTTCCAGAATCTGGAGTCTGAATTTTGGGAGTTAATATTGTTCAATCTCCGCAAGAAAGGCTTTTCAGGATAGGAGATATACTAAAATTAAGCTCCCAAAATTTACTGCCAGATTATGGAAAACAAATTCTTCAAACACTAGTTCAAGAGAGTTCAATTTCTTTTTTGGTTCATTTTATCTATAAAAGAAAACCTGCCTAAGGAGTTATAAGGAGTTTTTGACTTTTTAGCCTTAGACAATGGACATTGTGCAATTATATATGATTAAATAGAAAATAAATAGTTGTTATTAAGATTTATGAGGTTTGGGATGGGTAAAATGTTTTTGGAATGAGGTCCAAGTTTATGTGTGACCTTATTTGTTTGAGTCTCTATTGTTATACATTATCAACTATATAGCTTAACTAACTTCACAACTTTTGTTTGTGACTGCACAGGTAGAGCAAGATCATGTCTTTGTCCTCTTTCATCAACAAGTACTTTCTTCAGTGTAAATGCATTGAAATTCCTCTTATCCCATTTTAACATTTAACAAAAGAGTCAGGTTTACGTTAGGTTTATGTTATGCTTATGTAACCGGTGACAACCGAATTTCTTGTAAGTTGTCAATGGACCAGTAAGCTTAGAAGCTGTAATGAAGGAAACGGGAACATGCGGATTCATTTGCATTGGTTTATTTGGAGTCAGACAGTCAGGGTAAACAACAGCGTCAGGAGCAAACATAGACAATTCAGAAACATCAACGATATTCTAGGCAAAGGACAGGGTAGGCAGAAAACAAAAGAAATAATAAAAAATAAATAAATAAAAATCACAAGACGAGATGAACATATACTGGTGAAAATGAGTGAGTGGGAGTGGTGATGCATTGCAGCTGTGAGTGGGAGTGCAAATCTGAAACTGATGGGAAATGCAGTCCAGATAACAGAGGTAATGGAGTGACTGCTTGTGGAAATGAGCCCCTCACCTACGAGCAGCTTCAAGACGCTCCCACCATAACTGTCCAGGGCGGAACAGGCCACAGAGACGCCCTCCAGGGCGGAGCAGGCATCGGGACAGAAGCTCACCTGGGCAAAGCCGCCAGAACAGAATCTGAGGGGAAACTGGAATGAGTTGTCAATGGCTGTGACAGGGCCAGGCAAGGGTTCAATGGCCCAAACTGAGGGACCTGGAGGCAGTGCAGCCACCAGAGGAACCTCCTGAGAGTCTATGACCAGATTCTCTGTCACTAGGGACTCAGAAGAAGACCTGGGAACACACCCATAGGGACAGTCAGTCTCTGAAGTGGACATGGAAAGGCCCGCGGTCCTTACCAAAATCATTGGTGGGTCCACCAGCCATCTTGGGTGGTGACTGGGACTCAGAGTTGGTGATCTTGACAGTGTGCAGTGCTGTGTTCACTGGAAGTAGGGTTCTCTTCCTCATCCGCAATGCCCACTATGAATGTGGAGCCTGCCATCACCAGAGCATACTCCATAAAGTCCATGAGACTATACTCAAGTCTCCTATTGGGCATCCATGATTTGATAGGTTTCGTTCAGTCCCCAACTAAACAAATCTTTCAACATGTCATCCCATGGAACCCAACAACAAAGTTCGTAGAACTGAACAACATATTCCTCAAATGACAGTCTATCTTACCTTACGTTGAACAGTTGTTTGCGTGGATCTTAAACTGGTCTGAATTTTCGAGTGAGACTGCTGGATCCTGTTGTGGCAAAGTCTTCTGTAATGAAGGAAACGGGAAAAAAACGGGAGGAGACCTGGTTTATATACTGGTGATAATGAATGAGTGGAAGTGGTGATGCACTGCACTGTGAGTTTGAGTGCAAATCTGAAACAGGTGTGAAGGTGCAGTGTCTGATGGGAAATGCAGTCCAGATAACAGAGGTGATGGAGTGACTGCTTGTGGAAATGGGCAAGAGCTCACAGACCAATTCATGACAGAAGCGTAGATTCATCCAAGGAGAGAGATTTTGCAACAGCAGCGAACACTCAGACGCGGGGTTTGAAATAAGAATAAGAAAATTTTTATTTTACAATAACTACAGAAATAAAAAAGGCAAACAATTTTGTGTGCAATGGCCTCAGTTTAGTTTAGTTTAGTTTAGTACTACATTCAGTAGTAACGACTGTTTTCTTTCCCTACAGGGCTTTTTTCAATACCATTTCTCAAGGTAAGTTGATATTTCTTGTTTTTTCCTCTGTTAACAGCTAATTCACACAGTTGATGCGTAAATATGTTTGTGATTAACTCTGTTAACAACCTTTTCCCTTATTTAACCAATTTGTTCTTAGTTTAGTTACTCAACACTTTGAACATTTACCCATAAACCCCAACAAAGTATTTGAAAGAATAACACAACCATTTACATGCCTCTGTGTACCAGATCTATGTGTTAATTCTCTTATTTGACATTCCCTTTTTAACAACAATAGCGTTCCACTTAAATCCTATGCAATCATTTGTACAATTATCTTGTTTAACACACTGTCACCAGCCGCGCCTCCATGGCTCTCCCCGTAACTCACCCGGACTCTTTTCACCCACGCACATTCCTTGATTCGCTCGCCAGGTGCGGCTCATTTCACAGACTATTTAAACGGGAACTCCACGTCAGTTCGACGCAAAGTCTTGATTGGCCCCGGTAACAATTCTGAGCGGTTTTCCTGTTTTTTATTCTGTTTTATTTTGGGTTGTCTTCTGGTTATTCTGATTCTCTCTGCCTGGCCTGATTTATTCTGGCTGGTCCTTGATTACGATTCCAGCTTGCCTTCTACATATCTGTCTGCTGTGTACCGACCATTGCCTGCCTGACTATTCTAATAAAAGCCGCAAATGGATCCAAACGTCTCTGAGGATACTTCACACACACAAAGCATGTTAATGTTGGTATTTCACACGAATTACCATTATTTTTGTCTCCATTTCACTCTTATGTCTCTTTTCATCCTTTATACCAAACAAAATAAACGATTCATTTATGATACACAAGACTTGTAAATTAATTGCACTTGTGACATCCTGTTAATAGCAAAATACATGACTTTAAATTTATACTGTTATATGGGAAACTTGTGTTTAACCATTTATAAATTTGAAATCACATGGAAGAAATCAAATGGAAGAAAGCGTGGTCTTTGTCATCCAAATATTTAATAACTAATAAGGTAATAAAAACTAATAAGGTTAATAGCTAATAATCCTAAAAAGGATGTTTCTTATAAGTAACTTCATCTTTTTTTTTTAACCTGTAAAGCTTTATATGGAAAAAAAGTTTCCAGATATTGATTCTTTATGCTCATTTTGTGGGTCTGAAGATGAATCTATGTCCCATCTTTTTTGGGAATGTACACTAATTCATTTTGAAAGAAATTTTGTACTTTTGTAAATGCTCTTTCGACAGTTTCTGTTTGTCTTATTTGGTTGTCATAATTTTACAAAAGAAGGATTTTTTTAATAAATTTGTTTATTTCACTTGCAAAAGTCTTTTTGAACAAATGTAAGTTTCAAGGTGCTAATCCTTTCTTTCCTATTTTCTGTAAGGACCTTAAACTTTACATGGACACTCTTCTTTTATCCATCAATTCCAAAGCCCTTAAAACTGTATCATTGTGTCTTCTCATATCGTCTTACTTTTGTGACTAATCATTTTATTTTTAATCGCTCTTACCACTGGCATTGATTTTGTATCTTCTTTCTGACATTAATAATAATGAAAAAAACAACAACATGCGTTTAGAACACAGAAAAATCTAAATGTTTCTGCGGTTACACATGTGGTTTCGATATACAAACATTAAATTGCTCTTATGTCTTTTATATTCCCTTCTAAAGCACTGAATCACCTGGAGCAGCGATGGACATACTTTATTTTTATTTATTTTCATAGTTTTGATATTTTTTGCTCTATTATTCTGTCTCAGCTACTACCAACTAGTAAACTGGGTTACACTTAGCCGCTGTATTGTGTTTACTTTTCTTTTTAGCAAAGTTAGTTGGCTATAGAGGAGTTTTGTTATATTTATTATTTTGACCCCCCCCTTTTTTGTTATTGTCATTCATTGAATTATGTAAATAAAAACTACTCTCTTTTGCTGCAATATTCGGGGCCAAGCACCGAAGGTATCCGTTGGTGCTTTTATTATTCAACTATTTAGAATTTTGTTCTAAATTGCTGTATCTTAAGAACGCATTAGAATTTTTTTTCGAAAATAGTTACATAAATGTTCAGCTTTGTGTCAGGTTTTGCCTTATGATTTGTGCAGCATCGCATTTTAGCGCTTAAAAAACATTTGGGGATATCGTAGAAACCACTACTCCAATCGACACAAAACCACTGTAGGACATTCGGAAACATAGAATGCTGGCAACATGCTAATGCCCATTTGCCAAAATTATGATAGGAAATCGCACAAAAATCCAAACAAAGTCAGAAGTCAGAAATTGTATCTCTTCTTTTGAACAAAAATGAATGTAACTCCAAAACGAAATGAGAGATTTTCACCAAATTTGAGACACAAATGTATGGGCACGCTCTAATGACACATGCAAAATTTGGTAGGATACTTAGTGGTGCTATAATTGAACAAAACATGAAATTGCCATTGACTACAATAGAGTATTATGATAAAAATGCTACATTTTACCAATGCATTGGTGTACTTTGTATGTACCATCAAGACCATGACCTGAAAGTTTTGAGACAGTGCCTGCTTGTGGTCAGAAGTGATAAGCCATTTTATCCCATTATTAGAGGCTGTATTTATGATTTTTTTTTTTTTTTGCTGTTTCAATCACAATGATCTTAAATTGCTTTTATTACTCTTTGTTGCATTTGGTCTGATGCTCCTTGTCATACTTAGCTCCTGTTTGTGCTGCTGGAGTGTTTGGCCCCGTAATTGCTGCTTGCAGCTATATATATTTTTTCTTAATTATGGCCATTCTGGGACTGGAGAATTTTGAACAATATTGAGTTATTTTTAAGTTAAACATAATGTGAAAATAAATGTATACATATCATGTTTTTATATTATTTTAATTATTATTTATTATTATTATACATTTTATTATTTTGCATACAAATTGCTGCGTATTCCTTCCATGAAGGGTGTCTTTTATTGCATCAAAATGCTGTATTAGGCTCATGTGGTACAA
The DNA here is from genome assembly GCA_032359435.1 of Enteromius unitaeniatus. NCBI lineage: Eukaryota > Metazoa > Chordata > Actinopteri > Cypriniformes > Cyprinidae > Enteromius > Enteromius unitaeniatus. The sequence goes on from JAUMHI010000021.1 coordinate 1,584,834, forward strand.
ATATGATAAGTTTAACAGATAAGTACTTTTTTTAAATCATGTTTTTTCTTTATGTTATCATGTTTTTATAGTGTTTTATTGTGTTAGTTAGCTGTATTTTTTGTTGTTTTTTTACCTAGTAAAAAATAGCCCAACAGCAGTTTGTTTAAGATTAGTTGGAATGCACAATGAAAAAACATGACTTTTGAAAATTGTTTAAAACAATTAAACAAAAAAAGGTTTCTGCAAATAAACTCTTCATATATATCTAGATAAAAGGGATATGCATACAATTTCACAAAATCAGGTTCTACAACCTTAGAAAAGTTGGCATGCCGCTCGTTTTTTAATTTAATTAAGGAGACAAGAAAGACCAAATAATGAAAGCCATCTTCACCTAAATACTGATTTTCAAAAGTAAGCAACTTGATCAAGCTGCTTTTTTCTCTCTAAAATAAATGGGCCCTTCAGTAACTTTCTTCACTGACCACTGTACAGGTCAATTTTCACGAAGGAGATGGACTCAAAATAGTCTTTTTGGCCTTTCTCATAGATGACATAGATGTATTTATGATCCACGGTTTCATTGCCTTTAAGTGATGTCATACATGAGTATCCACTTGGCCCGAGCCAGATCTTCAGAGTTTCTTTTACCCATGATTTACCATGATTCAGAGACCAGCGAAGGGTGAGGTTCACTCCTAAGGAAAACAACACCACATTTCAAGTAGCTTACAACGACATATACACGTATGAATGAGCTATTACACATGCTCCTCTCCCAGTGCTCACAGACATCGGAATAAAAATCAGAGAGAAATAACATGAAAAAAGATATGCATAAAATCAGAGTTCACAGAAAACCTGAACAAGAAAGTAGTTTGTTACTAAATATTTCTCTGACAATACTAAAGCACTGGACATTTGGAGGTCTCCCTCATGATGTGTGATTAAAAAGGGAAAGCTCCATAATGTACAGTACTGCAGTACAGGGATGTAGAAACGCTGATCATGCTCACTGCTGTTTGTGTTGGCTGGGTTGGTGAAGTACAGCACTCCTTCCTTCTCTAAAGCTCCAGCTGCGACTGCAGGATCCTCTAGTGTGTGATCAAACACCAGCTCCTCCACCGGCAGAGACTCACCTCCATCCAGACTGCGCACCACCATACGACAGCGGCAGTGGTAGTTTTTATTGTTGCGCACATTAATCACAATGCTGCCGTCATCCAGCTCCACTGGCTTTAAGGGAAACACACAACAGAAGTCTGAAGATTTAACAAACTCTTCTAAACCATTGTTCTATCACGCTACCACACATTTTGCTGAAACAGAACAGTGAATAGTCCATCATCTTCCTACCTGACACTCATCTGGTTCAAAGTCCAGGTTGTTTTTGCGCTGGTTGTAGGGAATGCTTTTTAGTTCAGCTCCGTATCTCCAAGTATTTCCATGATCGTCACTCAGGATACAAAACACACCGTCTCCAGCGATGCTGCCGTGACCACACACAACCAGACGCCCAACAGCAGGTGGGTGATGTTTCTGTGAGCATCATTAGAGAAATACATGAGATCTGAGATCAAATGAGTATTTTGCAGTCTGTGGTATCAGTTATTTCAGATAATCCCAAAGCTAATTGCCAAGAAAAAATTTTATTAAGCAATAATATGCTTTTAATGTCACTCAGACTAGGTTTGGTTATGGCGCTTTTCCACTGTGTGGTACGACTCGGCACAGTTTAGTACCACTTTAGGAGTGGGCGGGATTATTCACATGTCGTTATAGTTGCGCAGCCCCTACTTCTGTGATATCATTGCAAATGCGCCACAATCAAACACACAACAATGGAGTATTTTTCATTCTGCGTCGCTTGAGAGGAACATCTGTACTTCCTCAATTGACCACGAAACAGCCATTTTTGGTTAATACAAAAAGGTGCATTTCTTCAAACAAAACAGTTGCGTCCGATCCTTCACTGGCTGTGCTGATTTAAATCTAGGGGGTCTGTTGTGTCTTGTGTGGCAAGTTCAGTGACGACGTAATGAAGATTTTCTCAGGCCAATCAGTGACCAGCAGAGATTACACGTCACGTCTTGGTAACGGTTCGGCTCGCTTGGAACCTCAGCTGAGGTGGTAATAAAAAAAGGACCAGGTACCAGGTACTGTTCCCAGTGGAAAACCCCCCAAAAGTGAGCTGTACTGAACCGTGCCGTACTATGCAGTGGTAAAGCGCCAAAAGAGGACATATGACTGACAGGTAAAGCAAGCAATCACATTTCATGTTGGGCCACATCATGTTTAGGGGCATGGTAATGTCCTCACAATAACAGACCGGTGTATAAAAAAAGATTCTATGCTGCAAACTTCAAATGTTTCATATACTTTTGAAAATCCAATATTTAGTTGAACCTGATAAGCACTTATTGTCAGTTCCATAAAGGGGGTTTGGCTACACAACATCTGTTTTCAGGTGGAACATTAAATAACAATTTTACAATCCTGTATAATTCAATCAATATGACGATTATTTCCAGTTGATTTCCAAAACTGTGGCAGGCATTCAGCCATCGGGCCGTTGGCATGATGTCCAAGGCTGAGAAGGTTTGGTAGGCAGTTCATTAACTGCATATGAAATGAATAATTAGGTAATAATTATGTATGGTCATCACGAAGTGTGGGTCACCCAACTGTTTCTATGTAAATATTCCAGAACATGAAGATATTTCAGCAGAGCATCTATTGGGAGGATTCATGTGATCTAAAAACCTCTATTAATGGAATTAGCTTAAGTTTTGTCTAAGTTTCTGTATTCAGCTTATCATTTTTGATAAGTACTTTCCTTTTTTGAAGTATGTTCTAATAATAAATAATAATATAGATAATAAATTCCATAGCATTCAAATTTCCATTGAAATGACTGGAATTCATCAATTAAATTTCTCAGAACAATGAAAAATAAAAAAAATGTCATTGCGATATTGTAGCCACTTACATGGCTGAGTGTGAGTCTATGTGAGTTGAGAGTGAGGTTACAATTAATAACTCAGGTATTAAATTAGGCATCTATTGGAATACCTGTATACCGAAGCCAGGTCCAGGAACAAAACTCATGATCCCCAGTTGAGGGTTAAGGTTTCGTGGGGCACTCCAGGTGAACCCGTCATCCAGACTCTGTACCATCATTGTGTTGGAAGGCTTGCATTGATGACGGTGGAAACACACCGAGTAGATGACTATCACAGCACCAGTCACTTCATCCACAACAACTGAACCCAGATTCAACCCATCTACTAGAGAACCATCATCCACTATGAATGAGGTGGGAGACCAGGTGTCTCCTGAAACGCATCAGAGGAAAGAGATGGTTGGAAGAAAATGGAAAAGAAAACCGTATCAGGTGAGCTAGACTAGGATGACTCAATCTGACACACCTCTGTCTGTGGAACGCCTTAAAGCGATGAACTTGGCTCCAATGTCCTTATAGGACAGCTTCCGGGCCTCTGCAAAAGCCAGCAGACTTCCCTGAGTAGTGAAGGTGAGGAGGGGAATTCTGTACGTGTGAACTTCTCCAATTCCACCACCGACCCAGAGCAGCTGTTCATCAACAACAGCTGGATTGATCTGTCCATGTAAAAAAGTAAAGAAATAAAATGATACAGGTTACAACTATGTAGTAAATAGCTAAATCAATAAACAAGCTGAGACGAGGCTAGCTGTGTTTACTCTTAAAAGACTTGGCTACAAATAAGTTGAATATTTCCTCAGTTTTTGCTCAGGAAAATACTCAAGATCAATGAATTCACATACATTATCCTCATTTAAGACAGTTCTGAGAGTTATAGCCTACACAATACAATAGCACACAAAGTAACTGCTACAGAAAACAGATGTATGCGTACTTGGACTGTAGTTATTGATATATAGACCATAAACTTCCTAGTCTTGTGACAACCCGCCATCTTGCAATATTAATGTGCTATATTGTAGATTGCTGGAATATCTGTTCGTAATTTCATATTTATAATCTCAGTCTCAGATATCTTACTAGCTTACCGTTTCATTTCGCGCAAACGAACACAGCACCGTAAGAAGCAAAATCCGCGAAAGAGCCTGAATCATGATGGAAACTTGATCAAGTCATGTGCGAACTACTGTGATTTTTCCTGAAGGCACTTTAAAGTCCACACAAGTGCTCAACAGAGTCAGGCAATGAATGACAAAAGACATGAGAACTGGTTTAACAGACCGGTTTGGTTTACAATAATGAGATCAGCGCGAAAACACATCATTGACATGTAAAGCCATCAGCTGTAGGCTACCTTTAGACTTTGCTTGACTAACTTAATATTAAGTGAAATATTGTAAATATTAACAAATCTAGACCAATCTTTATACTAAAATTACCCGTTAATTTTTTTCTCAAATGTGTTTATTTATTTGTTGACAGTATGGCTGTGATAAAAAATGTGATAGGCTAATTACAAAAGAAACAAATCTTGTCCTTTAAGGGGTGTGGTGCCGACAAATAATTTTACAAGTTTTCATAAATATCTGACAGTGCTGACACTGCTTTTTGTCTGTTTGTTTGCTTGCGAAAGAAGTCAATACTTAAACACGTGCTATTTATTTATTTAGGCTATTTACGTACCAAAAGCGGCAGTAAAGTTCAGCTTTGCATCACATGAATTAAAACTTATTCATGATTAACACTTTAAGAATATTTCCGTCTTCGTAAGTGTGAGATGTCTCTATGAATTATTGTGTAATTTAATATGGTGCATTTGTATTAAGAACCTTTTAGTGATCATCTCAGGTTAATTAGTAGAAATGCTGATCTATTAAAATATAATGTCAAGTAAAGCTCTATTCGCATCTGTCTTGGATATGGGTGGAACATGGAAAAAAATACATGGAGCTGCTTTATCAAAATAGAAAATTTATTGAACACTAAAATGTGTTCCTGTGCAATCTGGCAAACAAAATGAAGTCAAATGTGTTGGTATGAAATTGAATTAAGCCTTTTGGGTGACTTTTAACACAAACATGCATGTACTATTTAAAATTCACAAAGGCCACAATGGGTATAGAAAACCTTACAACCTGAACAACATGAATTACATAGTTCAATATAAAATGGGGTCTTCACAGTTGTAAAATTTTCAGAACAAACACTGATTGCTTAGTGCCTATGTGTCTCAAACCATTGTGTTTTTCAGTTTATGCCAGACATTTTAGAGGCCTTCATTAATTTAAGCAACACCAGGGATTGGAGAAACACCTCATGATAATTCAAATAAAATCACATTGCTGTATTCAAAATGTTAATTCAAGACTTCAGTCGTGACATCCCAACTGCAGTCAATACATATCAATCACTGTTATACAGTAGCAAACAACAATTAAAAAAAAAGTTGTAGTTTCATGAACATTCACTTAACTTTTGTAAACAACAAAAACATAAAAGAAATAAAAGGTTCAGCCAGAAAAACAGCAATGGAGCGGTTTAAATACCATTAAAAAGCCCCAAAATGATAGACATTTTTGTGCGCTGACAGGTAAAAACAAAGAGCAGTGGGAACGATCATAGATGTTTTTTGCTGTGTTGATTAGCGTCACACTGAATTGAATCTTGATTATTTCTGAAGTGAAAATTATATAAAACAGTTCATATAGTGGACCAGATTTCATGCAAATAAATGCAAAAATTACTTTGCATTAAGATTTTACCATGGCTTTCTCAAAAAGAAAAAGTTAATTTTATCCCTTTTTTTGGCTCCTCCACCCATTTTGTTATTTCCCTCCGTATAGATGGATTTTGGCAAAAGAGATGGTCTCACAGTAATCTTTATGGCCCTTTTCGTAAATTACATAAATGTATTTGCTGTCCTCAGGAGAATCTCCCTTGAGTGATGTCAAAGAAGAATAACCACTTGGCCCAGCCCAGATCTGGACTGCCTGTTTATCCCATGACTTCCCATCCGTGAAGGACCAGCGAAGCGTTAGATTGACCCCTGTGCAAAAAAAATAGCAATTAGTTTACCATGAAGCTATAACTGTGTATAACTGTGATATACATGAGCTCTTCCTCACTGTGTTGAGTGCTGGAGGGGTTGGTGAAGTACATCACTCCTTGTTTCTGCAGTGCTCCGGCTGCGACGGCGGGGTCGATCAGGGTTTTGTCAAACACCAGCTCCTCCACGGGAAGAGTCTCACCTCCGTCCAAACTGCGCACTATTATTCGACAGCGGCAGTGGTAGTTGTTCTGGTTGCGCACATTGATGACTATACTTCCGTCTTCGAGTTCCACTGGCTGTTAAGGATGAGAGAAAGGATGAACATAAACCACATAAACCCGCAACACACACGCACGCACGCACATGCATGCATGCATACAAGCACATGGGTAGAATAAAATTACATTTAAAAAAAATCCTTATCCATTAAAGACTGGAGAATTCACTGAAAAAAAAATCTACAGGTGAGAAAACCTAAAAGTTTAAGGCTACCAGCTGTTAGCTAGTCTTAAAGTGCTTCAAAGACTCAAAAAGAGCAACTCAGAAGCAGAAAGTCTGACATACTGCATTTCATTAAATGACAAAAAAAGAAAGAAAAAAAAAAAGAGCATTGCAATAGCCAGATTCAATTAAACCCAATATTTTTTGTTTACACTTGGATACATTTGAACATTTGAAGTGGATAAAACATTTCATCCTAAACCCCGAAATGTGTTCTTGTTTTAGTAACAGATTAGTACAGATACACACTGCGTATCAAGTTGTTTACCTGACATTCGTCTGGGTTGAAGTCCAGTTCTTGTTTAGGCTGGTTGTAAGGGATGCTCTTCAGGGCAGCGCCATATCTCCAGGATTCACCATGATCATCACTCAGGATGCAGAAGACCCCATCACCAGCAATGGATCCATGGCCACACACCACCAGACGGCCCACATTGGGAGCATACCGTTTCTGTAAACGCACAGGTATATGAGCAGACGAAAAAGGCTGGAAAAGTACCGTGTCAGCTTTTCTGTTCTCCTTTATAAACCAGCACTTAACCACACAGACAGTCAAAAGTAGTTTTATATAACCCAAGGATTTATAACAGCCTCATAAACAACAAGAAATCATTAAAAATGCCTGAATGAGGAACAGAAAGGAGACAACGCTAACCACACCTGTATGCCGAAACCAGGCCCTGGAGCAAAACTCTTCACCCCCAGCTCAACAGAGAGATTTCTTGGGGCGCTCCAGGTGAACCCGTCATCCAGACTGTACACCATCATGGTGCTGGAGGGGTTGCACTGATAACGGTGGAAACACAGAGCATAGATGAGTATCACAGCACCAGTCTCTTCATCCACAACGACCGAGCCTAGATTCAACCCGTCTGCCAGGGAACCATCATCCACTATGAAGGCGGTGGGAGACCAGGTGGAGCCTGAGAGATAGACGAAAGAGAAAATTAAATTTTATTTAAAATAGCCATTTATGACTGTAGTGAAAGCGGATGGCCTGCCTTTGTCTGTGGAGCGTCTCAGTGCGATAAACTTTGCGCCAATGTCTCCAGAAGACATTTTCCTGGCCTCAGAGAATGCCAGCAGACTTCCACTCGTCGTGAAGGTTAGAAGAGGGATCCTGTAAGTGTTGACCTGACCGGCTCCACCGCCAACCCATAGCAACTGCTCCTCGTATATCAGCGGGTCAATCTGTGGACAATTACAACAGCAGAATAAAGGAATGAAGAATTGCCTTAAGAGTGCATCTTTAAAATCAATAGACAATCACATGACAAAACTATTCAATCAGTGCAAAGACAAAAAAGCATTTAACAGTAATATAATGATGAATATAAATAAAACAAGAATAATACATAAACATAAATAAACGAACAAATCCTCTAAAACAGACTATTTATAGGTTATTTTACAATATCTGTAAGAATGCTGACAAGACAAAAATAATTTGTTTGTGCAGGTTAATGTGCCTGTGACATGATTGTTTGAAAGGCACAACATTTTTACTGGGATATACAAACACAAAAAGCAATATAATTATTATAGTAAATATAATTATTTTTAATGAGATCTGTTAGACCACTGCAAAACTCAACATTGTATTCTTTTGTTGAAAACCCACTAAATACTTCAAGCAAGGCACCACTAACATTATAAAACTTTAGTTCAATTACACACTTACTCCCTGCATGTTACGTTACACGTTGCAGTCAGCATGCATTTAAAAGCACAAATAACAAACATTTCAGTTTGAGGACAGAGCAGGACAATATCACGTGACATGCATTTACCTGGAGCTCGTCTGCACGCGCGCAGGAGAGCACCGCGAGCACAAGAATAATTCCTAACTGTCGAATAAAATCCATGGAATAAACAAAAGACAGCGACGACAGCGCAACTATGACTGCAGTAAGTAAAGAAGAAGCGAAAATGTCTTGATTAAGGTATTAAGTTCCTTTAATACGGCTTGTGAAGCCTGAAATATCTACATGGCCACAACACACGACTCAGTTTCATATCTTTACCAGAAAGTCATATGACTGCCACCGCGTGACGTCAGAGTCACATGCCAGATCAGTTTACATAAAAAATAGGGCGGACGTGGGAAATGCGTTATTTTATGTATTAAACCATTTTAAAACGATTATTGTTTGCAATGTATTGGAAGAATCTTTGTAGACTTGGTCGGGTATTATTTTGTTTACGTTTTATTCATAAATTAAATGTTTTTTATTTGTCTGTATTTATACATAATAGCCTATATTATAATTATAATAGGCTGTAAGCATCATACAAGATTATATGTAATAATATTTTTACGTAACAATGTTTACGTTAATTTCTCCTTACAGAAAAAAAGGCATTTCTGGGGCATTTAGGAGTATAAATTAAGTCTGGTGCTGTCAGACCGCCTTCAACCTAAACATTTCTACGTTAAAATCGTTTCTTACCTGCAAAAAGGTTTCAGTTCTTCAACTGCATGCTGTTATTGTGTCCTCTTGTGATCACTTTTACTTCCCAGCAGGTGGAGTCAGTGAGTTCAGAGTCATCAGAAATCCAAGAGCTGTCTTATATAGTTATTGGTCTCTATGCGTCCATGATCATATCTTACTTGACTAAAGTTGATTAATAAGTACTGTATGTGTTCACGTGGCGCTCTAAAACCATGATTTATGTCATTTTTATCTTCTAAGTGTGCTGAAATATAGCAGCAGAGACCATTAGCTAGATGAATCTTGAGGGAAGATAACTGTCCATTTCACAAAAGGTGCAGTTATTTCGCACATAATTGTCTTTAGTAAGTTTAAACTGAACCTTTTTAGCCTTTGGGAAGCTATTTGTAAGATTCTGTTACTAAACAGCCTAAACTGCTACTGAACACTCTAAACTTTCTATAATAATGCTGAAGGTAAAATGCAATTGAATTGAAATAACTAGTTTTAAGTAAAAAATAAAGTTTTATAAACTCGTCTCCAGCATGCTGCTGCATATTATATTAAAAATAATCGTCACCATAGAACAAAAACACTTTACAATAAACCCTTAACGCTCAAACAATTTCTACATTTTTAAATAAATAAATAAATATAACAACAACAAATATTTTATCTTTGTAAAGGTTACTTCTGCATATTATAATATGATTACATATGCATCTGAATTATACTGTGCTAATTTAGATGCAATTTTTAACAAAGCCAGTTGATGGCATTAGTGTACTGTCAATTTTATTTTCATGCTTTTTATTTGTACTTGCCCAGGCCTTAAAATTTAATAAATAAATAATTCAACAAACTTTTTAAAAGAAAAATGAATCTGACATTTTAGTTATAATTATCTGAATTTTATTTTATTACCAGGTGTATAAAACCAACCCACTAAGCCACTCCTAGAGAACAGTGCAATTGGACTTTTGACTAAAAAACGGTTTTGTTTATTTTCTACAAACTCAATGACCAGCACCAGTTTTGGCAACAGTTATTACACATAGAAAGACCATAACATTATTATCTCCTGTATCTTTCTCCTTCCTTTGCTCACACACATTCAAGCACAAGCACACACATATCTCGGCAAGGGTTTGTGAAATTGTGTGTACATTCCTGCAGTCATGTGTTTAGACTGAGCTGAGTCACAAGCTGAGAGAAAAAGAAACGACACAAAATAAAGAGATAGAGGAAGAGCATGAGGGGGAGGGTTTAAAATCAGTTTTGTATTTGAATAGAGGAGGAAGACGCACTCACTTAGAGTGAAAGAGAAAGAGAGAGCTTAAGAGACCACAAGAGAGGAGCCTGTTGGGTAAAAGACAAAACAAATATGAAGAGATAAATAAATGACAGTTAAAACAGTGGGAGGAGCCTAACAAGGAAAAAAGAGCGACGGTTGTGGCAACAGCAGGCATGACTGAGAAGAACCTGAGGCAGACACAAGGAGAGTAATGAAGAGATGAATTTGCTGTTGCATTCACACACTGCAGTCAAACATGTTTGCTGCATTAAAAAGCTAGGTGAGTGAGAATGAGATGGAGGAATCATTTTCAGTGTAAGCAATACATACATGTAGACACATGCTGTATAATATCTTTGTGCGTGTCGTTTTCTTCAGCTTGTAGGCAGCAGTGGAGTCAGCTGTGAATGTTATCGTGACAGTTGCTGTGCTTACAGGTTTGTTGAAATTGCTGTAAAAAATGAGTCCCCCAGGTCACAATGGTGAAGCATTTTTTTGTATTCAATATATGCAGAGGCACATTGATGGATATTATGTAAAAACACTGCTTGCAGCCACTTACAGCAACTCAGAAGAACATACAGAATTCAGAAAAAGATAAATGCTGTCAGCTTCTTCGTTGTTGAGAAACCTAACATCTTCCTCACTTTCTTGAATATGAAACTTTAAAAAGAGAAGTTGACAGTAAGATTGGTGTTTCCTGTTCTTAAACAGGCAGTGTGCTGTGCTGAAAGTATCGACTGAGACGAGCTGGGCCCTGACAGGTTTGCCATCATACTCTTTGTTATTATTTTTGGCTTATTTGAAGTTTGAACCCTTCTTTTTGAGTGAAAGATCTAATTTAATGAACATAGCATTATGTTCCTTAGAATTATATTATGAACATTATACATTACATTACATCTTGACCTTCCTAGACAACATTAGTTTGTTGTGCTTGTTGAGGCCTGTCTTCCCTAAATAGTATTAAAAATGACTAATATTACATGGAAATTAGGATAAGTTTTTTTAAATTTAGTTTTTTGTTTTTTTTATTTAATCAAAATATGGGCTGCTTTGCTGCTGTATTTTCCGTTACGGCAATAGGCCCTTTTTAATGATTGTTTGGGGTTTGGCCTATTTTGTGTGTGCGTAAATTTGTATTTTTGTTGTTGAAAGCATTTTCTGACGTATGGAGCAATGAAAACAGAAATCCAAAATCCCCTATTTAAAACCCCATTGGAAAAAAAATAAAAATACGGATGTCAACAAAATGAAACAAGTTTTGAATGTGGCTTGAGATTTATATTCTTGGAATGTACAAATGTTTTGCCTCATTTGCATATTTAAACAGAACTTGTAATAAAAAACAATTGTCTTAATAATTAATAAAGTATGGTTATATCTATTTGTTCAAATATTTGCCCTCTTTACCTTTGGTGTATTGCCTTGAGTGTTCATTTTGAATAGTCTGTTCATATTTTTCCTTGATATGTAAGTCAGTTGTGGTGGCAGTGTCTGGTAATATTTGGGTGCATGTGTTTTCCAGCAGGTTCTGACAGTGGCCATCACCATGGAGGAGAGGGAGCGGCAGTGTAATGGAGAGGAAAGAGGTGATGTTGAATCCCCCACAGGACATTCAGTCATGGCAGGAGAACCAGGCACAGCATCCACATGGAGGAATGGTACAAGTTGCCCCATTTCTTTCTCTCTTTCAGCATTAAAAACAAACCAGTAAACCGTAATCATCAAACACGGAGTGGCAATGTGACTGCTGTGTGATTTTTACCGCCCTGGTTCATTGCCCTGAAGGACACAATAGTACTGAATTAAATGCTTGTAATGACTCTTTCATAACATGTGATACTGCAGATCTTATTTAAAGGAACATTCCACTTTTTTTTTAAAATAGGCTTATTTTATGATATTTTTCCTATTTAAAATGAACTCTTCTATAGTTACATTGTATACTAAGACCGATATAAAATTAAAAGTTGCCATTTTCTAGGCCGATATTAGGAACTATACTCTTATCCTGTTGTAATAATCAAGGAACTGCGTAAGGAATTGTGCCTGCTGCAGCAAAAAGTTATTATTACACTGGAATGAGAGTATACTTCGTAGTCATATCAGCCTTGAAAATCACAACTTTTCATTTTACTTCAGCCTTAGTACACAATATAACTATAGAAAAGTCAAAAATATCAAAACTATTTGGTCATTTTTGAGCGTGATGCTAACGGTCTAATCAGATTCAATGATCTATGCTAAGCTACAGCTAAAAGTGGTACCATCAGACCCGGAGATCGGATGAATGGATTCAAAAATGGTAAAACATTGCCTCTGTTTAACTCTAGGGGAGTTGGAATATGAGCCTATTTTCAAATAAAGTTGCATGTTCCTTTAAGGCCACAAGAATTTCAAATATGTGATCTAGTAAATCCCCTTCATTTAAATGCATTGCTTTCATTTTTAATTCTTAATAGGCCCAATCCAGCTTAAATTCTACCTGACAACAAGAGACACTGGCCTATTATAGGAATTCGGTTTTAAAGTGTTTAATTGACCCCCGTCTGATATCTTTCTGTCAGGTCAGCATGTGGTGTCTGTGTCCACATCCACATGGTTCACACCCATGTTTAATTTCTCACACTGCAGGACTCTTCTGGAAACGAATGGCTTCCAGGCTAGTAAATTTACACTTTTTATTTCAACGGGTTTCTAAATGAACCAAAATCTTACTTCTGTGTTGTATTTTGATGTTCGCTCTATTTCAGATTCCAGCAGAAGACTTTGAGGGTCCGCTTTGTTTAGCGCTGGACCACCCGTCTGTCAGAAGATACCTGCTCTTCAACTCAAACATTTTTAATGTCATCATGGCACCAGTAAGAAACAGCCTGTTAAAACATTGCAGGTCACAAACATTCCAGCACTGGGCAAAGCCAATAAGACTAAAGGAAACTCATAGAACCTGTTATATATAAGCCCAGGTCATATTTCAATCAAAGAACTACAAGTGTTAGGTTTTTTAGAGCCATTAAGATTTTCCCTTTTACTACTTAAACCAAATATAAATTAAATTGTAAACAGTACAATTAAATCGATAGTTAAAATGTAAATTTCATTTAAATTTAAAGGAAGACAAACAAACACAAACCCCAAACATTTCAGTCAGGGCAACATCCATTATTTTACAGACATTTCCAGTAACTGTAAAACACAACGCAATGCAAAATTAAAACAAAACACAAGTTAAAAAAAATAAATAAATACTGAAATTCCTTTATATAAATACCATATATTATGGGCTTTTTTAGACAATATCATTTTGAAAAAAAATTTATTCAAGCATTGTGTTTAAATAATTTTAGTATTGCTTTTATGCCTTTTATTTAGGCTAATTTAAATAAGAAATTTATGAATGGATTTCACACCAAGAATGAACATTATAACAATAACTATATTAGTGATCACGCCACTGGGCGATAACTTCCTGTTCATTTTCAAGTGTGCACTGCTGTTTTGAGTTGCTTCAACAATATTGTTCCTCTGTGCTGTTATATTGTTAAACTTGTGGTGTAGACTTTACTGTTCTTACAGAATTAGAATGATTATTACAACTTTATAGTTACAAACATTTGTACTTAGCTTTTATAGTTATTGCCTTTGGTCTGAATGGGTTCATTTCTTATTTTTACTTTTTCATTTTGAAATTAAATCACATGGTAATGTTGTCATGCGATAAATTAATTAAAAAAAATGTTAACGATTAATCACAATTAATCACATAAAAAAAATGTCTTGTTTACAGGTGTGTGTATATTTATTATGTATATATATATATATATAAGCACACACATAAAGCATATATTTTGAAAATATTTTAATTATATTTATATTTCAAATATATTTATATTGATGTAGTTTATATCATATATAAATGTAACATTTTTCTTAAATATATACATGCGTTTGTATTTATATATACACACATATATTTGACCCTGGTGTTAATTTTTCTAAATTAAAATGTATAATTTTATATATCATCTGAACTATGAATAAACAGGCTTTGCATTGATTTGCAGTTTGCTAGGAACATTATTCTACCAAGATATAACTATTTGAAAATCTGGAATCTGAGGGTGCAAAAAAATCTAAATACAGAGAAAACTGCCTTTAAAGTAGCTCTAATAAAGTTCATAGCAATTACTAATCAAAAATTAAGTTTTAATATATTTATGGTAGGAAATTTACAAAGTATCTTCATGGAACATTATACTGATTTTTGGTATAAAAGCAAAATTTATCATTTTGACCCATAAAATGTATTTTTGGCTATTGATACAAATATACCCCAGCGACCTCTGACAGGTTTTGTGGTCCAGGTTCACATATTATTGTAACAAATTTATGTGAACAAGAAAAACAGCACAATTTTTTTTATTACACAGTAAAAGAAAACAATGTATGTTTTGGATTCAGAAATCACCTTATGACCACCTTTCACTATTTTGCACAAAAACACATCTAACCAGCAGACAGAAGGAGTTTGGAGGTTCAGGTGTCCACAATGGAACACAATGGACTGTGATGTGTTTCTGTTGCAGGTCTTGTATTTGGTTCTGTGGTGCGCAGTGTACTCCACCATTCACATGTACCTCGATAGCAGCACGGCGGAGTTCTGGGTGCTCTGTCTGTGTGTCAGTCTGGTGTCTGTAGTCCTAACCGCCGCCATCAACCTCATCTTCCATTACAGCAACAAAGAGGTGGGTTGACATGACATATCACCTCCCATCCTTGTTAAGCAGACTTGATTGTAGCTGATATTATGAGGTGTATCTGTTTCAGATCAACATGAACACAGATGTGCGGTTGGTGGGGGTTAATGAGCACATGGTCAGACACAAGCTGCTGTTGGGGGTGGCTGACTGGGTCCAGAAATGCAGAGTAAACCTGCAGGTAATTACTCTTTTGCTTAATATAATGCGTTTACTGTATACTGTCTCTTGTCAGCATGATCATCATTCATTAGGCCTTTTCGAATTGGGTGAGGAGTCTATTAAACGTTTATGGCAGAAGGTAACAATCATCACTGTTGATTGTGCGATGTACTTTGTACACTTTATGCAGTCAAGCTTGCCAGAAAATATTACTAATTAACCAGTATATGTGGTGTGTTACTCACAAAACTACATTTCCCATCATCTTGTGCAGCAGCATGACTAATTTAAAGTGATCAGTTTCCTAAATATGAAGACCCTCATCTTTTATTACCCACCTTCATGCCATTCCAAACCTGTTTGACATTTTGTCTTAGTGTTTTTTTTTCGCACAATGGAGGTTATTGTGTACAAAAAATGTCTGGTTGTGAGCATTCTTCAAAATATAATCTTTTGACTTCCAGTGAATAAAAAAGGTAAAAGGGTTTAGAATGGTATTTAGGGTGTGTAATGAAGACAGAATGTTAATTTCCGTGTCGAACTGTCCATTTAAAACACATATGAAGCATCATACCAGGATCCTTTGCTCTTATTTTTCTTGCATTATTGCTGAAAAGCTTCCTGTTCCTATTGAGCAATATAAATATGAAATATTTAACATTAAATGAATGTGTGTATTTTGACCGAAATTATTTGCACACATATACTATTGTACGTGAGATTTCTGAATGTGTACGCAAACCTTTCTGTCAGAAAGTTGAGAGTGAAGTTTAACGGCATAGTGGTGTGAGATTAAGAGATGTTGTAAACTGCACTGTATAATCAGATAACTGAATGCCTTCCTGAACAACATGCTTATCGTGATTTCTTCTTCTGATGGACCTGATAATGTTAAGAGCCATAAACAGACTGCAGTTAACTGCTCTTCTGCTTGGTATTTCCTTCCATCTGCAGCTCTTCTGTGTGTACTGGGACATGGCCCCATGCTTGATGTCTCTGACTGCAACGCTGGAAGACATGAGTTTTGCAAGAGATGAAGTACAGGTTGGCTTGCTTTGGTTCATTGATTTGTTCTTATGTTGATGCTTCAGGGCTCCATAGAAAACAATCAATACACCAATGTGTTGTGCTACAAAAATAGTGGCACACCAAACAACTGTAGAGCACAGATTCAATTCAAATATTGTACTTCAACAGTTTACTGTTGTTTAATCATAAACAGGAAGTTATCAGGCATTGTTTGCCATTTTCATTTAGTTTCACTTGATTTACTAAAATAACTAAACATGAAATAAATTTAAAAAATGCATGCAGACATATTTAAAACTAAAACAATAACTAATAAAAACGACACATCAAAATGACTAAACTGTAACTAATAATTGATTAAAAATGTGAATATAACTATAATACTATGTCGGTGATGCTAAAATGACACTGCAAGAGAAAGCCAAACCATCACAACGTTGCCATTTTACCCTCCAGAAGAAACTGAAGAAAAGAATGTCCCACCTAGTTCTAGTGACTGAGGTCACGACCCTGGATAACAAGGCTGGATTACAAGACGACCTGCCAGAAGAAGAGCAGCCGCTGCTGATGGAGGGACGAGAGAGAAGAGATTCAACTAGTCAACGGGAAGACTCGAAAATCACCGAAAACTTCAGCTTGATGCCTGACATCACTCTCTCAAACCAGGTTAAAAAATATAAATGATTAATATAAATAATATACAAATAAGTGTCCCTATATTCCTACCAAAGGTGTTTTGAATGAGAATTTTACATGAAAACTGACTAAAACTTGTCAGAAAATGTAAATTGATCAAATGCAGTGCATGGTAATAATAGAATATTATAGTACTTTACCATATATATATATATATATATATATATATATATATATACACACACACACAAATATATATATACTATATATAGACTACTGAAGGTGATTAAAATCCTTAATTAAACGCAACTTAATTATTCAACAAAAATGGTCAAAATGAGAATTAATTGCTTCAGTTATATTTTGAATAGTATTATATTTAGAATAAACTTCCTTTACCTACTTTGAGTCTTCGGTTGACTCTTATTGCAGTTTAAGTGAAAAATGTGCAACTGTTTTCTTCAGGCGATCGCTCTGCAGCTCCTGATGACCTACAGTGCACTTTATGTCAGACTGCTGGTGTCAAACAAGCTTCCTGCTCAGCCCCAGCGGCCTTCTGGTGGAGGGAAAAATCATTCCATTTCCTGTCTGTGTCTGTGTGAGTATGTGGAACTGAAGGTTCTGCGGTAGACGGACTATAATGACTATCAAATCTCACATTCAAAAGTATTAGTCATCCCGTTCTCTGGGATGATTGTTTTGCTGTCAGTTAAGATACAGTCACATTCCTGCTGCTCTTGAAACTGTTATGATTTCATCTGTGTACTGAAATATATATATATATATATATATATATATAATATTTGTTTCCAGACTTATTGTGGTTTTTATAAAGTATGCTCACCATGTATGAAAGAATGAAGTAAAAGTAACAATTTGTAGTTATTAAACATACATTTAGGAGGTGATCTAATTTTCGAACTACCAGGATATAAAAGCAGCCTCTTACTTCTTTCCAGTGTCAGTTCTTTCTTCATTCCTCCTCCTCCTCTCCCTCTTTTATGTAGTTTGCCTATGCAATCATGCAAATCTGAGCTCGACAATCCAAAGCAGAAACTGCTTACCACTTTGCCAAGATTATATGGGTGCATGCAAGGTCTAAATTGTTAACATTATATTTAACATGAACTAACAATGAAAAATACTTCTAAATAAATGAATAATCTAATGAATTAATCTCAAAATTTAGTAATATATCAATTCAAAACTGTTAAAATAGTATTACTTAAAGTGCCATTTTATGTAGATTTTGAAAATGACTTTTCATGCAGTGTGTAGCACAGCTGTAATTAGCATATTACCTGCCCACTTGTACCCATTTTTGCATTGGTCAGCTTCCCCAAATTCCCTAAAATTCCAAACAGAAGTGAGCGTCCCTATGGCCTACTGGCCCTACTCGCAGGGTGATGCCCATAGGGCATTTCTGTCTCATATAAACGTTTGGAACTCTATTGGTGAAGGGAGCGATGGACCAAACGTTACCTTGACAATGCTGTGCATGCATGCAGAATTCACTGGTCCCAACAGTTTTTGTAAATAAATATTTATTCTTGTTATTATTATTTTATTCAAATATTGTCTCACTGTGTCTCATTCACTATTAACCGACTTCTGGAAGAGCCCTTCACGAAGGGAATCAGTTGCTAACTTTCGTTTGGAACATCCCTACAAAGGCATCCCCTTCCCGAATTGCCCTTGAAGGGAGCAAAAAAGCTGTTTGGAATTTGCCCACTGTTTCACTATCCTATCCACAGGTACTTCCTTTGGGGGGCAGTCGGGGATCCGGCAAAGCTCTGAGCATCCCTCAACCCTCGCCCTCTAAGGGTAGAATCCTCTAGGGCTCCGGGTCTGCCCGACTCCCCGAATGATCCCCGGACAGTAGCCAAACAAGCTTTCATTTTATCGCGAGGTGTGAACTACTGAAATGGTAATGAGACCAATCGACCATTGAAGAAACAAACTCCTGAAGATGAGTACATTTTCCTGAAGGTGGGTGAGCTATGCGTATAATGTGACTTCATGCATTAGGTAATTTTAACTAATTTTAACTAATATGACCTTTCGTTTCCATTTTATTGGAGGAAAATTAATTGGATAGTGGTAGAAGAGGCAGAAAAAGTCATTTACATGTTGATGAAAAATTCTTTAAAAAAAAAGAAATTTGCTCTATTTGGGGAAATGCGCACTGATAAGCCATTTACAAAATAGCCAAGGGCATGTTTTAAAATGAGGGCCATTTTTGATTTGTTATCTAAATCTGTGGTGAGCACAAGCAGTTGGTAAACATTAAATATATGCAATTTTGCAGCATTTTCGCGTTCCGTGCAAACAGAGAAATTACTTGTCACTGGAAACTTGTCGTGTCTACTTAGGACACTGTGGAAAGCACGGGTCTTATGTAAGTCTGGTGAGGGGAGGACAGTGCAGGGAGAGTAGAGAGATAGGAAATGACAGAAAGGGTGTCAACATGAATCAAGCAGCGAGTCAGTGAATCTACACCGCACTGCTCAGAGCTTGGCACAAATAGCACTTGGGTATGCAACCGAGTGCAGAGTGGCTTCGAACAGCATTGCGCCACGAGGGATGTGTACACCAAATGTAGCCGACCAACACAGGTTGTTAATCAGCCTTGATGGAGCAGTGGAGGTGATGTACTTGGGCGCAGTATGGGCGACACAACACACGGCGTGAGGGTCAGAGCTGAAGAGACTCAACTGTGTGGAGGACGACGGCAGGCCTGCGGTGTTAAATGATTACTGAAACCATGGGTCTCTTTGGGAGGCTAAACGACCATCTGTGATCCTACTGACACAGTCTGGCCTGCTTCCTTCTTCTAACTCCATTCATCTCTCTTCTCTCTCACCACTTTGCATTTTGGATCAAACTCATAAAATGCCAAGAACACGCCCGGGTCATATTTCACTCCTGAATCCTACACACATTTAAAAATGAATTTGACCATTTTAGGCAGTGTTACATTAGTATTACTTGTACACTATTACAATATTTATTTGTGGTATTAGTAGTATTAGTATTTATACACTATAATAGTATTTATTTTACTCCAATATGTTTATATTTGTGAAACACACATCCAGCGACCTCTGTGTAATACACAAATAAAAATGCAGTAGATATTACAATTACGGTAGCCTAATGCTTTACAAGAAATTTTAGAATACAGGTCAGTGCATATTGAGTCCGAATTTTATGCACGTTAAAAAAAATTATTATGACATCACTACGAAGTTAATCACATTTACACAATGCCTCTGAATCTTTCCTTCATCATAAAAGAATTCGGATCACGTTTGATTTTTGAATGCTTTGCATCCTTAACATGCACTTCGATGAGAAAAAGATGACAAA
The DNA here is from genome assembly GCA_032359435.1 of Enteromius unitaeniatus. NCBI lineage: Eukaryota > Metazoa > Chordata > Actinopteri > Cypriniformes > Cyprinidae > Enteromius > Enteromius unitaeniatus. Next base: position 1,605,010 of record JAUMHI010000021.1, read on the forward strand.
ACAAAACAAATGAAAATTACGGACTTTAAGGATAATGAACAGCCCTATTATTTGATTTATTAACATAACTTTAATATTAGTATTAGTAATTTTTATTAGTAATTAGTACTTGCAAATGTTTGTGCTCATGTAATATTTTAGGTTTACTTGCTATTAATTTCAAAACTATTAAATTTTTTATTTTTTTTTAATAATCAACAATAACGCTGTTTTCCGAGCTATTATGAAATAAAAACTGTAAAAAAATACATTTATAAAAACAACCTCCCCCGCCCCCCCCCAAAATCATTACAGTTCATTTTTTATATAATACATTACTATAATTTAGAATCTATATTCATTAGACTATCTACTGAGAATTTTTCTACTAAGAAAATTCTAAATTACAATCGAAGAAACAAAAATTTGTTTAATTTAAATTAATAGTTTTCTTAGCTTAACTCTTAGCTATCTTCACTCGCTCACTGTTACGGCCAAGTGTCATATTGAATTTGATCCACAGAACGACAGACGCCCTCACAGATTGAGAAGAGCTGCAGCACCTGGGCTAATACTGTACAGCACGTAATTGATACAATATGTAAATGAGAGGATTTTAAGAGACACTGACACCCTTCTATCAGTTTATCAGCTATGTGATGTGGAGATACACTGTAGCTCCAGTGACACAAGGGAAAAAAATTCAGAGATGGAGAGGAAAAAACAGGGCAACTATAAATAGCACCTCTGAGACAAGAGAAAGACTAAATGCGAGAGAGAAACAGAAAACGCAACACAATCGATTCTTGCACAACCAGGTATTCCTCTTTAATTCAAACCACTGGATTCATACACAGCTTGGTCTCATTAAGAGGGCAAATCTTACAAAAACATGTCGCAATTCACATACAAAATCAAATGAAAGATTTGGTGTGTTTTTTTTTAATAAAGAAAATGAAGCCTTTTTGACATATCTTACAGAGACATTTTTGACAAACACTCTAAATGCATCAGGATTAGGGCTGGGTATTGTTTAAAAAAGTTCAATACCGATACCTTGAGTTCGATACCTGTTCCTGGACGATACCCTTTTCGATACCAATTTTATGAAATCAGTTTTGACAAAATTACATTATCTAAAAAAAAAAAACAACATTTCAGCTTGTTGACATCTGAGCCACTGCATGGGAAAAAAAAATGTATCCAACACAATGAATCAGTGCAAATTAGAATAGTTTCAGTTTACACATCTGTTATGCTGCCTTTACACTAGTGCATTATTATTTATTCTTACAATAGCCTTATATTTTTTCCCCTCTGAAACTTTTATGTATTTAAAAATTTTTAGGGCATAAAACATTTGTCTTTTAATTCATAAAGATTTCATTTTATTGTTGAAAAATGTTATATTACAGTATAAAACACTGAAGGTATACTGTTTTAATAATATTTTTGTAGTAGCCTATTATGTCATTCTACTGAACAATAGTAATATTTCTTCTGCCGTGTCCAAAACCTTTATTTTGACGGCTTGCCATGAATACCTTCACAGTTCAGTGTGTACATGATATGACCATAGATTAACTCAAATGAAAATGCTCTTGAACTAACCTTCAGAGCTGGTTTATGTAGTTACGGAGATGTTATTCATGTAGCCTGTCCTCATTTGTTCTCATCAAACACACTGGACACAATAAGTCTTATTGGCTCACTGACGTTGATGAGTTAACCCCTTTAGGTATCGAATTTCCTTTTAGGTTTTCGATACTCGGTTGTATCAGGCAATTCTGTCGGTACCTAAAAAGTCTCGACCTCAAAACCCAGCCCTAATCAGGATCGAAATTACGCAAAAAAATAACAATCGTCCTTAAATAAGCTTCATTTTATTTATGAAAATATAACTTTATATTTCTTTCTACTGACTTGAGGTGGAATATGTTCTTCTCAGGTCTTTGTGAGATTGGCCTCAGAATAAACCTCTAAAAGCACACAAACACAAGGGAGCTCGCGGCTTTTTGAATAAACCTACCGCATTTACAAGCTTAGAGAAACCGTGTGCAGTAACTACTGGCAATCAGATCTCAGTGGCCATGTTTATAACAATAAAGCATTTGCTTTATATCACAACTGTGTGAAAAAGCATATTGCTGAGCTAATTACAAACAGGAGCTAGGTTCACATCAACTGTACAGTGTTTGCACAACTCTAAAACACCAAAATAAAAAGTACCCGACAAGCTTGTTTTATTAACAGGCAGGATTTCTTTTGAAACTATGCTCTCTTAGTTAGAAAATGAGGGTCATATTTTTTGACGTAGCCCATATAAACATGACCATGTGCAATCGCACCTCTAACAGGTATAAACAATACATCAGAAGTCATTCAACAAACGGTTCAGCCAAACACTTGCAATAAGCTGCAAGTCATTTGTTCAAAAATAGATCAGACAGATATTAGAAATCGATTGAAGAGAGCAGGAAAAACGATATGACGCAGTTCAGATTGCACAAGCAAAACAAATACTTCAAATTGAGTGAAGAGGACAGAAAGTAAGTGCTCAAAATGGATGCAAAACATGATTCTCTCCCGTCTTTCATATTTGGACACTTGTTCTCTTACTAGTATTTCACGGAAACAATGAAGCTTGTTTTAATTTTAAAGCATGACTGTCAAGCCTGAAACGCAGAAATCCTAAAGCGAAATGAAAGTAAATGAAAAAAAAATCATCCACTGAATTGATTCAAAAATGAAAATTCTGGCATTGCTTTTATTTCCATGTTGTTCAAAACCGTTATGACTTTCCTTCTTTCGTGGAACACAATATACAGCAGATTCGGCCTGGTATTTTAAAATGAAAGGAAATTAGGTCAAATATATTTAAAACAAAATCATTAATTTTGGGGTACTATATTACAAATCTTGTAAAGAGTCTCCGATTATAGAATAATCAACATTTCGTTCAATTTCTCCTTTTTATGCTCCATAGAAGAAAGAAAGCATGAGGGTGAGTAAATGACAGACTCTTCATTTTTGGGTGAACTCTTGTTTGAAAACAAAGAGTTTTACCGATTATACAGTCAGCAGATGGCACAAATGGATGCGTTTTTTAAAGCAGTAAGAGATTAATTCACATATTGGAGCCCTAAAATAAAAACCGCATCCATGTTTCAGTACAATATATATATATATATATATATATATATATATGTAGGAACACTAGGACTGTTTGATTCTTTTCATTCAACCAAACCATTGTGCTAAATGCGTTTACCTATCAAACTACAGCTAACTAACTGACAGCAGCATGTGAGGAGTTTCAATGAGGTCAGAACTTGAAGCAAGTTTCACTCTCATCTACAAAGAAGTGAGACAAACTAGCTACTTGCTTACTGAGCATAAAAGTGCATATTATCACATGCATCATCAAAATATGCCAGCTGAGCAATCATCTGTGATGATTGACTGTTATCTAGGAAAGATAACCAAATATTTCAGCACAACAGTTAGACCTATGATTACATATTTAATAATAAATATAGAAGTATCAATTTAATACACAAATTAATAATTTAGCGTTTAAACAATAAATAATACATTAGTTCACAACACACAAATTTCATGTGTTCCTTCAACGAAGAGCCGATTCACAATAGCCAGTAATGAACTAATAATTTCACCCTAGAATACATTCTTTCAACACCTCTGAACTGGATCGATTCGAGACCGGTTTGCAAACAAGACACTTAGGAACACTCAGGCCCAAGACATACATTACGCAAGTACATGAACACAAATGCTTTTAGCTATTTTCACATTTTTTCTGCATTGTGAACTTGTCAGCAGTTTATAATGATACGCAAATACACATTGCAACTCTCAGTGCTATACATTAGTATAATTGTCTTCTTCTGGGGTCAGTTTACTGTCATTGTTGAACTAAAGTTAAAGGTGCTAAAACTGTCATGAAAAAGTCTCAGCTTTCTAAGAAATTTTTAAGAAATTCAAATGGTGTGGCTCTTTAATGTGTCATGACAGATCGCTGTAGTGCCTCATTCAAGAAATATTTTAACATTATTTCATATGTACTTAAAGCACAAAATAAACATGAATGAACATCAGAAGGTATTTTATTATTTGAATTGCTGAAAGATGCCAGCAACCCAAGTCCAACACTGTTAATCTACTATTCTGCATGATTTGTTTGTCTGACAAAATAGCAGATGCTTCCTTATGATTGATCAACACCCAGAACGACATACGTTCAACAAATGAACATCGGTTCAAATACCCAAATTTAATTACCCAGGCTTCACGTTTGGTTGCAGAGCATTGCTAGCTCTAAATATTTACAGCAGAACTGCATTTGCATCTGTGTTTGTGTACTGCGTAGAGTAGACTTCTGGCCTTGGGTTTCAGAAAAGAAACCAATCAATACTGATACACACTCAACAGAAGTTCCTTTAGATTAAATTCCGTATTGAAAATTCTTTCAAAAATCTATAGGCTTTTGACTGATTCAATACATTATGTTACACATTTTTCAATACTTTGCGTATAGAAAACACAATTTATCCACACTTTCAGTTACTAAATTTGTCAGTTTATCCAGCAAAGAAACAAAACATTTCTAAACAGATAAATGGCACAAATAATAGATGGAATGTTTCGAACACCAAAAAACACAGTTATACCAAAATTATTTTCCTGTAATACTTGTGTTTTTCTTTTAAAAAGTAATTTTTTTGGCAAATTTCAAGAGCAAATGATAACACAGCTGACCTGACTCAAGCCTTTAGTACGCTATATTTCTAACTACTGATCAACCACAGGCTTTTGTTTAAGAGAAACAGGAAGTGTTCAGGTAGGTTCATGTTGAGTGTGAGCGTATGCGGCTTACGACACTGTAGACACACCTGTTGTGTTCCTCACGCTCGGATTTACCATACCGTCAAACTATTTTGTAACTAATACAATAGCTGTTTTGGAGACTGCAGATTAGGATGTAGTGGATTGAGCGTCAGAACTGTGCTGTGTGACAGAAAAAGCAGAATACCGACTGGAATGATGGCCTGGGTTCAGGATGGGAGGTGTGTCCCGCGCTGGGCTCTCTAGGGCTCCCAGTCGTCATCGTGGTGCTGAGAGGCGATGATGACCACAACGGTGAGTATGGTGCAGAGCACGATGGAAGCGATTCCCACCGCCAGACTAATGAAGGAGAAGTTACGCGCCTCACGAGAGGCGATCTCTGCTGTAACCATATCTCCTCGAGCCACAGCGGTACGCACCTGAACCAAGAGATTCTATTTAGTAGATATCTAGGAAATTACATCAAATTCCTGTTCACAGAAAATCTTAAATTATTATATTTAATTCAGTTAAACTGTCTGGTGCTAAGAATTTGGCATAACCCCCTAGTGAACAAATATAGAATTAATTGTTTTTGAAATACATTGTATTTCATTACAAATACATTTTTATATCTATGTACTTAATTTTTTTGCCCTGGAATTGTACTTTTAGTATACTAAACTTGTATACTTCAGGTCTGTTGAATCAGAACAACTAATTTTGTACTTAATTAATTCTGAAGTCCAATTAATGAATAAAAAATGTGCACAAGTAATATTTCAAAAAAAACGTTTATATCAGTGGGTCTCAAGTTATCTGTTAATAATAATATGTTAATAGATTTGAACTATACTTAGTATGAAAGTAAATGTATTTTAAATATATTACTTTTTTACTAGGGTCATTGCAAACTTACTGAAACCTAATAGTAGATATAAAAAATTGATAAAAATTACATGTCCAATGTTGTTGGATGTAAAAAAGAAAGAAACAAAAAAAAAAACAATAGTGTAAATTATTTACATACAACCACTAAACAAATATGTATGGCAATTTTTTTTTACAAATGTAGAAAAAGTAGACAAAATACAAAGTCTTAAAATGAAAGTGATTTATTAAAATGTTTCTAGAAACTGAATTGAATTAAATAGTTTGATGTAAGTCTAAATGTGTGTAAGTCATTTGTAAACGTGGATAATATTTTTATGCACTTGTTTACCTAGTGGTTTTATGAACATGTGTTTAGTTCTTAGTAGTGCACTTGCGTGAACATCCAGCATGAAACAGAAATCATATCCATGAGCTGATTCATATCTCAGCCCTGCTGGCATCAGAGCATCAAAGCTCTGTCTGGGCTCAATTACCTGCACTGCTTTGATGATGGCGATTATTCCTGTGGGCCAAAAGCAGCAGACAGTGGTGAGGACGGCGATGGGCAGGTAGTCGTGAGGAGGACGACGAGACTCCATCAGAGCAATGCCATTTGGCATATGCATGGCCATCTGGCCGGGGGCAACACCTGGATGAGGTGCACCGTTGGGCATGTAAGGCTGCGCCTGAGGAAAAGAAACACACGGGAAAGGCCATTTCAGAAAATGGTGCACAATTCTGATGCATGGTTCCTACATTATCATACTGGGCAGGCATTATTTCCTTGAAAATGTAAAAAAATCCTTAAATTGTAACTATTTTTGTTGATCTTCAGCAGCACAGGAACTGAAATAGGCCTGCACAATCAATTAAAATCTAAATCTCAATGGTATGATGGATGATCTTTGTAACTTATACTGGTTAACTTTGTTTTCGCATAATTAGCAGTATTTTTGTGGAAAGAAGTATTCAGACTTTTACAAGATGTGTAATGGGAAACTTTTTCTAAACCTGCTGTCTACTAAATTTTCCACCTAAATTAAAGTTAGAAGCTTTAACATTTGAAAGTGGAGAAATTAACACATAACACATATTTATAACATTTAACACATATTAGTACTATAACATTACTATTGTAGTGTAAAATATGATTTTTTACTATAGTACTATATATAATTTTCTACCACAATTTTTATTATTAACACATCACAGTTCAAAATGCAGTTCAAAACATAATTGCAATATATGACAAAATTTGTCATAATTCTTTTTTTTTTAAAATTGCAGCCCTAATCTTAAATAATTTATTTGGAGATTACCTAGATTTAGAACAATTACATTTTACTGGTATCTAAATCTAAAAAGAAAAATACCTATTCAATATTTATATCAGCCAAGACATTTCGGATAAGAGTTATATTCTGGATAAATCACACATATTATCTGGTCTATTTCCAACTTGGAAAGGTATTTGTCCTCCAGGGATGCACAGGAGTCACATCACATTTCACGTAATCTCTCAATCATAAGAGAATCTGCATATTTTAATAAAAGAGCAAGCTTATGGCTATTAAAATAACACTCATAAAATAATGTTAACAGAACTATGTTTAACTACTGTAGTATATTGTGTGTATCCTGCTCTAACGCTACATACATCTGTATTATCTGGTACAGTTTAAACACCCCAAGTAACAAATTCCCACTCACCCCTGTGCCTATGGGATAGACTGGCACGTAGGCCGTGCAGGGCTGCAACTGGAGGGGGTATCCTGTATGTAAATAGCCCACTGGGGGATGAGGGACAGTGCCCACTGGTCCGTGTGTCTGGACCGGGTATCCGTTCGGAGCTCCCTGGGGCCCAAGGGTGCCGCAGTGGAACTGGGTTTCCTGCAGATACCCCTCTGATCCAGGAGGGGGAGGGGGAGGGGGGTAATTGGGCTGTGGGGCACAGCCGGGTGGAGGAGGATGCGGGGGCATGTTGGGGTCCTGGGCGGGGAGGTAAGGAGGCGGAGCCATCGGCATCATCGGCTGAGACATGGACTGCCTCCCCGCTGCCTCCTCCAATCCTGAGCCGTGCCACAAACACAGACAGACACCACAAATATTTAGAAGAGCAAAGGCCGTTCACACCAAGGATGATAAGCATAAGAGAAGCTGCACGTTTTACTTAAAAAGCCAGGCAATAACCATAAAGATGAAGCTGTGATTCTATGGAAATAGGGAAGTCTACATGGCTGTTATAACGATGACAACACAGAGGAACAAACTATCAGTGAAATCACTATCAAGATGATTTTTGTTTGAACATTAAAAACACTGACAGCCAATCAGAATCCAGATCCTTTAAGAATCTTAAACATTTAAATGGTAGGTGACAAAACTGCAGCTTAGAAACCGAATGTTTTCGGTGGTGTGGATGCTAAAACATTTACAGTTATAGTTATAGCTATCTTCTTATTCTTGTTTAGTATTGAGAAACGGTGTGTTTTTGTGATATTAGTGATCATTGTTCCGCCATTAGACTGTTTTTACGGAGTCAGCACTGTCGTCACAAATCAGCCTTGACAGACTAATGGACATTGTTTTATTGTGAATATGAGATTGATTAGAAGAATGAATGCTGTATCAGTCTCTCTCTCCTGTACAGGTGGTTAAACAGATATAAATGAGCTTTTCATCCGTGAACATTGCTGCGTCTGAAATCGCTTACTTCCCTACTATATAGTCCGCCAAAAACAGTATGCGAGTAGTATGTCCGAATTCATAGCATTCAAAATTCAGTAGGCGAGAAGTACCCGGATGACTTATTGCTTCCGGCCCAATTCTATAGTAGGCATACCATGAACACTTTCCTATCCCATAAGCCTCCGGGAGAGGAGGCATCATATTCGGAAAATGGCTGAAAGTGGAGACACGGCTCATTAGTGCAAGTACCTTAGGAAAAAAACGGATTAAATTACACTTGTTTAACACAATCTAAATAAATGGATGACTTATTGAAAGTTTACATTGTTGTGCTGTTGTGACGACGCATGACACGTGATAACATCAATATGGCAGATGTAGTACGAGTTCCATTCATACTACCCACATTCATACTATATAGAACATACTTTTTAACTGTTGGGTAGTATGTTCGGTTTTAAATGTAGTACCTACTTAAGCAGTAATGTGCAACGCTACTTCAACGTCATTGCGTCCGTCAACTCCGCCTGTTATTGTTTTGAAAATGCGACTCCTAGTGGCGTAATCTTACATATCGTGCCTTTAAAGAGTATGCAATTTAAAGTCATTTTTCTAGGGAGAAAATGAATGGAATTTTAACCCATAAAATGCACACTGTCTTTTATTCAACCTTGAACATTCCTTTACAATAAAGATTTAACTAGGTTTAACCAGCACAAGTTTATGTCAGCCAAGAGAATTCAAAGTGTGTTTCTATGTGTAGCTACTGTAAATGACTAACTTTCATTACGTAATCCTTCACAATGTCAGCAGCACATACAGAGTTGGTATGGGGGGGGGGGTTCAGGAACTGCAATTCATATTTAATTCGTTTTATGGGAAAAAAAGAAATACAACGGGACACAGGCCTATTTAATGCATTTTTGTGCATATTTAAAAAATCTTATCTACGCCTGTCCTCTTTTCTTTCTAACATCCTGCAGATTAAACGATGAATATAAATCATTTATATACTTTGATTCTTTGTCTAAATAGGTTGACAAAGAGATGATAGGGATGCAAGACAATGTGATATTTATTTTTTCATAAGAAAGATTACTGACAGGCTAATTCAAAAGGTAACGATATCTGCGTTATTTCAGAAAATCAAGAGCTATAGGGCCCTTCATCGCTCAGCGCGGTGAATCACGGACACAAGGGACTTCATGCCTGAAATAGGGCCTCATACAACACCCTTAAACCACATACTGTGCCTATTCTCACATTTAATAAAACTCCACACAACCGTTTCTAATGTAGCCTCCGTGTTCAACACGACACCATACAGGAGAGAACGCTGGACACGACGGCCGTGTCTCAAACACTAGCGAGCTGCCTACACAGACAGCGTTTATGGTGATCATCTGCTAGATTACATTTTTTGAAAGCGCAGCATCACATCATAGCGTCAAAGCCACAGCACGCGACTACAGGCGTTAGGCTAGGCGCTGCTTTTGATCCCTAGATAGGCAGCTCACTAGGATTTGACACGCAGCCTAAATAAGACTATATATAGTTGAAATAAGGATGAACAATAAAAAAGATGAACAACAATGTTAATGAATGGTCGTAAAAAAAGCGTTTTAATAAGGCATTGCCTCTCATTTATTTTATAATAAATACCTTTTAAATGAGTCGTCCAGCTGCATGAACTGATTTAATTAGCTGTGGTATGAGCAAATACAAAAATTTAATTTTTTTACCGTGTTTTTCAGACGACATCGCGTTTATTTATCCGTTTCGACGATGTTCAGTTTGTCCCTCCAGTGATAAAAACCCAAATCCAAGCAGTACGTCCGTCTTTGTTTTAGATCACAACAGACGATGCTGATGATTTCTCCAGGCTAATTATAACGCATCTTCAGATGGTAATCCTGATGTACGCCGTGTAAAGCCTGGGTTGTCTGGGTGTAAAAGCGACTGGGTGTCCGTTGCTGTTTTTTTTCTCCACGGTCACACTGCAACATACAGAGAGAGCATCAACAGCAGCAGCAGCAGCAGAAAAACAGGTTTCAACTAACGCATCTAGTTACACTGAATTAACCAGAGCGTCTTAAAGAGACAGCAGAACCACTACAGCGTCCACGAAGCACATATCCTCACGTGTTCATGTGATTCATTTAATCTCGATAAAACTTCTAAAGTGCATTTACAAGAAGAAACTGACCTACATTTAAAGTCGGAAAAAGAAAGGAAGAACGCGGGATAATGTGGTTACCATGGTAACTAGTTTTCGAGAAACCATCATCATTATTGTTACAATAAAACAGTGGAAACTTGGCATTCGCTAAACTTGACATCAAAATGTTACAATTGTTTTAAGGAGAGACCATATTTATTTATGATATATTTTAACAAAATCTGTAACTGTATTTGTTATTTGGGTTGTATGCAGCTTTAAATATGTTTAAATTCAAATCTAAAATATTTTATATTTTATGAAATTAGACCTGGACTAATGACAAGAACAAAAATGATATTATTAGTATAATAAGTAACGTGAGTTACGTAATATTTTTTTTTTCAAGTAACTAGTAAAGTAAGGCATTCCTTTTTAATTTTAGAGTAATATAACTGAGTTACTTTTTCAAAAAACTTACTTTGTTTTCTTATTTATTGACTGACTCCTGCATGTTGTTAGTATTTATCAAAATGAATAAAAAAAAAATCAGAATATGACGCTAACCTGCAAAACTTAAATTACACAAATGTATTTTATCCCATTTTATTAACCAATATCTTTGCGGCTGACCTTTAATGATCCAGATCAACCATAAGTGCAAGCTGGAGAGTATTTCTTCTTCTGTATTCTACTCTACAGATGTGAATACTTTTTCTTCAGCCTGAGGTTTATTCGTGACACTTTCCGGTGTGCTTTCACTTTTGCTATAAATAACTTCTTATATTAAAAACAAGCTCTGCCTATATTTAAAAGGTTACGTGAAAGTAATGCAAAAGTAACTTAACGCATTACTTTACATAAAAAGTAACATAATTAGTTACTTTTGTTAGGGAGTAACGTAATATTGTAATGCATTACTTTATAAGTAACTTTCCCCAACACTGATTATTAATTTGAAAAAGTGGCCTATATTGATTGCTGTGGTAACAATAGAGATGTATTTGTGAAATATTCATAACATGGCTTTATCATAAACTGTTTATTTATTGGAAAGCGTAATAATACATAAAAAAGTTGACATAAAATTCTTGAAGTACTGAAAAAACTAATTAAATATTCAGGACTAGGAAGAACAAATATAGAACTTAAAGAATCATAAATGATCAAACATAAGATGAAAATTGTTTCTCCTAAATGCTGTGGTTACAGACCTAATTGATCTGGGGGCTAATTTATGATGTTTACATTTTTTTATTATTACTATATTTTATACATTTTTTTTAATTCATGTAAAATGCATGTTTAGTTTAAATCTAACTATATTTAATGATAAAAGGTGGGTGCACAGAGTTAAGAGAGAGCAAATATATAAAGAAATGACCCTAACGATAAAAGTAAAATAAAAAAAGAATATAAAATGACACCAAATGTAGCAGTGATATCAACACACAAACATAACAGAAAACACCACTGCAGTTTTCATTCAAATGCTCATAAAGCAAAAGCACTGTATCATTTCTAGTTTCTCTGACAATATGGATGAAACCAGAGTTCAACATACAGCTCATTTTATTGCTGTACAATTAATTACAGTTGGCTGACGTCAATCTCCATTTCATATTGAGATCACATCTTTGGTCAGGTGAGGGGTCAGTCGCACATGCATACTCAACTCAATGTAAACATGCACTCAGTAATTCAAGTACAGTTTTTCAGGTTCATATTCTGCACGCTCTGTTTTGGATCCAAATCAACACGCAAACACATTCTGCCTCTCTCTCTCAGTGTGTGTAGAGTGAGGCGGTGAACACAATGTCTCTGCGTATAGCCAGAGAGGCTTTTTCCATCTTGCTGCCCAGGACGGAGTCTCCCACAATACGAGCAGCCTGTCTCACTTCCTTCAGGACCTCGTCCAGCCTCTGGATGCAGCGTACGATCGTCCCCTCCTGCACATCCGTCAGCTGGGCAATTTCAGAAAACGGCTACCAGACACAAAAAAAACAACATTATCCCAAGGTCCTTTTGTGAAAATTACTTTCCTTATACAAAGAAGAATTTATTATAGTCACCTTAATATCATTGCATTAGAAGAATATGAATATTTGTGCAAAGTGATATTATTATAGAAGCTAAATTTATAAACAAATGATAGATAGATAGATATAGATATCAAGTGAACTTAATATGCACAATAAGGAGGCCACTGTGATGGTTGGATTATTTGTTTTAAGGTCAGTGCTCACCATGCCTCTTGCCCAGCAGTATACAACCTCAGTCAGGCCAAACTTGAACTGGGCCACAAAGTCTTCAGCAGTCTGAGCTATCCCACAATCCCTCTGCAGCTCACCAATACGCTGTGCCACATTGAGCACTTGATTGATGCCCTACAAAAGCATGTATTAAAAAAATACATTAACATGTTTGAAATCGTTAACTTTTGATTAAACAAATGCAGCTTCTTTCACAAAATAAAAAAAATTCTAAAATATATTAATAATAATGATAATTTTTAAATATAAACATTCGACTCAAAACCCAAACCTAGTAAATCTAGTCTTTTAATGTTTTTCTGTTACCTGTTTATGCATAGTATTATTTCTTAATTATTTACTCTAGGGGTAAATAGAATATTTACTCTTCTTGTTATTTTTTCTTTTAATCTTTAACACTCCAGAAATATACTTCAGCATATGATATATAGCTTAATTATCCAAAATTTAGGATACAGTATTAAAAAAGTTATACCATGTAATCATTCATAAACTGAATTGGATGCGTGTTGCACAATACT
>JAUMHI010000021.1:1618446-1630339 GCA_032359435.1 Enteromius unitaeniatus
CTCGTCATTATACATTACCATCACTCTGTTCTACTTGATAATGTTCAGTGCTTTGCTACAATCTGTATTGTTAAAAGGGCTATATAAATAAAAGTGACTTGACTTGACTTTGACTCAAAGTACCTTGAGAGTGTTTCAAAAACATAAGGAACCGATGTCAAACACTGATCGGTCTGCACAATGTAAACAAAACCAAAACCTAGATATTTTAGTCAATACAGAAATCCTGGCCAGGGCGTGTCCAGGAAAAATGGCATGTATGGTCATTGTGACTTATCTTTTTACCCAGGATTTCTTAGGACTTGGTCTTATTATTTTTTCTCATAAGACGTAATTGTATTTATAATGTATGCATGCAGTTGTGCTGTAATGCCGGCAGGACTTGTTTATTTATTGTTACTTTTTTTTCTTGCTGTAATGTGACCTTGCACATTTAGAAATGCGTCTTTAAATAAAATAAATTATTATTAAATATTATTTCACTGATGGTATTTTGAGCATTACAATCTTTTTAATGAAATGCACTAATAAAAAGTTCCCAAAAGAGTACTATACAAATGTACAGATCCTTAATTGTCTTGAAATGTTGTCTCTATGAGCATTATTAGCATCTGAATCAAGACCAACACACATTTACACTGTTTTTGGTCAAATCACTTTTGAGATCCCAATCAATTAGTACTTACACTGACAATCACTGGCATAGACGGACAGTCTTCTGATTTTCCAGTCTGAATAGACTTGTTTGAGGTTGAGACATTCACAACTGGGCTGCAGCTCCGGGGCTGCATGTACTGGCTCAGGGCTCCTCTGCATTTCTCCACCACATGCTCCATCTGCAGGTAGCTGGCTGCAGTCAGGTAGTTGACGATCTCTTTGGCGCTGAACTGCAGCATCCCTGTGTAACAGGACTGGAGGAGCTCACATACCACCGCTGAGCTGTGCAACATTGACACCTGCTGGGCAGAAAGAGCATTTGTTGACAGAATCAAAACCGCTACTGTTAACATAAAAATAAAATTTAAAAATATTAATTTCCAGCTAACCAAAGTACGCTCCAATTTTAAAGCAACACCTAACAGTACTGCATAAATTCAAACAACAAATACTATAGTAAATTATAATATATTATAATCGCATACTGCATGTCTGCGACAATAATAGAAAAACATTTTTTTTCATAACTGTCCCTTAACACCTAGTGTCACCAAGCCATGTCTACAACATTTAAGAGAATTACTTAAAATAGTTCACATTTTTGCATGATTTTAAGGGATTAAAATCAATGACACAAAAACTATTGTGCAGCAAAAACTGTCATCACTTCAGGTGGTCCAGATGTTATTTAATGTTACCTTATAAATAAAAAAGGGACACCAAAGTAACTAACCATACAGAAAATGTCACTTGACAGCAAATGGCTTTACCTGTAGCTCTGATGTGGGGTTCATGAGAAACTGGTCCCTGAGAAAAACTGAGCAAGCAGCAAGTACAACCTTGTGACCCCTGAACATGCGCCTGCCTCCCGCCACAATGGTGACATCACAGAAGTGCTGCTGTGTCCGCAGGACGTTCATGTTACTCAGGGCGGTGTCTCCGTGCCCAGGCAAACGGAAACTCACCACATCCATGTTTTTATAAAAGCTAAAGAAAAAAAAAATTCAGTATTTATGAAGAACAGTGTTTAACTGCTCAGGGGTACTTTTACAAAAGCATCGAAAGCGTAAGTATATTACAGAACTATTGCCACCAATGATGCTGCTAAGAAACACAGCCCAGGACAAACAAGGGACTCATGAACAACTATTACAAAATATAAAAACAGCTGTGGATCAACAACAACAACAGTATTAAGAATTTTGTTTAATTAAAAAATATGTAGGTATTATTAAATACATTGTTCAGGGTATTACTAAAAAGCAAAACACAATTTTTATGGTCCCTGTCATTTTGCAAATTCTGAAAGGCGTGTATAAATGTATAACCTTGACTATGTATTTATAATTAGAATAAAGCAGCAGCACAGTTCTTATTTGTATGAAGACTCAGTGTTGGGTCATTCTACAGAAATGTCCACTTTTGACATGGCAAAATATTTTAACATTTATTTTTTATTTTTCTAACATTTAAACTTAAACCACATTATTTAGGTTACCTTTTGACTAAATGAATACATATAGATGACAGCTTAATTTCTGTTTTTTCTTTTTTGCTATTTTGCGCAATTCTTTCAAGCTCATACCCTTTTTGTCACTGGTGTTACCTTCCTTAGCAATATTAGAAGACATGATCTACTGATCTTCACTGTTCATAAGAAAGGTAACCCCAGTGACTAACAATGACAATTTTATGAAAAGTGCATTTTACACTAAGTCTGCTGCAATGTATCAAACCACATGTTGTCAATCATGTTATACATCAGTGTGTTTTTTTTTTTTTTATCTACAAATAAAAGACTTTTGTTAAGTGGTAACACCAGTGACAACTCCAGGGGACCACTATTTTCATTATATTTTATTTAATTATTAAATATCATATTATATTCGATTGTTATGAATAGACCTTTGCAGTTTAAATGGCAGAAAATCCTGTGGGACAAGTAGTTTTTGGTGCTTGGAAATCTATAAAATTAATAATAAAAGCAATAATGCCACATTGATGGCTCGGGAAGGTGCAATTGTTCAAATAACACATTGTTTAATTTTAAAAAGTGGAGTTTTCTGTAGAATGACCCGGTTATTGTTTACATCAGTGTGAGAGTCAAGTAGCTGGCACTGTAGCATCTTTTGTTTCCGACAGGCTGTTTAACTCACGTCCCGTAATACACTGCATTTCATTGATCTGGAGTGATTTAGAGAAATACATAATCATACAAAACACACGAACACATATTTATGAGGATATCTAGATTTCAATGCGTCTCCGTCGACTGGACGAGCGAAAACACCAAACTAAAACACTCGCGCTGCACAAACAAATATCTGTATGTGTCTGATTGCGGTTATTCCCGCAGACGTTATATATTTTCTATTGTGCTCTGTTCTGCTTTAACGCAATCGCGGCTGAGATTCGCAGAATGAAATTTAGTCACGAAACTTACCAAGAAATATTGCATACAAAAATGCATTTCAGAATAAAAGACACCTTTGGACAACAATAAGCCAGTGGTTTTTAACCCTTTTTTTAAAAACAGGAGGCAACTAGTTTTTAAGGTGCATTACCGCCACCTACTGCACTGGAGTGTGGACGAGATTTAATCTTTCTTTAAAAAAAAGGAAAGAAAAATTATTCTATTAATTCTATTAATCTATTCAAACTATATTTCTTTAATTCGTCCTTTAATCTTATTCTTTATTTCACTGATTTCATTTTTTCCACTATTTGTCTAATCTCGTTTCCTACGATATGTGCTGGAATCCACATAACACTTTTATGTCTATATATTTTATTCTATACAGCGATTCCTATTTTTTAGACAATCTCGGCTCTGTTTTGAGATGATTCAGACTGAAGCAGAAGAAGGGGGTCGTGGGAACATGTTAATTTTGAACAGGTGCACTGTTAATGGCCCCGAAAAGATTTAATACACTGAAAGCGTCCCTGGTTGTCATAGCAACCGCAATGGCAGAGGGGCTCAGAAAACCCGTTTGTTTTAACATATATAACTGTTATTTGTATATAATTTATTGAATATAAAAATGTGGTTAATATTAATTTGTGGAGAGCTTGTATATAGAAATAGGACAGTAAGCAACTTGCAATAAAATTGTTAAAATGTCTGCAAATTGATGGTCAGTTCGCGGCTGAACTCGGTTCAGATATTATTGCCCCCAGAGGCACTGAAATATCCTAACAGTAAGAACGTAAAACGAAGCCTGGTTTACTGAAAACAGTTTGATATGCTCCGAACCACTTACTTCCCCAATTTTTCACGAAGCACTGATTCAAATGCACTCGTCACATGTCAGTTTCTCCGCCATTTTGTCCGACGAATGGTTGAGTTAGCAGACGTTGGTGAAATTGTGCGTATTCCCGTCTGCGAAACTACATAACGTTACCTCCTGATGTTCATTATGTTTATTTGGTGCTGCCAGCAGCTAGTTCTGAAGATGCTCGGTTCGGGTGTGACATCAATCAAAACCTGCTCTGAAATACTGTTACTGTATACACTTGCTGAAGCTCTTTGGGGTAATTTTGACAGCTGACAGACTGAATGAATGAATGAAAATGCTCTTGTGGTGAGACACATGGAAGTATTGCCAGTTCAGTTAACCAGATGAGCACTATATAATTTATAAACTCTCTGTATAGGTATTAGGAAACTGATTTCTGTATGCTTCAAATACTGGTTGGAATGAAGAAGACTCCTGAGCGCAGAGGTGAAGACAGTGTTTCTCTCGACTTAGATTATCTAGTTTGCAAATAACAATTAGAAGTAGCCTAATATTGCATTTTTTATTTTTACTTTTGTGATTTGTCAAACTAACTCTGAATGTTAAAATTATAATCAGTAGTTCCTACACTGAAATTTGTTTTGTTTTTTAACTAAAACGTGCATAAGGTAACGTCTCAACAGAATATGTATTAGTAGTGTATAATAGGTTTTAATATAAGTTTTTTTTTTATATGCATTTTGGTCATTTGCAGTCATCCTCTTTTGAGGCAGTGCTCCAGCCTGGCCCCCAATTTAGGATATGTAGCTCAAATGCTTTGGTGATGTAATATTAATTCACAGCAGGAAAATTAGTCGAGACAAATCTCTTTAATACGGCTTTGTTGAATTAGTAACATATGGACACTAAAGTTGCACTACAACAAAAATGACAAACACTTTTTCTTTCCTCATCACGCCACAGTACTAATTCATGAACATACTTTGTTTTGTTTGTATTAACATTGAGCACTGTTAAAAGCCATAGATATGCAAGACATTCACATGGCATCCATTATTGTCTGCTCGCTTGTAGCTAAAGACTTTAAACCTGTAAAGAAAAAGAAAACTGAAACATTTGTGCCCTTATGTGGTATACAGATGGACAATTGTCATCTTTACAAATGCAGATGTTTTGAAGAACAACATCATTAACCTCTTTCCCGTGGTCAGGTGGAACGGTTCTAAGAACAGTAAGAATGGTGCATATAGTTAGATTTCCACTTGAGCTGAACGGTGTTGGCAGAATGAGTGTAGTGACGTCGCCGGTCAGGACGGGTCATTTGTTCATTGCCTGATTCTGGCTGCTTGTTTCTCTCTGTAGCTGGCCAAGGACACTATTTGAGCGAAGTAAAAGGAAATATATGGTCATCCTCCATAGGTCCCTGTCTATCTCATACCACATGTAAACACTAGCATTACCAAGCCAATGACTGACGCATTTGTACGTGAAACCATATCTATAATGGCTGGGCCAGATCGTCATGGAATAAAATAGTTATGTAACCAAAATGGTTCAGTAGATAATTACATTTTTGTTTATTTTAGAAATCAATTTTTTATTTTCTTTAAAATATTGTACATTCCAAGTCAAACTGCAGTTGGGTTATTCTGATTAATTAACAATAACCCAAACAAATACAGGTAACTTACAAAATTAGTTTTATAAAATTTGTTTTTATTTATATATTAAATGTTTGTTTTAAAGCAAAAACAGATAAATTCAACAGTCGTTTTTGGCTTTTTAAATGTTTTTAATAGTGCTGTCAAACGATTAATCGCATCCAAAATAAAAGTTTTTCTTTACATAATGTGTTTATTTATTATGTTTATATTAAAACACACACGTACAGTATATATTTTGAAAGTATTTACATGTAAACGCATTTATATTTGATATTATATCTAAATATATTTAATATATAAACATAACATTTTCATTAAATATATACATACAAATATATTATGTAAAGAAAAACTTTTATTTTAAAAGCTATTAATCGTGATGAATTGTTTGACAGCACTAGTTTTTAAACACTACACGCAGTACAGGAAACGGCTTTTTTTTTTTCTAACGTGCTGCTTTTGCAAGGTTTATTTTCTTTTACTCCATTAAAGTCTGCATGAACTGCATAAGTTTTACATCCTTATCGTGACATACTTCCAAAAGAAACAGAACAGTAAATGCAGAAACAAGGGCATGGTTAGTTTTTTTCTACTGCAAATTGATTGGATGTAGTAAAGTAGGTGTCTCACTCAGAAATGAACACTCATGCCCAAGCCGCCAAACTGACATCATCAGAGAAGACCCATTGTTTTTGAAGGCAGGGGCATTTTTTAGATGGCAAACTATTTTTTGTGGACTTTTTTTGTGACTTGCATGGATGAATTGTTCTCCACAAAAACAGCAGTGTGCACTAACAAAATAAATAGTCTTCAAGAAGATATAACAGTTTATCGAAATTATCCATCCTCAGATCACTTTTAGTTAGTTTATATGATGCTCGTTTCAACTAGCATGTCTTTTCAAATTGATAGTAATTTTTTTGGCTTCTGTTCAATAACAAAGGAGCTTGTCGGCTTCTGCAGTACCTTGAAAGTAGAAAATACCTACTTTTTGTGAGCAAACGTATTTAGGGTTCGGATCGTACTATATGTGAATATTGCACAGAACTCAGTTGTTTTAAGTGGCATTAATCAGTTTCTGCAAACGTCCTCTTCATATCTCGTTTAGAGTCAGGTTTGAAATGACACGAGGGTGAGTAAATTATAGCATTTTCCTTATTGGATGTTGCTGTTAGAGTATGTAGTCATTTATCCTCTCCAGGATCAAACTGCTTTGGCAGCGTTCAGCCTGCATATTCAAACAAATCGGAATCATTTTGAAGCAACAATACGGTTATTACATACTGATTACAAAGACACACATTTTCACCTAATGTGCACTGATAAATGATGCACAATAAACCTAGAAATGTGTATTAAGAAAGTAAACGGTTAATTCTGATTTCAACGTACTCTAAACCCCATCCCCAGCACCGCTCTCATTGTTTCGCTGCATTTCCAGATAATTTTGGGCTGTGGTTCTTCCGTGTTGCTCCTTCAGGTGGCGGCGTAGAGCAGGCTTGTGGGCAAAGCTGACGTGGCAGTAGGCGCACACATGCGGGCGCTCCCCACTGTGCAGGTTCATGTGGTCGCACAGTGTTGACTTTTGAGTGAAGGTCTTGTGGCACAGGGGGCAGCAGTGGAGCTTGGATACTCCACGGTGGACGATCATGTGGCGGTTGAGGTTACTGGAGTGGCTGAAGTGCTTCCCGCAGCATGGACACACGTACAGCCGGTGTGTTGACAGGGAATGCATGGCTAAGTCCTGCGTTGAGGAAAACGCTAATCCGCACTGCTCGCACACAACTGGTCCCGCTACACACGACGTGGATCCCACCACTGCCACGGACTCGTCAGCAGCTCCATGTTCATTTGTATGCGTCCCGACTCCCATTCCCTCTTCCCTGCTGGAAGCTTCAACACCAAAGTGTGCAGGACCTCCATCAGAGCCAATTTCTTCTCCTTGTCCCTCTCCAGGCCTGTACTCAATGCGGACGGTACCGTCTGTGAGATGCTGATTGGACAGATATTCAGCCCCAAAGTCTGCTCCAAAATTGCCCATCATCTCATCAGGAGTTGGGAACCGCCAAGCCTCCTGATAGTTACCCAAGAGTTTGCGATCCTTGAAAGTGTATCGCTTCCTGTGTTTAAAGCCTCTTCCTCTGCCTCCCCTGTGCTCTCCGTGCCGTCGTCTCCACACACGGCCCGACCCTCTGATGCCGCTTCCTTTGGCTCGCCCTTCCATACTGGCCTCCTCTATACCTGCGTCCAGCTGACCGTGGTCATCCAACACAACAACAGCTTCTCGGTCTTCCTCCTCAGCACCAGAAAGCTTCTCTGGGTCCTGATGTTCATCATTGATCTGCACCTGAAAGACATCACTCTCAGGGCCGTCCTCTCCCTCGAAATGACCAGATGCATCTGATCCTTTAACCTGTTATGGCGAAAACAAACATGAGTAAATCACAACTGAGCAAACTACCAAAATAAGGGCTTATATGACACTATTTGATTTACGACAAGCAGTAATATAGCAACCATCTTTTGGCACAGTTAGCAAACGCAACAAATCCAACAGATATTTACACAGTGTATTGTCAAATCGCTGTCATCTTTGTGAGGGAAGATGGAGAGGTCAGCATCGTTAGCCTGGAGCTCCTTCACTGAACTGTGAGGATGCAGTGACGCTGTATCAGAAGGGGATGAAATGGACCCCAATGAATGAGTACTTCCACTTACAATCACCGGCATAGACTGAGGGTCTTCTGTTTTCACAGTCTGAATAATTAATGGGAGAAACAGAGAGAGAAAGACAAACATAACGCAAGTAAGAATTGTATAGTTAAATTACATTTTCATAGGCACAGTTTATCCAAAAATAAATATGATATAATCTATGCACAACATGCAAAGACTATAGAAATACAGAGACTGTTTACTCCTATACTAGAAAGTGCAACACGTAATATGGCGAGATAGTTCCACCTTCTAAATGAAAGAGCTAATCGTTGATTAATGAAGCAATTGAGAGTGAAATTACTTTCAGGGCATTTTTTTTTATAAACTAGCAGCATAGGCTGTAAAGCCACAGCAAATACCAAAAGACCTATAGTCACAAAATAAAAATTGTTTTACAGTGTTGTTTACTATTTTTATTTTGCAGAATATCATTATTACCTCGCTAAAAATTTGAGAAGCATTCTGTCTCTCACAGTAAACAGTGAAAAACCACTGCAAGCAAGCCTTAAAACTTCTTTTTCTAAAGTTGTCGTTTTCATCACTTGTTTCTGACACAATACTTCACAATGAGCATAAAAAGAGTATGATGGAAACATAATGATGAGGCACAAAGCTGCTTTCCCAAAGCTTCACCCCTCTTGCTCCTTTTTGGTGGAATGAGCCGTCAACCTGAACCCAAACTGCTGAGACAAGGGGTGGTCAGTTTTCTTTCCCCACTATCCTGCTATGTTTTGCTTCAACCCAAGGTCAAAAGGTTACAAAAGCTGCGTTCCACTTAGCTTTTAGATACACACATTTGGACACACGCTGCCTGATCATTTTTCCATTTCATTAAAGTGGATGAAGGAAGTTTTTATAGACAGACCCTTGACCTCTCAGTTTTCTTTTGTACATTTCAGGCAGCTCCATAGACCACAATGCAACATAATTGCAGATCATGTTTCAGGTAAGAATACTTACTATGGGGCTCCGACTCCGGGGCTGCATGTACTGGCTCAGGGCTCCTCTGCATTTCTCCACCACATGCTCCATCTGCAGGTAGCTGGCTGCAGTCAGGTAGTTGACGATCTCTTTGGCGCTGAACTGCAGCATCCCTGTGTAACAGGACTGGAGGAGCTCACATACCACCGCTGAGCTGTGCAACATTGACACCTGCTGGATTTAGACAAGGAACAGGGTGAATTTTCATTTGATGCACTTCAAGTTCTACATCGCAACAAGCAACACCAACTGGAACTGCATAATAATAATGATTGACTTCAAACACGTTTCTTAAAACACTTCCCCGGCCTAAATTTATGGCACTGATTGAAGAGTTAGCTCACCCAAAAATAAAAATTGTCTTTCATTTCTCATGTTGTGCGCAAGCAGTGTTGTGGCACTCTCAATAATGGCAGAGAATGGGACAATGAAGAGAAGAATTGTTAAAGTCATTACTTTTCTTTGTGCAAAAAAGTATTCTTATTGTTTTGCAAAATTACAGTTCCTAGCCATAAAGATGTATATATGTTTCAATTTCAACAGCTGTGTGAACTGGGACAAAACACACACAGAAATAAATAAATATATTTTTAACTTTCTGTTAGACTTTTTTTTTTTTTTTACAACGTTCTTTCATTTCCAGCCACAATCTTTTACATACAATTACAGATGATTAAGCTTATAAACTGTCAGTTTGTTGTTTTACACACATGCACACAAACACTGTCTCAGAAATCTTATGAGTCGTGTCAACCATAATCAAATAGCAACAAAAGACAATACTTTATTCAGCCTTTTCTGGAGAAGTGTGTGCTGCAAATTCAAGTATTTTTGATAGTTTCTGTCCAGTCTGCTCGTTTTATCGTTTTTCACCACAGTTGTCATCAGTTTTCTGTCTGGCAGCGGAACCAGATATGCAAAAGATTTACAAATTGGAGCCTGTATTACGTCGAATCTGGCACCCAGCATCACAAGAAGATATTTTAAGCTCCTACACAGACGAATCTGTTTGTATTGGCTGCCTCAAACTTTGTTTTGCCTCCAGCTAGTGCTGTGACGTAATTGTGACATCCGCTCTAAAAGGGCCTATAATAGAAGTCTTCCTGGACATTTTATATTCAGAAACGAGAGTGTCCTTGAATGGACCAGCGGAGAGAAAGAATGGAATTCCAGATTTGCTTGGAATACACAACTAGCTGCATTGTACAAATAAGTCTAGTTTACATACCAATATAGTTTTTTTTTACAGATTTTAGGAGGTGATAATCTGTCTTCAGGGCATTAGTGACACCATTATATTAGATTTGATCATCTAATACAGACCAATGTAACATTAACGACACAAAAGATCAAATGTTTTGATCTGAAGGCATGAGAACCCCTCACCTGGAGGTCTGATGAAGGGTTCAGGAGAAACTGGTCCCTGAGAAACGCAGAGCAAGCGGCCAAAACGACCTTGTGACCCCTGAACATGCGCCTGCCTCCCGCCACAATGGTGACATCACAGAAGTGCTGCTGTGTCCGCAGGAAGTTCATGTTACTCAGGGCGGTGTCTCCATGCCCAGGCAAACGGAAACTCACCACATCCATGTTTGCACCTACAACTAAAACGAAAAAATAATAATAATAATAAAAATTATATATTAATACAAACAACTGATATCTTTAAGGGTATATATAAGGGAGTTTGTTTTTCTTCTTAATTATAAGCATTTCTGGACAGTTAAACGTTTTCTAAATATATGACAGGTATTTATATTAATGGAAATAACATATTTACATAAAATACAGAAGCAACACGTCCATGAATATATTTTCGTAACGCCACAAATTCACATTTAGAAGAGATAAAAGGAACAACTGTCCATTAAACGAGTTTTGTATGCTGACTGTAACGGCTTGTTTACATCAATAATGCGCTGAAGTAACGTTAGCTCACACTGTACCGTCTTTTGTCTCAGACAGACTGTTTAACACACTGCCCTCAATACAAAACAAACACTTCACTGATCTGATGAACAACACGAACTTACTTGAGGGGTTTAGTGAGGAGAAATCAATAATCCTAAAAAAAAACACACACGAACTTATCACATTTATGATGTCTAGAGATCAATCCAGCTTTATCCACATTACTGCACGAGCTAAAACACTACACTACAACACTCGCACAGATCTCGTTTACAGATGGCTGCTGTCTTTATGGATCTGATTCCGGTCATTCCTGCTATACATCTCTGTCGCGTTCCGTGTTTTAAAACAACTACAGCTAAAAATCGCAGAATGAAATGAAGTAAGAAAAGTTAACAGGAAATTTCGAATTCGAAAGAGGATTTTCAAAATAAAAGACCCGTCTAGACAACATCTAGTTCACAAGAGCCTGTCGCATCTTTGTTTACTCTAAAACGCGCTAGCGTATTATCAAACGTTTCTTCCGTTAAACATGGTTATTAAATATATATATAAATAAATATATATATATATATATATATACACACACACACACACACACACATATATATATATGTATATATGTATATATATATATAAATAAATAAATATATACACACACACACACACACATATATATATATATGTATATATATACACATATATAAATAAATAAATATATATGTA
>JAUMHI010000021.1:1639304-1649888 GCA_032359435.1 Enteromius unitaeniatus
TAATGTTTATCAGTACATTACAGAAAATAATGAACTTTATCACAATATGCTAATTTTTTGAGAAGGACCTGTATAATGGCCACTATTTTTTAGCATCAGGCTATTGGAGATGGTGTCTAATATTTTGAGCCGATTTTTACAATGCATATTGCTTACATTTGTGTGTCTCATACCACTATGTTTCTGTTTATGGTTTCCTTGTTTATATACTACACATTGTTTTTCATTTAAATTTTTATTACAGAATAAGACAGAAAATATATTTTATAGTTTCTGTAGGCTACTGTAATAAATGCTATTTCAGTTATATATATATATATATATATATTCAGTTTAGCCGCAGCATGGCAGGGTGCCTTTGTCCATATTAGGGATTTCCTGGCATGTTATCACTTATATGAGTGCATTTTGGACTGCTCAAGAGCTTTAAGAATGAATGAACCGGTGAAATGGAGCGCCCCGAAATGTTTACATCTCCTCATTTTGGATACAAATAAAACATCAGGGCACATTTAAATTGTAATTTAGATTAAGATTTATTCACACTGATCCCCGAAAAACTCTACAAGGTTTATATAATATTCAGATGCATATATAAAACATCACAATTAGACATAATTCTGAATTCTTTTCAGCCGCATTCTTTGATAAAAAGCACAAATTTCTCAGCTTTTTGTTCAAAATAATGTTTTTTTGAAAAAATGCAAGTGTTGCTCAAAAAAGAATGCATGAAGCTAGAAATCTAAAGGTTACTTCCGTAACCACTGTTCCCTTTCGACACTTCACTCGTACTGCGTCTGCTAAGACGCTTATGGGGAAAACTACTTTTTCCCTTAACTGAAGCCTATTTTATTTACAAAAATTTATTTACTAAAACTGCACGGTCATTGGCCACTGTGGGGGGACTTATTTTAACCAATATGGCAAGGCCCCGCGAACAGCGGGCCAATGCCGTTGACCACACTCCCTGGCATGATACCACTGAGCTAATGGCTGCGGTTGGCGCCAAGGTGGCGTAATGGGGCGTTTCCCCCTCTTATATAAGCGAGGACGCGCCATCCATCTTCAGTTAAATTCGACTGAAGCGACGGTGTTTCATAGCACGGCACGGAACGCAGTACTCGTTACTTAGCAGACGCAGTACTCCATGTCTCAGGGAACAGTGGTTACAGAAGTAACCTTTAGTTCCGTTTCGACATTTCACTCATACTGCTTCTGCTAAGATGCTTATGGGGAACACAGTACAATCCCGCCGTGCTATATAAGGTTTTGAACTTGGAAGCCTGAGAGCGGACCTAGGGGAAACCCGAGGTCTCCTACGTCACTAGCACACTGTGTTCAATCACTTAAGGGTGGTGAGCCCATGCTTGCAGCGGTCTCGCGGCAAGGCAATAATTTATGTAAGTGATATGGATGTAATCATATCCTGAGTCCCTCTGTTAGACTGTGAGACAGTCAATACAGTAAAACCCCGATATATGATTATTACACTCATTAGCCAGACTGAACCGGGCTGGCTTAGAGTGTGTCACTGTGTTTGTAACCGGATGGTGACTGGGCGAGACACGACAGTCACCATTCACAAGTCATAGTAACTCTCTCTCGCTGACACAGCACAATAGAGAGAGTGTAAGCGTTTCAGTGCAGCCAAAAAGGCAGGAAATGAACACTCTGTTTATGAGCCGTCCGTGTCGGACATGTGGAGTGTAGATTTGTCAGGCTTTACTGGAGGTGAAGACTGCAGTTAGAAAGCCTATACAATAATAAGTTTTGGACTAACCCGCTTCTTTAGAAGGGAGTCAGTTAAACATAAGTGCTGAGATAGCGCTGTGAGCGCGACCTCACAGTGAAGCGAGTTCGCTGAAGAATAAGCCAGTAAAATGCCGTTCACAACCCATTTTGCTAGCCTTTGCTTGGAGACCGGTAGCCCATTGGAGCGGACGTCGAAGCAGATAAACAGCTGGTCAGAGCGTCTGAAGTCAGCTGTTTGCTCAGTATATATTCTCAATGCCCTCACCGGGCAGAGAGGGTTGGAATCCTGTCCCTCAGAAGGCGGCAAGGCCGCTAGAGAAAACACCTGTGCCTTAAAGGGCGTAGTGAGCACTTTGGGTACATAGCCATGCCTTGGTTTAAGGGTGACTTTGGAGGCTCAAAAGGTGGGCCTTTGAGGGCGTTCAGCACCGTAGGCAAGTCCCACATCGGGACAGTGTGAGGGCGGGGGGGCTTCAGCCCCCTCGCACCTCTTAGAAACTGGATGAGCAGAGCATCTTTAGCTACGGTTTGTCCTGCTATCAGGTCGTGGTGGGCTGACATAGCCACCACATAAGTGTGGAAAGGGCACGGGCTCGGCGTTCTGCACACCATCTAGAAAACACTGACCATTTCATAGCATAGACACATCTCGTAGATGGGGCCCTAGCTTGAGAAATACTTTTTAGCACACGCTCAGGGAGACAGGAAGGTTCCCGTCGAGCTGCCATACATGAAGAGCCCACAGCTTGGGGTGCCTGAGATAGCAGGTCGTGTCTCTGGGGAATTGGCCACGGGGTTGCTGTCAGCATTGCACACAGGTCCGCTATCCATAGTTGGTTCCTCCACAGAGGGGCTACCAGTAGAAGTTTGTGACCTTCTTCCCTGACACGCCCAATGACCTGAGGTATCAGGGATGTTGGGAGGAATGTATAGAGAGGAAGCCTCGACCAGGTTTGGGTGAGGGCATCCATTTTCATGGTGAAATATGCTGGGCAGCGAGTATTTTCGTCTGAGGTGAAGAGGTCTACTTCTGCCCTCCCGAATGTGTACCAGATCAGCTGGGTTGTTCGGGGGTGTAGCGTCCACTCTATTGGGCTGACCTGTCCTCTGGACATCATGTCTGTGCCCCGGTTGAGACGGCCCGGTATGTGAGACGCTCTTATTGAGCGAAAGTTTTGCAGGGCCCACTTTAGGAGGCGCGCTACCATCTCGTGAAGGCGTTTTGATGAAGGCCCCCTTGATGATTTATGTATGACACCACTGTCATACTGTCCAAGCGAATAAGAACATGCGTGTCCCTTAGAAGTGGAAGGAAGAAGTGACAAGATTTCTTTGCAGTGGACTCCAGCACCAGCTTGGGCCGGGGACCCTGTCTCCTCGGAAAAGGGTGGCGCCGTGAAGCCGATCTCGAGCGGTTTCTGCGCGGCTCCGATCTCTCCGGTCCCCCCACAGCGGCCAATGACCGTGCAGTTTTAGTAAATAATAAAACTGCATTTTAAAATAGGCTTCAGTTAAGGGAAAAAAGGAGTTTTCCCCATAAGCGTCTTAGCAGACGCAGTACGAGTAAAATGTCGAAAGGGAACATTTTTTCCCTTTATTTTAACTTATTGCATGTTCAGATATTCATACAGCAAAATGTTCTGGAGGCCAAATATTTGTATAATTATCAAAAATGCATGGAAAGTGTTATGTGGTATGCAATGCACAAAACTTTTTACTGCACATGATGATGAATGATTTCAAAGGAAATTAAAAACTAAAATAACATTGTTAGGTTTAATTCCAGCAGGACAATTGTAGATTCAGGGCAATTTATGTCTTTGAAATAAGCTCAAATTAACATTGAGTCACCATATGCAATGTTTTCATAATGATTCTAGTCAAGCTCTTCAAAAAGTGAGCTGATACCATGATGAAACACTGGTTGTGAGTGTTTGTTTGCTTGCCTTCGCCTACAATACTGAGAGAGTGACAGAATCTCAATCAATACTGACAGTTTTATATGTTTGTGCACAAAAGCCTTTATTACAGTAGAGTTTCACAATTGAGGTGGACTGGAGCTTATTCTGACACTGACAGCCTCACAAACCCAAACCACTTATATTTATAAATCAACATCAATAATGGGCTTAAAAATGCAAAATCATCTGTGCATATGTGTGTAATGTATTTTGGGCATGCACATTATGTGTGTAATATATTTGCATTCCAGCTCAGCTGTCCAATATAGTATAAATTTTTAAAAAGATTTTTATATAATAACTTTTTCAGCCTGCAACCTGTCGTAACAGCCTGTTTACAAAACCAATCTTGCTGCACAAAATGTGCTGCTCAAACTGTTCTGTCCCCTGATCAGGGACAATGTTAAAAATAAACTTCAGCCACTTTTTCCTAATGGTGGGATCCTTCAAAATGATATAAAGAGAGGCTAGAAGCAGCACAAGGTTTGGCAAGCGTTCCTCACATTTTAGTGTTATCATTGGTGTCTAGGAAAAATATTATCTATCCTGCTTTCATCTTGTTACCTCAGGTTTTTGATCATCCGGTAGGCCTCAATGACGTAATAAACGTGGGCGCTCCTGAGCTGATGCATTCATCAGAAAGAAACGGAAATTCAGTTTAGTAAACGCACTTTTTGACTGGAAAGATGGAGAAGTTCTGGAAGTTTCAGTGCACATCAAGCTCTTTAATCTCAAAAGATTGAGGCATTTGTTTGAAATCTGACTTGCAACGTTTATAAGAAGAATAGCATACTCTGCTAAATTGAAAGGTTAAAAGTGAATATAAATAAAAATATATATTAAAAGAAAAACAGAACATATGCTACACTTAGGTTTTGTCTATTATTTGGGTCACTAACTATTAAAGTAAACTTACTATTACGTTTTGCCTCAGTAAACTCTTAATTTGCTGGTTATCAGTAGTTAGTAAAGTTTAGGTGTGGGATAGGATTAGGGGCCTAAAATATGTTCATGCAGGACAGTTCAACCCTCCATTTGTTGTTGTCTTTCTCCTGTTGAAGAAGAATTTTGACGAATATGGTAGTTGATGGTAGCCACTGACCTCCATAGTCATTTTTTCCATACTATGGAAATCAATTGCTACCAACATGTAAATACCAATTTTTTTTACATTTCTTCTAATGTGTAACAGGTATAAGAAACTCAGAATGACAAGAGGATAAGAAAAGAATTTACATTTTTGGTTGATCTCTTTAATATGGTGCTGAGGGGAGTAGTGTTAAGAAAGTTCTTTCCATCAATCAATTTCTTACTTTCATAATCAATATATTTCACAAGGTTAACTTATACCTTCCATGTGGTCAGTCCGTACAAGCTTGTTTTATTTGCGGCCCCTTTAAATACAAGACAAGCATTCAATCTACGTCAGAGCGTCAAGAGTGTCCAAAAATCGCTGTATAGCGTCGTTGGCAGGGCGGCCACGGCGAATTTTGACGCTCTAATTTTTTAGTACCGTCTTGGTACTGAAGTACCGGGTCTTTTTACAACACTAGAGGGGAGTATTATGCTTATGAGCTTATGGCTGTGACATCACAATGTGTAGCTTAGTTTGCTGGAATACACCACACGACTTTTAAATCTAAGCAGAACACTAGGCATCACTTACCGACTCTGTAAATAGTGACAAAACTGGCCATCATACACTACACGACCGAGGATTATACACTTCCAGATTTTAAAGTTGTTTCGATCACAAACTTACGCAGAAACGTGTGGCTTGTTGCTAGGAGACACATGACAAATGAAAACAAATGTATGGGAAAAGTGGCTCATTTGCACACTGCCAAAACTCATATATTTCAAAAGAACACAGGAACCACAATATGTTTCCTTTAAACAATCTCTTTTAGTTAGTGCCAAACTGCAAGCTTCATCAGGTTTTTAACGCTTCAACGATGTAATACGCTCATAAATATTCCAAAACTTATGCTTTATATTTTCTTTTTACACTGAGTGCTGTTTTTTTTGTGTGTGTGAGCAAGGGCTCAATATAGCACTGGAGGAATGGCAGATAGGGTGCTGGACGGCATCAAAGCCTAATGGATTTCTGGCTTGGTCACCCTCACAGACCACACAGCACAGCCAAAAAACAAACAGATTGCAGGGCAGTGATTTTTCAAGACAGAACATGTCTTGAGCCTTATCGATTGCCGTTTCCACTCAGGGGAGGATCAGAAAAGCCGTCAGAAATGGTTACATTTGGCTTGTGAAGGAGAGAGAATCCCCAGCTAGCAGACAGAACGCTCCACTGGGCTCCGGGCTGAGGGGCGTCTCGCACTTTCACCTCGGATTAGACAGATAGTTCGTGTTTTCGCTAAAGTTTTTGAAGTGTCAGAGCTCAGACTCAAGAACTGGCAAGGTTAAATGCTTAATCTCTCCAATGAACTGATTGCTTGCCAGTTCCATGCTTGCTTAAAGTTCTGGTCTATCGGCTAGCAGGATTAAGACTGGCAGTTCAATTCAGTGGACTTATTTTACATCAGACCAGGTTATACGGCACTGAATCCTAAATGTTTTCTCTTGTTCTGGCCTCTGGCTGGCAGTGCATGTATGTTAGAGTCACAAAGAAAACAATTATTTACATTATACAGCATTCAACTGACAGACCAAGTGAACATATATACAGTTAAACAGTTTCAAGGAGAAATAATTGCTTACAACAAATATTCAAATGAATATGGATATATTTCGTATTCATTCAACAAAGTTTTCAGAGTTCTAAAACCTACTTCCAAATTTAGGTTGCCAGATTTTCAGTGTGGACTTTTGGATGTCACTGTATCTTTCCATATGGCTCTTTTTTTTCTAGCCAGTCTTTGTGATCATGACTTGTTGGGCTGAGAACAAATTGAGTCACAGCTGGTTTGAGCTCTGTGAAACTCTCAGATCTCATTTGGAGCGGTTTGCCAGTATTAATCAGGTTTGAATTATCACAGGCATACAGTAGCTGGCAACGAGATTTGCATTGAGGTTTTGACCGTATGTCACAGATTTCTAATTCACACTATAATGTAGATGGAAAAAATGCCTAGCTATGAATCCAAATATCATTAATCCAATCTGATGATATTTTAAAATATTAACAAGTCTAATTATAATTTAGCTCATTATTAATGTGTCCTTGCAGAGAATCTGATTATGTGAGTTGATAGATTTTTTTATAATCGTCTGTTGTGTTCAAATCTTTAAATACATTTTCTGCAGAACTATTCCTGGATTAAGGTTATTATAGTTAACTAAGGCCATAAAAAATATTTGTTATTTGGAATAATATGTATATATATATATATATATATATATATAATTTTATTTGTATTTTTTTCTCAGCCAGTTCATTTTCACTTAGTTTTACTTGATGTATACTAAAACAACTAAAACAAAATCTTATAAAAATCCTATACACATTTTAAAAAACAAGAATTACTAAAAATGACAGACACACAATAAAAAACAAAACCTTTACAAACTGAAAAGCATACAGATTTGCTATGGATTATTTCTCAATCTATATGAAGAGAAATTCAGATGTATATATGCATATATACTATATGTTATTCCCATATATTGGATGAGCAGTATGTAAAACATAATTTGTTACTCACATTACCTTAAATTGCCTTTTCAAAATATCATTTTTATGTTAATCATTCTTAAGTCTTATGTTATAGCTATATTGATCTAGAATATTGTGTTCAGATATTATTGTTATAAAACCATCAAGTAAAATTAGATTGTAACATATGTTAAGCATATTCTTCAGGGGTTGCTAAGGCAACAGATGGTAGTAAATACACAGGACACACTTAACAGGTTTGCTTTTTCATAGTGAATAAGATTATGTGGTCTATGGGGATTCTTATGTCTGGTTGACCAGTCTGCACTGCTTTTGTATTAGGGAAGCAAATGGAAATGAATAATCTGATAATCTGAAAGCCTTCCGTTAAAAGAATAATGGTGGAACATATAATAAGTAGCGTTGTCATCACATGCAGTCCTATCACAATTATGGATCTCAGGGAAAATTCAAATAAACAGGTTAAATTGAGGATATTTTTCACAAAGCATTTAAATGATTAACCAATTGGTATGACATAAAACAGCAAATTCGAGGTATCAGTGGTGTCTAACAACTAACAACATACCAAAACTTTATTTTGTTCACCTGATATATTTAAGCTGTTAAAGTGCAATAAATAAATGATATGCTTTTATTAATGTTATTTGAAATGGCCAAACTGTCATTCATCACCATTGTGTTTCACTTACAATAACTAAATATGAATTTTACCTAAATTTAGCATTTTGTATACGCTCTCAAAAAAAGTGCAAAGCAATGGTATGGTATCTTATGGTATGTTAGTGTGCAAAAGCTAAAAGGTACAATTTTAAAAAAGAAATTAATTACCCCTAAATTATATATTTTAGTATCTTAAATGTAGAAATATTGGTAAAGGTGAAAAAAAAAAAAAAAAAAAAAAAATATAAATATATATAGTTTATTTGTGTCATTTACAGTGTTACAATTAAAATGTACTATCAGAACATACCTTAACACATTAACTACATTAATTCCTGACTGACAGCAGTGGCAGCTGGTGCTTTTCAAATGTGAGGATGCACAGATGCCACCTATCAACAACAAAATGTGTATTCTCATATATATTTTTTTATCCCAGTGACTATCTGCAGTGCTGCTAAAAGCAGCATCCCACTTCTAACAATGTGTTTCCCGCACCCTCTTAGCGCAATTGATTTAAAGATTTTATTCTGCCAGCTTATCTGAAACAACACAAAAAGGCATTTTCCTTTGACCTCCTCCTTAAAAAGTATTAACACAGTGACTCAAAATCTATTTTTCACCTGCCTGCCTCCTTCACTCTCCCATGATTTTATTAGTTCCCCATCATTCTTTTACATCCTTCATAAAGCTTTCAATCGTCACATCTGGCAACACTAAATTGTATGAAATAAGGGTAGGCAGGACTGTGTGTGTTTTTCGGGGGTCTTTTCTTCTGATTTACCTTCAGGCTGATTGGCGTGAGGCGAGTATGGTTGCCTCTTGTTCCTCTGCTTACGCTGAGCTCAATTATGTTCTCTCTCCTGTACAACATACAAAGCCTGCTGGCTTTTCATGGGCGTCTCTAATGGAGAACTACTGCTGTGGGTTAATGATGCCTGCATTACAGACATCTGTGAGGAATAGAGAGGCCTTTTCATCTGCAGTAGTACCTTGACCAATGCTGGTGATTCTATACAGTAGTTCAGGACTCTACATTATTTCCCTGTAAACGTTGTAAAGCGACTCCAAATATATAGCTTATTAGAGCTCAAGCAATGTGGCTGTCAAATCCTAAACCGCAGAGAAAACTGCTCTAAGAGCAGGGTGCAGCTCATGAGGTTAGAGTAAAAACAGGAAATATAATAGGGCATTGGCTAATTGAGCTCTTTAAGTCTTCAACTTCTGTAGATGCAGCTACTGTGCCATACAATTCTGCTAATAAGCGCACATATGCTACTTCAAGACACATCCAGATACTCTTTGCTAATTAGTACTTTGCTGCAGTACTCTCAGTGCTAATTAGGTGGTAGCTTATTCAGATTGGCTGGACCCGACTAGTTCTTCCCGTCACGTCTGCAAAGACTTATTATTGGGCTTCTCTGAATTTCCTGCATTAGATGACTGGTTCCCACTGGAGCTAAACCTTAAGTCACAGCATGTGAGCTCAGACTGCACCAAGCTTAGGGAGTACTTTATGTGACAGAGCACTGATATAAAGACCGGCGTAGCTGCTGACCACCATAAGTGGTGTTTTGGATGCTGGTTTCTGTAGCTTCTTAACATAGGTTGAGCAGTTTTACCAGTTGCTCCTTTTAGCATGCCTGCAGTGCTCCTCAATCTACATCAGCACTAAAACACCACTAGCCAGCCTGGAGCTGATAAAGGTTCAGGGTTAAGCTGGTTGGCATGGCCCAAATTTTCCATACATAATTTGAATTGTGGCACACCTAAGTATGGATCACTACAAAAGAGAGTTAAATAAATATTGACTGCCTTTAGCACTGTGCTTATAAAACAGGGCATCAAATAAAATAATCAAGAATCAAACAAATCAAAACAGAAAAAAACAAACCAAAACAAAACAAATGCAATGAAACACAAAGTAAAGTGGATCAAAACAGAAAAACTAAGCAGAAAATAGCAAAAAAATCAACAACAATAAAACACAATGCAAAGAAGAAAAAAATAAAGAAAACAAAAGCAATGAAATAGCTCAAAGCAAAACATAAAAAAACTAAATCCAAAAGAAATGAAACACAAAGTAAAGAACGGAAAAAGCAAGAAAAAGCAAAATACAGCAAAAAAAAAAAAGAAAACAAAAACAATAATGCAAAGCACAACAAATCAAAAAAGCTTTGAAACATAATGGAATGCAAAGCGAACAAAAAAACTAAACAAAACAAAAGTAATGAAACAGATCAAAGCAACAGAGTGAAAAACAAAACCAAAAAGCAATGAAACAACATAAAGCAAAACAGTAAAAACAAACAAACAAAAACATAAAAGCAATGAAACAAAAACAAACAAAAGCTAAACTCAAAAACAAAGCAAAGAGACAGAACTAAAATAACTAAAAGCAAAGCAAAACAAATCAGAAAAAAAGCAAAAGCAAAGCAAGCAAAGACAAGACAGAACAAAAGCAAAGAAAATCAGGACAAAACTGAAATAAAGAGATGTTGCCACAGTTCTTCTGGACTGAGTCTGTCTCAGTTTGTTCTGTTACTTCATGTGATTC
This sequence comes from Enteromius unitaeniatus, assembly GCA_032359435.1. Lineage (NCBI taxonomy): Eukaryota > Metazoa > Chordata > Actinopteri > Cypriniformes > Cyprinidae > Enteromius > Enteromius unitaeniatus. Next base: position 1,649,872 of record JAUMHI010000021.1, read on the forward strand.
CAGACAGACTGGATGAT
>JAUMHI010000021.1:1662030-1673444 GCA_032359435.1 Enteromius unitaeniatus
CACTTTTTCTTTCCCACAGACTTCCCACTGAGGTGCCTTGATACAGCACTCTGGGAACAGCCTATTCGTTCAGAAATTTCTTTGTGTCTTACCCTCTTGCTTGAGGGTGTCAATGATGGCCTTCTCGACAGCAGTCAGGTCGGCAGTCTTACCCATGATTGCGGTTTTGAGTAATGAACCAGGCTGGGAGTCTTTTGCAGGTGTTTAGAGTTAAGTAGTTGATTCAGATGATTAGGTTAATAGCTCGTTTAGAGAACCTTTTCATGATATGCAAATTTTTTTTGAGATATTTTTGAGATATTTTTGAATATTGAAACAATAAAAGGCTTGAACTACTTCAATTGTGTGTAATGAATCTAAAATATATGAAAGTCTAACGTTCATCAGTACATTAAAGAAAATAATGAACTTTATTACAATATGCTAATTTTTTACATGTACATGACAGCTTCCTTCAGGATCTTTCTTCACTAAGAGAAATATAACATAATATTAGTGCACATTAAAATGTAACCTTCTCACTGAAAACAGTGGGTCCCGGTCCCCAACTACAGAAGTGCACAAAAGAGACAGATTAAAACACCATGCATCTCCCTCATTTACTTGTGATCCAAAAGGCATCCTAATACCATGTGTAAACAGGTCCTAACAGATCCTTAGATCTTGAAGGGTCTGGTCTAAATGTAACTCGAATGTGTTGGCATGTGATGCTTGCGTGTGTGATGAGAATGCATATGCACAGATAATATGGCAGTCAGGTTTGAGTGATGAGACTCAGGTGGATTGTGGTTAATGCAGTAATGTATGCACAGTCAGGAAATATATATACGCTTCAGTGAGTTCCAGAAACACGAAAGCATTATGTAAATACCATATAAATTCCAACTTTTTTGCGCATATGTGTGCATCTAACCATGCAGTTGTACTGGTAGTGCACTGATGGTTGTGGTTTGTTTAAGCAGGCATCGTTACAACAGCATCAATGCCCCGTTCCTGGAAAATGTCACAATGAAGCACTCGCTCTTTCTGTAATTCGCTCCTGCATGCAGTTACGTAATTCCCCTCGGCCTGTCTCCTCATGCTACGCTAATACAATATCTTGGGCAACCTTAATGAAATGGCCCCGCAGTCTCACATATACTCATGCATGTTGTCATCTATCGCTGGAATGCATTTATATACACATGAAGGTTAAGATCTATGCAGTGAAAATGGTGGGATGCAGCTGCGATTATGTAAATCATGCTATGCGTCTTCATAATGCGTCACAAGCTTCTATATTTAGTACGAGAGCTTGTGACACAGCAAAAAAACTTATGCTGACTATTTTTAGAAAGAGTCTCAGAGTGCAGGTTGTTTGTGTTCCCCCTAAGAAACTTTGACGCAGACATGATGACAGCAGTCAATCAAAGGCTTAGTTTTGCATCTACAGTTGACAGAATTATAAAAAAGAGAGATTTGAGAGCATATATGTACAGAAGGAGTCATCTCAATGTGGTGTTGGCTGAAAAAAGCAACCAGAAATGTTAAGTTATGAGTAATGCTGTGATCCTAAGTCAGAATAAGGGATTATTTTTCATATTTATTTGGTTTTCAGTCATATGTTCCAGTGTTTTATTTTTGAAAGATGTTGTATAAAGAAATAAAATGGCATACTGTCATGCCCATGTCTTTTGTTATGTGTCTCTAGTTAGTTTCGTTTTCTTACTTCCTGTGTTTCCTAATTTGGTCATGTTCCTGTTATTGTTTAGTTGTTTAGTAACCAATCCACCTGCCTGATTTCTCCCTAATGTCCTCATGTTTAAAAGCCCATTTAGTTTGTTTTGTCTTTTGTCGGTTATCAAGGTTACTTTCATGTGTGATTCCAGTTTGTTGTTTTGTTTGTTTAATTATTAAAGCGAAGTTTAATCTGCAACGTTCCTGTCTTCGTCCGTCTCTGTTCACACAACGTGACAGAATAACCGACCCTAAACCGATCGGAAGAGGATGATCACACCTGAGGAAATCCTCCACCGCTTCCTCAATGGGCTAACTCCTCTTCCCGCTCAGCATGAGCAACGGCCAGTAGGCCATCCTCCATTGCCCGGCTCGCACCTCGCCATTTGGCGGAATCAGCTCTCTCAAGCAGTTTATGGAGGCAAATCATTGCCAGCACTCCAGAGAACTTGAGCATATGGATGTAAATCGGTGCCAGCACCCCAAAGAACTGACCAGTATGGATACAAATCAGTGCCAACTCCCCAACGGCGAATCCAGATCTCCGCGAATTCCAGTTCACATGGCCCAGGTCCAGAACTTGATTTGTGGTTTGATCTTCCAGCTCTAATCCCCGCGGATTCCGATCCATAAGTTCCTGATCCAGTCCCAGAGTTACGGCCAGGAGTGCCGTTCCCTAGTCCAGTTTCAGAGTTACAGCCAGGATGGACATTCCCGAGTCCAGTCCCAGAGTCTCGGCCAGGAGAGCTCTTCCTGAGTCCAGTTCCAGAGTTTCAGCTGGTAGCGCTGATCCCGAATCCAAATCCAGAGCCTCAACCAGGAATGCCGATTCCGATTCCAGCTCCCCGATTAAGGGTAGGAGTGCCGATCCCAATTCCAGTTCCAGAGTCTGCGCTGCAAGAGCGCCTCCCTGAGCACGCGCTGCAAGAACGTTCCCCTGAGTTCCCGCTGCAAGAGCCACAGCCCAGAGAAGAGGGAAGTTTCCCCAATACATTTTTTTTGAGGGGGCTATAGTGTCCCGCAGCAGCCGCAGGCAGCCCTTAAGTCACCTCAGCTGCAGACAGCTCCAGATCTGCCATGGCCTCCCGAGCATCCTGAAGGTCTACGATGCTGTCCTGGAGACACCTAAATGACATGCCCTGCCCCCCCTCTCATTCTACGGTGGCTGTTATGGCACGAGGATGCGCCTTTTTGAGGGTGACATAGTGTCACGCCCATGTCCTTTGTTATGTGTCTCTAGTTAGTTTTGGTTATGTTTTTTTACTTCCTGTGTTTCCTAATTTGGTCATGTTCCTGTTCTTGTTTAGTTAATTAGTTACCCGATCCACCTGTGTTCCCCACTTTCTCCCTAATGCCCTCATGTTTAAAAGCCTGTTTAGTTTGTCTTGTCTTTTGTCGGTTATCAAGGTTACTTTCATGTGTGATTCCAGTTTGTTGTTTTGTTTGTTTAATTATTAAAGTGAAGTTTAATCTGCAACATTCCTGTCTTTGTCCGTCTCGGTTCACACAGCGTGACACATACATTTATCTTTGGTCTACTTTTTGGTCTAAAAATTTTTATTACTGTTTTATTTGTTAACAGTAGGGTGCACATAATTGGAACGTGTGTGTGTGTATATTTATATAAAAAAAATAAAGGGAACACAATGTAACTCCAAGTCAATCACACTTCTGTGAAATCAAACTTCCCACTTAGGAAGCAACACTGATTGGCAATCAATGTCACATGCTGTTGTGCAAATGGAAGAGACAACAGGTGTAAATTATTGGCAATTAGGAAGACACCCCCAAATAAAGGAGTGGTTCTGCTGGTGGTAAGCACAGACCACTTCTCAGTTCCTATGCTTTCTGGCTGATATTTTGGTCACTTTTGAATGCTGGTGGTGCTTTCACTCAGGTTGAGTCTACAAACCGCTCAGGTAGTGCAGCTCATCCAGGATGGCACATTAGTGAGAGCTGTGGAAAGAAGGTTTGCTGTGTCTGTCAGCATAGTGTCCAGAGCATGGAGGTGCTACCAGGAGACAGGCCAGTACATCAGGAGATGTGAAGGAGGCTGTAGGGGGGCAAAAACCCAGCAGCAGGACCGCTACCTCAGCCTTTGTGCAAGGAGGAACAGGAGGAGCACTGCCTGAGCCCTGCCAAATTACCTCCAGCAGGCCACACATGTGCATGTGTCTGCTCAAACGGTCAGAAACAGAATCTGTGAGGGTGGTACGAGGGTCCGACACAAGTGGGGGTTGTGCTTACTGCCCAACACTGTACAGGACATTTGGCATTTGCCAGAGAACACCAAGACTGGCAAATTCCCCACTGGCGCCCTGTGCTCTTCACAGATGAAAGCAGGTTCACACTCAGCAGATGTGACAGATGGGACAGAGTCTGGAGACACCGTGGAGAATGTTCTGCTACCTGCAACATCCTCCAGCATGAGCAGTTTGGCAGTGGGTCAGTAATGGTGTTGGGTGGCATTTCTTTGGAGGGCCGCACAGCCCTCCATGTGCACGCCAAAGGTAGCCAGGGGTGGACTTACCCATTAGGCAAAGGTAGGCAACTGCCCAAAAGAAAAAGGGCCCCCAAAATTCTTTTCACGAGATGCACAATAAGCACGGACGGTATCGTTGCGATGTTTATAACCAGGACCATCTGTGTGTCGGAGTTAAACATGCTTCGTGTGTATCCTACTTGTAGCAAAATATTACAGATGTATCTGAAGCTGACTGCCACACGAGCGCCAGGTCTCACGATCTTTCCTGCTGCGCACCTCTTTCTGCGTCTGCTCTGTTTACTGAAAAACTAAGATAAGTTGCTTCTCTAAGGCCCTGTTTGCACTAGGTGCGTTTACGTCTTAAAAAGCATAACTTTCCGCGCCTATCCCGGCGTTTTCCACCCTTAAAAAATGGACACTTTTGAAAACGCTGTGGACCCTGTTTTAGTTTGAAAATTCCGGGGAAAGGTTTAATGCCAGTGTAAACGATGATCATTTTTAGATACATCAGATCAATGAAAACATTTATTGAAAATTTAGCTACAGTATGTGGACACATTAGGCTATGTGTAACCTAAACAGGTTTGTGTCAGTAAATATAAAGTAATGTAATAATGTATACTTCTGACTACTTCTTGTATCTCTTGTAAATCATTTGCTATTCCATGGTCTACAACATAAAAGAATAAATGTGTCTGCTAAATGAATAAATGTAAATGTTAATGAAAGAATCCCATTATAATATGTACATAAAAAAATGTAGAAACATTGCACATAATTATGGGGCAACAATGTGCAGCAGCAACCTTGACAACAAAAAAAAGGAACCTCAAGGTTGATTGAAGTAAAAGATGTAGGGCCCCATTCCTATATTTGCCTGAGGCCCCAAATTCACTAAATTCGCCACCCTGAAGGAAGCCTGAATGCCATGAAGTACCGAGATGAGATCCTCAGACCCCTTGTGAGACCATATGCCAGTGCATTTGGCCTTCGGTTCCTCCTAATGCAATACAATGCTAGACCTCATGTGGCTGGAGTGTGTCAGCAGTTCCTACAAGATGAAGGCATTGATGATATGGACTGGCTCGCTCATTCCACAGACCTGAATCCAATTGAGCACATCTGGGACATCATGTCTCACTCCATCCACCAACGTCACATTGCACCACAGACTGTCCAGGAATTGGCGGATGCTTTAGTCCAGGTCTGGGAGGAGATCCCTCAGGAGACCATTTGCCAGCTCATTAGGAGCATGCTCAGGGGTTGTAGGGAGGTCATGCAGGCACGTGTAGGCCATCCAAGAACAAAGTATTTAATAAGAATATTTCATCGATTCAGATCTAGGATGTGTTATTTTAGTGTTCCCTTTATTTTTTTGAGCAGTGTATATACACAGTGCATGTGATATTAGCAAATTTAAAAATTAGCAATTTTCATATCAGTGCATCCCTTGACCTGAGTGCCACCATGTTCACATCAAGCATCTTTTTTTAAATATTTGTGCATGTGAGGTCTAGATTTTTCTAGAGTTTTCTGATAATTGAAAGTCATACTTTTCCAAGCAAGGCGATATATTCTGGCAGCTGACTGTAACGCAGCATTATTCCCCGGGTGCCTTCACTGATGGCTTCTTTCACACAGAGAACGTCTGGCCTATAGCAGATTTGCTGACATTTTGCTAAATGGTCATAATGGTCTGTCTGTGGTACTAATGGTGGCCAAGACTGGCTGGTGGCGATAATAAAGTATTGTAGGCCTGTAGCAGTGTTCAGGGAAATCTCATTTATAGATCATAAGATCATTATCCGAGCTGTCCTCCCTCAGAGCAACAGGACTCACAGAGATGTGCTAATTTCAGAAAGAGAGGCGGCTGAGAGTCGAGAACCTAACACTGACCTAAATGTTTTGAGATCCCTTTGATGTTTGGCTTTTCAGATTGTTTTGTAAGATAGTCTTCTGTTTCTGTCTATGATTCATGCAGTTCATTGTAGGGCTGGGGGCCCTGTGTGTGTGTGTGTGTGTGGTCAGTGTGTCGGTAGTCTTTCATCATTCTCCATACACCACATTTTTTGTCTCCCCTAAACGTCACTGGTTGTTTGATGAGAAAGTACAGAGATTATGTGTTTAAATTCAGCTCCAGGGGAGAACAGGCATAGTTAAAAGATATCTTTCTCTGAAAGTATAGGATTTGAGTCAAAAAAAAAAGATCTGTTTTAGCACTCAGAGCTTTTGTATGTTGCTTTCAAACATTTTTAGTAAAGTAGCAGCTTAGAAACAATTGAACACAATGAAAACACACTAACATGCAGTACATTTATTCTGAAATGTTGATTTTAACTGTATTTTTTAGAAGTGTCAGTATGGATCAAGTTAGATATATGTTAGATGTTTCAATTGCAATATTTGTAAACTTTTCAATTTTCAAAAAGGAAACAAAGCAAAAGCAATGCCTATATTTAGGGAAAGTTGCACATTAATTAAATGAAAAGTGACATTTAATAACGTCTAGGTTACGAATGTAACCCACATTCCCTGAAGGAGGAACCCTCTCTGTGGGAACCCTCTGTGGCCCATGAAGGGGGCCCTCAGAGTTGCTTTCAGTGGTTCAGTGAGGACGTGAGAAGACATGGTCGTAAAACCTGGCGAAGGTGTTGGGTGTCGCCCAGCCCGCAGCCCTACAGATATCTGCTAGAGAGGTGCCGTGAGCCAACACAAAGGATGTTTCCTAAGGGGCACGGCTCTTCCCTGGTATAAATAAGCCAGGGGGATGGCATCTACCACCCAATAGCCAACCTCTGGAGACAGCATTCCCTTTCTGCTGTCTGCAATAGCAAATAAGAGCTGCTGGAGTGCGGTCAATGTAGCGGCGCTTTCAGAGCACGTACAGGACACAGCGACTCTAAGGCTGGGTCTGCCTCCTCCCGGGGCAGAGCTTGCAGGTTCACTACCTGATTGCGGAAAGGCGTGGTAGGAACCTGGGCACAAGCTGGCCGGGTTTTAAGCCGGGCTGAGCTTTAGGCTCTTTTCTTTGACAGAGAAGGCTTGTAGGTACCCTACCCTCTTAAAGGAGGCCAGCGCAATGTTTAGGAACGCTGTCCTTCAGCACCAGATACTTTTAGACCTGTTTTAGACTGAAGGCTCGAAGGGAGCTAGAGGCGTGGCTGCTTGCCCATTGCATACAGCACCCCGGCCTGTGTCGATCTAGATACCTGTACCTGGGGTACTCCGACCCGGGGGAGCAGGGTAGACCGTGGGCTGAATAGGTTGCAACTACAGGAAACGCTAGTCCGGAGTGTGCCACGGTGCTGTGCCCATCTCGGGACCCAATCGTGTAACTAATGCTGAAGCTGTTTCATATAAAGCAAGCCCAGTGGTGTAATCGCAGCTGAAGTTGCCATATGCCCCAGGAGCCTCTGAAAACACTTTGAAAGGAACCGCTGTCTTGCGCCTAAAAGTATTTAGGCATATCAGCGTGGCCTGCACGCTCGTTGGTGAGGCGGGCAGTGATATTAACCAAGTCCAGCTCCGACCGAGAAAAGAGATCCTCTCCTTTTTTTTTTTTTTTAGAAGACTTTGCTCTATCTCGGTAGACCTGAAGACCCAGATGGCTGAGGTGCCAAAGCACTATGTCCCTGAGCTATTATCAGCCAGTTGTTGAGAGAAATGAGGATGCAGATGTCCCTCCGCCACTTTTTCTTCAGAGGGGAGAGACATCTTCTGAAAGGGACAGGCCAAAGAGTATAGTACCCTTTGACATCTCAGTCTCTTGGGGTGCCCCAAAGGACACACTCAGCCCCGTTACGGGGGGAGCGGTCTCCTCTGGGAGGACCACAGGACTACGCAAGTGCATCAGAAGTCCGCACGGCTGTTACCCCGGGCAGAACATTCTGAACAAACACCTGGAAGTCCCCCGGGTGCCTCACTGCAGCGCGGAAAGGATGCGAGGGGAACCGTCTCGCGGACGAGAGGCGGGACTTGAGCGTATCCATGGTCATACGCTCACAATGAATGCATTGACCATCCACAAAAGCTGCCTCAGCATGTACTCGGCCCAGACACGCGAGACAACGATCATGTCCGTCCGAAGAGGTGAGGAAACTCCCGCACCCAGAAACGCACGGTTGGTTTGACATTCCAAAGAACGCTTGACCAACCGTAGGAAAATTTGCTCTTTCTCTCTGTGGCCCAGGAAAGACCTAACATGGCAACTCCGTGCACTCGGAGGTCTTTTGCTCACTGGATATGCAAGATGACTGGCACACCAGCCTGTAAAAAGGCTACCAGCCTGCAGGATCCCAGATAAAATACTGTCAGATGAGAGAGCAGGAAAGCAGGAACTCCTAAAATCAGGACTCTTTCTCGATCGTTCTCCAGAACTCGCAGAGGGGGTCTCCTGGATAGCTCAAAACGGCGTAGGCTCTGAAGCGAAAATCTGCATATGCATTCCGCTTGTACCCTCTTATACTCACACAGTGATGAGGTGCACCTGAGCGCAATCAAATGCATGCCAATATTCGTTGGCCTTTTGTATAAAGCTCAAAGGCAATTGGTCTCTCTGGCAAGTTCCCATATGTAACGTCGAAGTGATTCGACTGAAAGGGTAACTGAAATAAAGCTAAAATAAAATAAATAAATAATATAAAATTAAATAATAACCTAATGTTATAGAATATTTAGATTTCAAATAGTGAGTAGAAGTGAAAAACACTGACTGATAAGCACTAAAATGACAAAAACCAAGACTGAACTAAAACTAAATATATTAAACCAAAATAATAATATTTAATATAAAATCACGTGCATTTGCTAAAGATGACACATTAATAATAATATACAAATCAGTGTGATAAAAGTCAATATTTTGATTAAAAATGCAACAGTGTATAAATAATGCTAAAATCACACTGTCTCTTAAGACTAAAATAATGGAGTAAATTACATTTTAATATATGTTAAAATAAATAAAAAAATACATTAAATTGACATTAATGTATTATTCCTCAGATTAATGCAACTTTAAAAACTTCCTTCAACAACAAAAACATACTTTTGAATGGTAGTGTAGTGTTGTTTAGTAGTGTACTGGAGTTACATCTCACCTGGTATTCACCAGTCATTTGTCCATTGCCTTAAAACTCCTGCATGAGCAAGCAATGAAATTGAAATAAGCATTCCTGAATCTGTGGAGGCTTTCTTTCTTTGCTTTACTGTTGACAAGAAAGACAATGACAGTGTTGTAAGGTCACATGAATTGAACTGTGAGGAGCCTGATATGATTGAAGGACCTTGTACAGGTCAGACAGTGACAAGGTCAGAGCTGAGAGAAACATATTGAACAGATTTTTGAGATCCACAGTGATGAAACCAACATGGCAGGGTGTTATTTCATTTCATTTTAAGGTAAATCCTAAAATGTTATTTTGAAATATAAAAATGTTAATCTCAGACCACAAGCATCACTAAATAATTAAATATACTTTAGTTATTACAATATAAATGTGACCACAAAACCAGGCATTTATCAATGGAAAGCTAAATAAATAAGTACTGATATGGTACTGTATGGTTTGTCAGGTAAATATTTGGCCAACTATTTGAAAATTTGCAATTTGAGTAAAAAAATAAAAATATTGAGAACATTTCACTTAAAGTTGTCCAAGTTTTTAGCAATGCACATTACTAAAATATGTTTTCATAGGACATTTCTTTACTTAATTTCCTAACGATTTTTGGCATTTAGAAATTTTAACCCATACAGTGTATTGCTGGCTACAAATATACCCGTGCTGCTTATGACTGGTTTTGTGGTCCAGACACCCACACACACACATATATATATATATATATATAGTCTCAGTTAGATGAACGTTTAGTACAAGGTGGTTTTTGAAAACAATCATATTTTTACTATTTGTGGTACGTTTAAAAAAATAACAACAAAAAAAGAAAGGACGCATTGTTTTAAAGACATTTATTGTTAAATGTGTGGGTTAATAATAAGAAAAGTAACACATTAGATTGATTTCTGTAGCATCTTGTGACACTGATGACTGAAAATTCTGTTTTTTATTGCAGGAATAAATTATGCTTTAATATATATCAAAACAGAAAACAGTTACTTCAAATTGAAAAAATATTTATTGTTTTTACTAAATGTTTTTACTGAAGGTTTTATTAGTAAGCATAAGTTATCTTTCGAAAACAAGAAAATAAATCTTTTGAATAGAATAATGTATATTTTTGGAATATTTTACTATATGTCTTTCTGTCTCCCACATTTTTTTTTTCCAGTTGAGCAAGAACTAACAAGATTTTTTTTAATTTTTGGACTCTGTAAGTGAGTTTGACCTCAACGCACTTGTTACAGGATATTTCGTTCAGAGATGATGCAATGGATCTGAATGACCTCAAAGCCACAGCTATGGTTGTACATTTTATACTGGAATGTGCCAATCATCACAAGAGAGAGAGAAAGAGAGAGAGATAAAGGCAGAGATATGTTGAGTCTGGGGAGCCGGCTGACAAACAGAAGCCCATTCCTGAGTAATTGCCTGTCATACATATTGAAAGTGCATGTGGCTCACCTGACAGGTGGCCCTGGGGAGCAAAACACTGTAATCGAATGGATAAATGCATATGGCATAATGGCTCCCATTAAGCTGAGGAAGGATAAGAAAGAAACAGAATATCAGAAAGCATTGGTCTGGTTTAGTAAAAATTCAGATGCTTGGAATGAGCAATTTTATGCCAAAAAGCAGATTAAAGAGTATCTTACCCCCATTTTTTATGCTGTACATGTGTGTCAATGGCATATTTCTTCAAAAGGCAAGTTTTTATTATTTTGGGAAACAACAGCCTGTGTGTTTTGAGGCTTAGTAAGCACTTGTTCTATTGGATGGACATCACTTTGATAAATTATCCCATTACACGATTACTGTTATATAATGCATTTAGCGTGTTTCATTTCTGATGAGCCAAAGACAGTAAATGTGTGAGTTTTAAGTCATCTTATCCAAAAATTCAATCTAAAATTTTGGTTAGTGAAAAGTTGAGTTTTGTTCCTTTTGTTGTTGGAGCGGAGATTCACAGCCAATCCATATTTAGTGATGCTGCATGTTTGGTTGTACTTGTCTCTGTAGTTCCCCTTCAGTCGAGTTCACTTCGACGTTACATATGGGATCTCGCATGAGAGACCAATCGCCTTCGAGTCTTT
>JAUMHI010000021.1:1679409-1734116 GCA_032359435.1 Enteromius unitaeniatus
CCCCAGTTGAAGTCAGCAGATTCCCGCCCCCACTGTATACAGTGTTGGCAGGGCACTGCTTCCCCCTCCTGAGGCGCTGGACAGTTTCTCCCTTACTACCACCCGTTCTCCTTTCTCCCACTCTTACTACTTTGTCTACTTTACTTTTCCCAATGTAACTCATCTTTTTTTGCTTTTTCCACCTACGTTATTGCAACCTATAATTAAATTTCCATCTCCCAGGACTCTTGCATAATTCACTTCTCCTACACTGCAAGAAATGCTTTCTAAGACAAGATTTTTTGTCTTGTTTCCTGACAAAATATCTAGAAATTCTGAAATCAAGAATCATTTTCTAGGCAAGAAAAAATTACTGTCTTGTTTTCAGGAAAAATTAACTAAAATTAAGTAGCTTTTTGCTTAGAACAAGGAAAGTAATCTGCCAATGGGGTAAGCAAAATAATCTTACTTCAGACAGAAAACAAGAATATTTTGCTTGTCGTGTTTTATTCTTTTTTAAAAACACGTTTAAAGACATGCTGTCTAGTTGTGCTCTGAAAACAACTGCTAAAGAAAGATTGTGCAGCACATCTAGTGGTATATCATATGATTCTGTCTAAAAGGCAAAACAGTAATCTATATCAGCTTTGTCAATAAAAAATCGTTGTTAGGGCCACATAATCTTCAAAAATAAACAAATTATTTAACAATAAATAGGTAATGAGTTATTAAACACACTGTGTCCCCTTAAATTCAGTTCTTAACCCTTTGATGCCTACGATCACACCGGTGTAATTAAAATGTTCAGTGCATTACGTCATTAACTGCTCAATTCAAATCTGCTTTCCCGCTTTGATTGGCACTGATCCAGAGTCGGACGCATTCACTGTTTTTAAGCAGGTATATTTTTTTCCCCATAAGCTTTATTTAAATAACATTCACATAAATAGTAAGGGAAAAAACTAACGTTACATATATTTTGTAATTTAACACTATAACGGAGGCAAAATAACGTAACATTCCAGAACGCAAAGTTTTACTTAAATCAAACACACAGTTTAGATAAAGCTATGTCTATTCCTCTGCCAGTGTAACGGGTGTGCATAGGGAAGGCACGGAGAGGGTCAGAATTCCTTTCAACCAAAAAGGTTAAACCAAGGTTAAGTCAATCTTAAAGTCTCACAAACACGAAAGCAGGTTCACACACGTTTAACATAGACAATGACGGACGATGACTGGATCACAGAGGGCAACTTAAGAAGGGAAGACAATCACAGAAAACGAGGTACACACACCTGAACGGAATACATAATTAACTGAAACTAGGTCACAGAACGCACATGGGGAACATACAGGCAACAACGAACATAAACAAACATGGGAATGTTACACACATATATATGTATATATATATATATATATATATAATACATTTATTTATTTATTTTTTGACTAGTGTATACCATTTAAATATTTTGGGTCTCTATGTATTTTACATTGGTTTACGCAAGTACAAACAATAATTTTTTTTTTGTAAAGTTTTTTGTTTGTTATGCAATACTTTTGTTTAATACTTATTAATATATAATACTTATTAATATTAATACTTTTGCAAGGACAGTGACAGTAGACATTACAATGTTACAAAATATTATTTCTAATAACTGCTGTTTGTTTCATTTATTTACTTATTTTGCTGTTCAAGAAACATTTCTAACTATTATCACTGTTGAAAACAGTTGAGCTGCTGCTTTTTGTAGACACACACACAAAAAAAAAATCCAGCAGCACAACATGAATTATCAATGTTTTCAACATTCATAATAATTAGAATTGTTTCCTCATCAGCATCATCATATTACAACTATTTCTGAAGGAGCATGTGACTTCACAGGTCATCTTTGACATCACGTGAATAAATAATATTAAAATAAAAAATGACCATTTATGTATTTAAATATATTTCTTCATATTACCATTGTTACAGCGTTTTTTTCAAATAAGAACATAAATGTATTTAAAAAAATAAATACAAATCTATACATTAGACAAATAGTCATGTGAAGCGTCTATTTTGCCATACAGTTCACATACTGAGCACAGATCTCTGGTGCTGAGCACACATGACTACTTTCCTCTTCCTTTGTGCACATCTGTAGGCCTGCGATCTGCCACCCATATCTTTCCTGTGATCTGAAAGTCTATGTGGGAGTCCAGCGCATTGCCAGAGACATACAAAGGCAGAAAACCCACACGTACACACACATACGTTAACCACACGCGTGGCTGCTCGATGTCTAAGAGACCACAGCAAAGTCAGACCCCCAGTTTTTCAAAGCAGCGTATCTTGACATGTTTCATCTCCTCCAGGTAAGCTCGGGATAAGCAGCCGTTTTATTTAAGAGACTCTCTGTGTTACACAGTCGATTAGAGAGATTGTCAGCCACATCCTTTGAAATTACTCCCAGCGCAAAACATCACTTGGTACCTTCAAAAGCTCATAAGTCACTTCAAACTGGCGAAAAAAAAAGCTTTTCTTCCTGTGTAACTATAGGGAGGCGTTGAGTAATGAAGACCACAACAGTAAATTATGAAAATTACAAGATGCAATGTTTTGATGATATACAGTTACCACTGAGAGTTACGTAAAAAGACCACATGAATAAAACTTGGGCTGTTTAGTGCCACATAAGGGTTATACAGAGGACACAACTGAATTCATTGTGCACCAAGCAATTACTTCACATAAAAAAAGTTTTACTACAAAAGAAATGAACAGTACTTTGACCAATAAGTTTATACTGCAGAGACAAACACTTTAACCAAACGACAGTTTTTTTTTGTTTTTTTTTATTCTACATGGGAGTGGTCTCCCTTAATGATCGCTGCCATTTTGTGATCACATGACCTGCTAAAACTCCAATGGGTGACAAACACACACACATCGATTTATCAAACTGATAAATAAAAGTGTTACAGATATATTGTGATTATATATCAATGACTATAAATGTTTAAATACAATAAATATATAAATATACAATGCAATTATTAAAAACTAGAATAATTATATCACATTATATATATTAGGCGTGTAATGATACGCGAGCATAGTCAAGCATCTTATTTCTGTTGTATTTTCCAGCGTTCTTCTCCGAACACTGTGTGCTTTGATTTATGTAATTGCCAGCATACTTTGTTATGCGACTGTCTATATTATAGTTCGCACAACGAACTTGAGCAAAGTTTTCAATATGTTTATATGAAAAAATAGCAGAGCCTGTCAGAAAGAAGGATGTCTGACCCTTCTCACATTTTGTATAAGAAATACTACATTTTGCCAGGCAACAGAAGGCTTGCATGCAGATACTAGATTGAATAGGTTATTCTTTGAGATCAAAGACAAATCTTGGAAAGAATTCCAACAATAAAGTGTATTTGGATTGAATTATTGAATTGAAAAACTCATCTTAAAGCTAACAAATGACGATTAAGTAATGAATCGAATTTCAGGAGGAGCACGCACGAACAGTCGCAGCTGCCACTAATCTCCTTATTACTGATTACCCCGCGAATCTCCTCTCCTCCGCTTTAAATACCGCTCACTTTATATCCTCGGCATCTGCGGTTTTTTTTTCTCAGAGCTGTTTCTCCGCGAGCCTGGCAGTACCACAGTTTTCACCGCCGCTAAACGTGGTTTTGCTTGCTTCTTCGGCCCAAACGCTCTCGCGGTCTCCAGCTATAGCATTTCTTACAGCCTTAAGCCTAGCTCGCATGTCCAGGCTCTAATACGTTACCGGCATTCATAGCAGCGGTCTAATTTCAATGGCATTTCTTTCTGTCAAGTTACGAGGCAACTGTACTAATGTTAACACAAGCTGCCTTGCCTTGGTTTGGGATTACAAGAGGTCTCGCGATTTAACCATCGAGGCAAAGGTGCTCCTGTGATACCAGAAGCTGGACCGTGGTGGCCAATCGATAGCGCTCGTATTGTTGTCCAGCGTTATGCTGTTGCATTGTTATCTTTCAGAAGCGTGAAGCACGCTGTCCTCTCGTTAAGCGTTATCAACTTTTCATTCAAAATAAATAAACCTAGCCTGAAGTGGCTAGATGACGTCAAAGCTAATTTACTTAAGATAGGCATGACTATGGCATGATTTGGCCTATGTTTGCATGTACTTATATAAGACTTAGAAGTAACAAATCTATTTTAACCAAATGTTCTGCTCCTCTCAGCAGCTGAAATGAACACACGCTGAGCTGAGAAGCAGGAGCTGCGCTCTCGCGGCACTTCTAGAGACTCGCTGAGGTTCGCATAAGCCGCAATTTCGAGTTGATTAAAAATGATCTGGGAATCATCGAACGCTATTTTGCCTAGTTCACCTTGTAAATAATTTAAAGCCATTCAACTTTAAGTTTCATCAACATATTTCTTTGTGCATTGGTGTCCATCGCGATCTCAAAGCACAGGGTTATTTATATACACGAATGCCTCATCGAGTACTCGTGCACCGCTCGCGCGCATACAATGTGTATCGCGCACGCGTAGGGGCTTGCATGCATGCTAGTTTACGGTTTGTATGCATGTTCATGCGTATGGGTGTACGTTTGTCTGTAATGTGTATGTATATATTATGTGCGTATGCAGGTGTGTGAGTATGTTTATGTGCGTGCGCTCTACGTGTGTGTGTATGTGTATTTACGTATGTGTATTTATGTGTGGGTGTGTGTGTATGTATGTATATCTATGTATATGTGTATATTAATAGGTATGTATGTGTATATTTATATGCGTGTATGTATATGTATGTATGTGTAGGCATACGTGTATATATTTGTTTGCATGTGTGTGTATATTGTTGTATATTGTCTCGCCACATTTCAAGGCGTACCAGTTTAGAATTTAAAAGATGATAGCGGTACCTGTAGATCAATGGCATGCATCATAACGCTTGGCTGGCTAGAAGACTTATGCTCCTTTTACAAACTATAAACAACTGATATTTGCATACTGTTCTTCTGCCCATTACCTTATTCTTAAGTAGTAAGTCGAAGCAATGGGCTTTCCAGTCTAGAACCGCATCCTTTTCTGCATACATACACGCAAACTTTAGATTCTCAGTACAATTGAGTGCCATCCACATTCAGCTCCTACTCTTATCATCTATTTCCTCCACCAAGGTCCACTGGAATCAGGATATTCCTTCACTAGCGTCTACTCCCAGGCTCATTTTTGCTAGGCCACCGCATGCATGGCAAATAAATCAGATTGCTGACACTCTCTCTCGGTTCAGATGACATCGGCTCCAGATATCGAGGCTCATCCAACGCCGGCTTCCTAACTAATAACTTTTCTTCCCATTCCTTCAGAATAGGTGCAGCAACTACAGCAGCAGGAAAAGGCCTCGCATCAGGCCTCTCGCAATCATGCATCCAAAAAGCCCTGCACACGCTCGCGTTCCAGCCCAGCCCCGCCTCCGGTCCGCCTCGTCCCGTTGTTTCGGATCAATGGCACCCGCCGCTCACATCGCCTCAGCTGCTACCCGGGCCGTATCTCACAACCCGGCGCTCACCCAGCCGCAGATATTCTCACCCCCCCCCATTCTCACCCAGCCGCAGCTATTCTCTCTCCCCTCCGTTGTGGTCCAGGGACCACAAAGGCGGTTCCCAAGAGATCATGGGTCCCGCCGGAGATGGTCGTTTTTCCCTCACCCCGACCCCAACGGAAGGTCCTCTTCACTTCATGGCGGAGATCCTTCGGTGGGGGCGGACACCTCCCTAAATATCTAGCCCCGCATCCAGCTCATCTCAGGCTTTTTTGGGGAGCTTGTATTGGCGCTGTCCGCCAAAGAGGGTTAAACCTCCTAGGGCTCGGAGGCCGCCAGGCTCCCTGCCTGTCCCCGGACAGTTCGTCAAACAAGCTATTTTATCGCCGAGGAAGTGGGAACTAGTGAAATGTCTCTAGTTTTATTAATTTAACAGACCTTTGAGGTTTGGGCAAAAAGATTTATTGTGTAAAATTAAAAATTAATTAATAAAAGTAAATTGTGTGTTTTTGTGCATTTTATTTTTGCATATGGTGAGTGTGAAACACGAAATATATCAATTACAAGATTTTATGGTAAAATGTGTTACTTTTCATGTTAGTAGGGCCAGTTTTAATAAAAAAACACGATAAAATAGACTCAAAACACAAAACTATCGAGGCACTGCCACTCCTGCTCTGCTACGCGCTGCTCCTGCGTGCTGTGTGAAAGTTCTCATCTGTTAACATGGGCGCCGAAAAAAAAATATGCACTGCTTATTTAGTACTTGATTTTGCTGAGTTTGACGTGTCCATGGGTCAACAAAATTTAAAATAAAATTTTAGAATAAAATGTAGTTCCAGGGTAAACAAAACACTCGTGCAGTGTGAAACCGATGTTAAAAAAAAGAGAGAGAGAATAAATTGTGTAAAATATAATGTTTTCAGTGCTACATTCAACAAGGCAGTGCAAACGACAGGCAATGTGCTGACTGCCCCTCCCACCCCCAAACAGACGAGAACTAGAAACACACACAAACTTACAAACTATCCCGCGGCATTCAGGTAGGCATTTCCAGCAGATTCGAACAGGGCTAAACAATCGATCGGTAACAGCGATCGGTACATTTATAACTGCAGATTTTAATGTGGGTTTTAAGAAAATGCTAAGTTAGCTATGTTATTGAGCCCTCCTAGGACTCCTAGCTAAGAACAGAAAGATTGTGACCTTCTTCAGCTGAAGCACAACAGCTGCCCATGTGTTGAAGACACGATCTGTGCTGTCTGAAGAAAATTCATCTCTCATTCTCATCTTTCTGAACGTAAAAACCTAAAACAGTTCAATTTAGAATTGAACAGAATTCTTTCTATTAGTTTATAACCAATACAATATTACATTAAATTTTTTATAAGGAGCATTTGGTTTGGGTTATAAAGAAGATATGTGAAGTATAGCTCCATTGTTGTTCAAAGTAAAAAAAACAAAACAAAAAGATCATACTTTTATGTTAGTTTTAATAAAAATGTGAAAAAAAAAATCTAAGAAATTATCTTTTTATTTTATATTATTTTTGCTGTATCGAAAACATACTGAACCGTGACACCACTGTGTCGTATCGAACCAAACTGTGATTTTTGTGAACCGTTACACTCCTAATATAATTATTATTAATATTAATCTTATAAAAATATCAAAGCTATCAAAAAGCTAACTATTACTTTTACTGTACTTAAAATTTTAATAAAAAATAAAAACCATGTTTTGCTACATTCCAAAACTATTATTTAATTTTTTTTACTTTCTTAAAACCATAGAGCTTTTATTTTTGGTGGTAAACTGCAGGGAGCCCTTAAAAGCTTCTCGTTTGTTGACAACAGCCGGTTTATAAGCACTTCTTATTACAAGTTTGGGAAGATGCTTGACCACAAGCTGCACTTCCAAATACACATTTTAAGCAGCCCAAACTCAGAGCAGATGCAGAGAGTTTGTGTGAAACACCATTTACTGTATAACGAGAAACTGAAAGCACCAGATCATAGCTATATCAAGCCATATCACTGTTACCATTTTACTTTGATTTTGAATTATATAGCCCTACTCTGGATGCCAATCAGATGGCCTTTTCCCGTCTATGTGAGCGATTCTCAGCCATAATATGAAGCAGAGTGAACCATTATGAACTAATTTCATCTAAATGAATCTCTTCGTCCCCGAAGGAAAGACCCACACACCAGCACCCCTCCAGCTCACTCAAGGCCCTAGCCTAACAGATTTAGTTTTCAGCCTAATTGGGATCTTGTTAATTGCATACATTGCTTTTCATGCGTAATTAGGAAACGCTTGTGGTGACACTGTTAATGTGGGCATTTGAAAAAAACCTGAGGTGAAGTGAATAAATGCATGAGCTGCAACAAAACAATGGACAAATGTCTTGATGAATAAGTTTGAACTCTATAAAACATCTTCAAGCATAAATAATCAAAGAATGGGGATAATTATTAAACACGCAGGGTGTCAAAGTTACAGTTTCTCAGCAATTAACACCTTGGCCGCGCTGAAATATACAAGTGTGAAGGAAAACTTTATTCTACATTCTTTACGTATCTGTGCAAGTGCAGTATAATGGATGTATATCAATGTTAATGCTCAGAATCCATCATAAAGTCTTGTGATCGCACTTTGTTTGAATATGGATTGCGTATTCGCTTGCCAAACGGCATTACAAACTATCCATTTGATATACTGTTTCTGAGCAGAGAGTCATTACAGCTGCAGAGATATCTTTCATAAACGGCGTGCGATCAAATATTACAGTGTCGGAGAGCAGAAACAACAATTGTCCATCATGTGTTGCCAAGGTGACTGACAGATGTTTAAATATGTCTCCGCAGATGTGCGTCTGGTTAATTTTCTATGTCGTGGACATAATTATGGGGATGTCAGCATCACTTAGCCATGGGGCTGATGGGTAATTTCACTCTTTAACATGTTTAAAAGCGGACGTTACATTTGCACGCTTAATCGAGCCAAAATGAAGTGAAGGGGCAGGGCGGCGTTCCAGCCGCCGTTCTCAAGAGGAGCGTCTCGTTTTTAATGTGTTTTCACATACAGGCTTTCAACGGCAGAGTTTGTGTGGGATTTTTTAACTGATATTCCTTTGTGGAAAAGCATTTAATAAAACGGACTAATTAAGTATGCAAATGAGCTCAATATAAGGGAAAATGTGTAGCCCTAATGTGTTAAAAGCCTTTGGAAAACTAGTTAAAAGCCCTCCACTGTTGAAAGAGGAAAATATTAGTCATCTCAGAGGATTTAAATGTTATAAACAGAATGAATGAACACATTTATTAGCATAACAAAACATAAACCAAGAACGCTGACGATCCTTAATGTACATTCAGTAAGTAACAATGCATATGTAAGCGTCTGTGTGGATGAAATATTAAAAGCGTGTTTAAAAATCATGTTTAAATTTTTAAAAGCTCGTGCTGGTTTGATACATCCTCACTTTTTCTCTGTGAACTGCAATAACACTTCCTCTTTCAAACGATGTTATGGTGACTAATCATCAGGCGCATTCTTCCTACTTTTGTATGTGTTCTTTGCTGTCTAAATGCCTTGTAAACAATACAGCCTTCTAACAAATCAGAGAAAACATTCGCCAGTAAGATGAAGATATATTTAAAGGGATAGTGCTCTCACAAATGAAAATTGTCATTCCGAACCCGTATGCCAGAAATGTTATGCTAGAATATCCTTTATGATGGTCTTATATTTCAATAAAGGGCCAAATATACAACTTGTGTGCTATGTTCCAAGTCTTATAAAGGCATAACAGTTTTAAATGAGGAAAAGGCTACATTTTAAGTACGATCCACTGATAAGGTCCAGTCGGTCCTTGCATTCATAATTCAAAGGGAAGCAAAGGTTCCATCCACATATTTTATGCAAAATTTGCGATCACACAAAACAACCTAGATGCAAATTAAATTTCCAGATTTGCATAGAAATCAAGCTGACTTGAGGTTGATATCTCCACCTCAAATTACCTTGTTTTCTATGCAAATTTGGATTTATTTTATTTTTTACTTTTTTCCTAACATTTGTGCATATACTACTATGAAAAAAATATATACACACACATATATATATATATATATATATATATATATATTTCTATATTGAAAAAGTACTGCAGCTTCATTTCAAGATGTCATGTGACTGCAAATTTTAACTAAATATTATATATTAATATTTAGTTAAATATATATAGTTATATTATTAATATTTCTAAATATTAAATATGATATAAATAAAATATTATTATATAAATAATATTATAGAACTAAATATAATATATTTGTAAAGGAATTCATAAATATCAGTCATTTTGTTTTGTCTTTGGTTCATGAATATCAGTAAAAAAAATGTGTCTTTGGTGAAGATTAACAAATTTTAAACAATAGGTCTCATCCACTAATAATTGCATGATTTGCTTGCTATTTATACATGCAAAAGAATTCTTCATTAAAAATATTTGCCTAATTCACAACACGCATATATGCAAATTAATTTGTTTTTATCCTTGTTTTCATTTTAATGAATTTAGATTATTCTAAATGACATCTGCTTTACAATTTTTATTTCATCAAAGTTATAAGGCCGCCCAGAGTATGTTATTTTTTTGCACAAGTGTGTTTCAGTTTTTCCTACATTTGTTCATAAATATAAAATAAATTGTTTTTTTGGCTCATAACATTTTTGATCAGTATATACCATAAAAAAACTAAACATGCCCAGATTGTGTTCTTCCAAACACAGCAACACTATCAACATTAGTGTCAGTAAATGATGACAGAATGTTCATTTTTGAGTGAACTACCCTTTTAACACTTTAATTGCACACTACATGTTGGGGTGACACACAGTTACTAGACTCTAGTCTCAGCTTCACTGACTTCCTGTGCAAATAATGGGCCACAATAAGGGTGTAATGGACCAATGTGGTACAAACCCATTACAGCCAGCGTGTGGGTGTGAGAGCATCTATGCATTCCTAAACCAAACACTGAAACCCCCCTCAGAGACATAATACAAAAGTCGAAGGAAGATTGATTTAGTGATGCAACAAGACGCTAGATTCAGAATATGGAATTAGCTGGGAAGAAAGTTCACTGCCATGACACAGAAAATATGGGCATGATAAAAGTTTTAAAAGGTCAGGTTGTATGGATCTCTCCAAGACTTGATTCCTAGTGTCGCTTTTGATTATGCTACTCAGGAATTTCCTGATTTGACTTGATCTATAGGACTCAGGGGTCATGAGTTCTCTGTGTAATGCACAGAACTGTACATGCTCTATATTTCAAAGCACAGTAAAAAGCATCCACATGCAGATGTAATCCTAATTCAAACCAGCCTTGAGTGCTTGTACATGAGCCAACAGGAAGAGATGGAAAATAAAGAGGAGGGCAGGATGTAAATGGAAAAGGAAGAAAAATATAAAAACAGAAACTGAGACTGCAAAGGATGGTTGGAAAAAGATGAGGTAAGGCTTTGAGAGCAGAATGGACAATGAGGAAATGAGGAAAAGCAAAGGGTTAAATCAGAGGAATGTCCAGGGAATGACTAAATATATATGCAATCACTCAGATATGGGATATCTGACTCTTCAAAATGCTTAAAATGTTTTCTATTTAAATTGCATTTCTTTGACAGCTATGTTGGCCTCTGAACTGTGGCCTGTGTGTGTTAACCAATCAAATAACTTTAAGGGGTTTCTCTTATAACCTCAGCCAATTCTGAGGTTATAAGAGAATTTTGCTGGCTGTTGTGCTGCTAGCACAGAAATAACATGCAGCAACATAAGGGATGCAACAGCTGGCCACAACACAGAATCACTCAAAAAATATCTCTGGCTGTATTATCACACTTTACTAATTATGGGTGAAGGAAAATATTAATATTTCTGATTACTGTTCTGTGGAGCTTCTAAGGGGATATGATGATGGAAATATATGATTGGAGAAATAAATAAATAAACAAAAAAAATGTTTTTGTGTTACTTACCACAGATTTGTGTTCTCTTTCAAAAGCATTGCATTACCCTAAGAAATGCTGTGCTTTCATGCAAAACCATTGCATTCTTGTGAGAAAGTTTGGTTTTCCTGGAATATTACCAAAAAAAAAAAAGAAAGAAACAAATGTTGTTTTTTCACAACAGCATTGAACATGCAACATGCTTCAGAGAAGCATTGTGCTTTCTTTTGTAAAAGCATTGTATTCTTCCAAAAAAATGTCATGCAAAAATTTTGCATTCTCTTGAGAAACACTGGATGTCTCTATAAAAATTACTTTATTTTTGTTTTTGTTTTGTTTTCTTCCAAAAAATAATTCCCCAATAACCTCTTTTTTCTTACAAAAGCACTGCAATTTCCCAAGAAACGTTGTTCTCTCGCAAAAGCATCGTATTCTTCTCAGAAGTTTGCAAAACTGCATTTTTCGAAGACACTTTGTGTTCTCGTACAGACTCGTCTCTTGTAGCCAATCAGCAGTGAGGGGCGTGTCTACTAATGACGTGGAGAAGTGCGCATTCAGTAATAGCTGAGCCAAGGGACAGAAAAATGAAAAAACAAAAAAGGAAAATATCTGTGGAAAGATAAGGCAAGATGTACAGTAAGAGCGTGTACACATCGGATCAGCTTTCCAGCTCTGGAGAGACCTTAAAAGGTGGAAGGCCTGCGATAGGACATCGAGTTTGCTTGTAGACACAGTGTAACATTGGTTCTGCTTTGTTTCACAGTACTAATTATTGTCTGGGTTGCGTAGACTATGTATGTGTGGGGTGGAGCTTTCAAAATAGGCGCAAACCCCTTTTTGGGGTACACTCAAAAAAAGAAAATTAACTGGATCAATTTAATTGAGGGCAGGATTTCCATCCAATAAATATGTGTAGCCCCAACTCATAAAAAACAAATTAATGGAATGAAATTTAATTGAGTTGGGTCAACAATAGTTGTTGTAATCAAATATAGTTGTAATGAAATTGATACATTTTATGCTTGTTGAAATCAAACTAAAACATTTAACCATAAAATAAATTAATAGGAAGAAAAAAAAATGAATACATGATGGGAAGGGGAAACAACCGAACGGTTTGAAGTCGGTTTAACACAATGCAGTTGATTAAAAAGAGAACCAAACATAATCGTGTTCAATGAAAATGTTTTTTTTAAATAAACTGAACAGTGTTGGAGAATACATTTTTTGAGTGTAGGGGAGTGTTTGTTGTGGACATTTCAAATATTAGCATTGGCTTCCAGAACTCGCTTACCCTGCACTTTAAACGTTGTTTAAAGAATTCAAATAACAAAAAAATGGCTTTGATAAACTATTTTCTTTCCTGTGCTGATATATTTCCTTAATGAAATTAATCAATAAATTGGCATTAGCCATGAACCATGATTTGCTACTTGCTAATACTAGTCAGCAGAACTGTTCCTCCCTCAAAAACCATCTTCTCAAAACAATGAACAATTAGGCAACATTTGATTGGACTAGAGAGAAGAAGAAGAAAAAAGCATACGGCAAGCAATGAGTTCATCAATATTTTGTAATGCATTTTCTTGAACTTTTCATTGATACTTTCTATTTCTCACAGTATAAATGTGTACAGTACATCCGCTGTGTGTTCATTTGACTTAATTTAGTAGTGCACCAGCATTAAACAAACAGGCCTTAGAGCAATGAGGTCTTTAAATGAACCACACCATGTGATTTTCCCAGTGAGAGTGAGCTAGACAGGATCGTGCTTAAACAGATTACATTACAGGCATACTTCCTGGGAAAACCCGGATATTTGGACAAGATGTGATTAACATGTGGAAGAGAGAGCTTTGGGAGCTGAAACTGTGCTATTTTACACTGAGCTCTGTTAATGGTTTATAGAGGAAGTGCACTTCAGTAAATGAAAACAATCGTTGCCTAATGCTTCTCATCAGTTTGGTCTTGGTTGGTGGCCGCTCAGCATAAGGAGGTGCTAAACACACTTGTGTCCTACTTTCTTATTTAAAGATGTTGTGCCTTTCATATCAACCCATTGAAAAAAAAAAAGATGGAAAGAGTTCATTGTTTGACAAGTTCTGTTTTACTTTAACTTTTTGAAGGTTATGCTTTCTCTCCCATTACATTTTCAGACAGCTTTGAAGATCAGAGTGTCCTGAAGCCGGTCCAAAACTTATTAAATAAACAACCCAAAATACAGGCAACTGAGAACTCCTACATTAATAAATCGCTTTATTGAATTATGAGAGCATGTGAGCTGTAATATATGCTTATAAGTCAACTCCGCTCCATAAATCTTATTCCTCATTACCCCCAGAAAACACCCCCATCATTCTCATATGAGGGAGAGGAGGATGTCAAACAGACCAACAGACTGTGCCAAGGATAACTCCACTTTTCTTGAGTGTCTCTGGCTTTCTCAGAAAAACTGTAGTGCCTGCTCACAGCCCTTGAGAACTGATTTCACACACCCACCCACTATACTTTATCCCATGACTCTCCAGCACTGGACGACGGCCCAATTCTCAGTTTCTGAACTCACAGTAGAAGACTGAGGCTGGTTTCCCACATGTATTGTGGATACAGGATTATCAGAATTATTACTAATTACCAGGAAGCAGAATCTAAATAGCAGAAGATCACGTCATTATTTACTCACACTTATGTTGTTACAAACCTGAAAGAACAAAATGTTTTATGGTAACTCTTTTCCTTGCAGCTACAATGAATGAGGAATGTGGCTTACAAGCTTAAAAATACAACCTAGTCTTATAAAAATATGTGCCTCTGTGCAATACCGTTTTTACATGCCTTCCTGTACGTTTCGCCACAGTTTTAAAGAGAAATGGCCACTGAGTGCTGCTAAACCTCAGGTTTAATATGGGAACCCTTGCACGTTTTAATACTTTGATATAGGTGTTTATTCTGGCGGTTCAGAATTTAATTATCTTATGTTTATGCCATAAGACCAGGTACTGTAGAAAGAAAAAAAAAGAAACATTGTGAATATAGTCCATACAACTTGTGCACTACATTACAAGACTCTTCGAACAATAGTTTTGTGTGCAACAGACTAAATTTTTAGTTGGTATCAAGTGATGCTCTTCCCTTCTAATGACCTGTTAATCGCTCTGACTCTATTAAATGAATTTAGTTTAACTTAAGAATTGAATTATTCAACTGTGTTTATTAATTAACCATTTAAACTGGTAGTAATTATTTGAAAGGATCTTAAGTAATTTGCTCACAAATCAGACATTGTTCCTTCTCTTAAGAACTTCCTTGAATGTGTCAAGGACAACCAGAGTAAATGTTGAGATTTTGAGTAAATAATGACAGATCTGACTGTATACATGACTTCAAAAGTTCATTTGGATCACTTTTGTAACAGATTTACAGTGTGTTTAATACCAAAGCTTTCACTATAAAACTGCATATACTTTAAAATCCAATGTGAACATTTACATTTTCGTTGTAATTATTTGTGAAATATACTAGAAATTTTCATATGCATTTACCATTACCATCATATTGGTCATCATTTCCTTTCAAAATGCTTATTATGGATGTGAAAATTCAAATAATTTAACCTGTTCCAAATTGTGATGGACAAAGTTTAAGTATTAATTTTTTTAACTTAAAAAGAAATAAAAGGTAAATAGAAATATTTATTAAAATAATATAAAATGAAAGCACATAATAATATAAAACATATATATAATAAATTCATAATGTTAAATAACACTAAAGTAAGAGTGATCTGAAACATTTACAATGGCTTGGCTAAGTAAGAGCGTTCAATATTGCCTTAAATTAACCCCAAGTGGCTCTAAACAGATTGTTCTGGAAATATAAAAGCATACTCAAAACATGTGAAGGGTGCATTAAAAGGAAAGCCAATATTCTTTTAAAATGCTCATTCATGTGTAATTTTGTTTCAGATCTAACCAGCTGAACTCATCTGTAGGCCTCAGCTTTGCATAAAAGTGTGTGTGAAGACATTTGTACCCAATTAAACCCATGTTAACGGCTCACTCACGCGAATGAAGGTGATATTAGATTGAAAATTCATAACTTTTGAGGGTGTCAACAAAAGGTAGTATATATGTTAATTAGTGGGCACATGTGACCATCTAATTAGAGGGATGCTAATGAAGCTCCGGCATTCTTTGTGACATCTTTAATGGAGAGCCAGACCGTCCAACCCCCAGAGGAGAAAGTGCAGCTTCTGCCATCACCTCTCATCACAGGCGGCAGAAATCAATTTGGTTAATTGTCTAATATGTAAATGTTGAGAGAGTCTGGGTCCCATATATCCAAGCTGCTACCATGCTAACATTCAGACGGCCATGCATTGACATGACGTCCCACTGTAGTTCACCCGCTCCGCCTTCATTGATATGCACAGGTTTGTATGTCCCAATTACGCGTATCCTTAATTAGAATATGTGCTCCGAGCAAGTCGTTGAATTGTGGATTGGCACACACTGACATTGCGCTGATGCTGGCTGACTGTAATACAGTATAGGACCACGTTAGGATCTGCGTTTAACTTGACGGTATACTCTCAGGACGTTCGAGATCAAGAGTTACGTTTTTTTTGACATTATGCAAGACAATCAAAGCAAAACAATATGCCTATTGAGACGCATCGCCCTCAGTCAACGCACATCACCACACACAAAAACATCAATCAAAAGATTTGTTTCTCTTTTTTTCCTCCTTCAACTAGGTTAATTGAATTTGTATGCAAATGAGCAGTGTACATATTTAACATGTTCCTTGTGTAACTCATTATCATACTGAGAGATTGGTGTGCTCCAGGCAAGCATTACCTAAAAGAGTACATCAAGAAAGTGCAATTTAAATAAATTACTAATTCAGCTCACTATTCCAATTATACAAATGGCACTGTGTTGTTAAATTTACAATGCGCATTATTATGAGAAATACAAACACATACAGACTCTGCTAATAGCTTAATTTTCAGTTTAGAAATTGACAGTCATCAGAGGAACTCCAGCATAAACATATTAATAATGGATTTAGCAGCTATCACTGTCAATGTACAGCTGCTTCAAAATAAGAGCGAGAGAGGGAGACTCAATCACTCATTAATGAAAACAGAGTTGTGTTTGTTTTCAAAAACAGGAGCAGCTCCAAAGGAGTGTAATTAACTCTTCTGGCGAATTGAGTTTGTTTATTGCAATAGTCTTCTGTACATAGGGACATTTTCAAGGCAAGCTACTTTTGAATTTGAAGAGATTCAAGCTACTCAATTTAAACAGTTTAAAGTTAAACTGCAGATGAGTTTCCGATTTTGCTACACTTCTAGGTACTGATAAATTGTAATAAACTGTACGTTAGTTGATGTTGTAATTAATCTTCTCTCAGAATTAAATGTTATTTTATAAAAGCGACATTTAGCAAAATATGCAAACAATAAAATAAAATACAACATTATTACTGTTAATATATATTATATTTTAATACACTTATATTTTAATAAAAAACAATAAGGATGACAGCTTAAAAAAATATAATACTACTACTACTAACATTAAATAATAATAATAATAATAATAATAATAATAATAATAAAACATCACCAAAAAAATTTTACTAATAAAACAATAATATTTTTATTTGCACTTGTGATAAATGAATAAATAAATATATTTTAAAGCTTTGTTATGTTATTTTTTATGATGTATTATATATATATATATATATATATATATATGTTTTTTATTATTATAATACATATACAATAATCACAATTAGGATAATAGTTTTAAAATGTAGATATATATAAAAAAAATCCATTTAAAAACAACAAATTCTAACTAATTAAACACTAATATTTTTTTTTATTGTACTTGTGATGTGAGATACACACACACACACACACACACACACACATATATATATATATATATATATTTATTTATTTTTTATTTATTTATTTATTTACTTACTTTCCCTCCCTTTCCGGGTCCATCTGCACAAAATAGTAAATAGCTAATACAATACACACTAATCTTCAAGGTTATATTATATAATATTATTATACTATGTGTATTAATTAAATATTTTTAAAAATACTAATAAGTATATATTTATTTTTACAAATCTGAAACTTGTTAGCTAAAATAAAACAAGGAAAGAGAGGAGATATTTTCAGCCAGCTTAGTAATGTAAAGCTAGGGGCGGAAAAATTGCTCTAGCATTACACAAAACACAGCTAATTACTGGAAAACCCCCTGCTATATAAACAGCCAAACTACTGTGAATGTTAAGCTAGATGGATTCTGAGATAAAAAGACATTAAAACAATAAAACCACCTGCCCCACAAATGACCCTTTTCATAAACTGTCAACGTAACATGCAAAAATATAGTTTGTTTTATCATGTTTTGCATGTGTAAGACTCAGAAAAAGACATTACAATGAAGCCCTATGCAAAATTACCAATAACGTTAACCTCTAACCAGTTCAACAGCCCTGGAAAATAAATAAATAAAAAACTGCACGAACTGGATGAAAAGGGTCAACAGGTTCACAATGAAGTGTGATTTCTAGTTCTGAGATAAGATCATCACCTGAAGTATCCAATTATCTTGCGTAACTGATGGGCACACCATACCTCTTCACCTCTATCTAAAGTCTTGAAGACTAAAATATGGAACGAGGTCCTGCTCTATGCAAATGCCATTTATCAGTGGCGTAAAACAGGGTGGCGGTGAAGTCTGCATATCTATGTGCCCTTTTAAAGCACTATGTATGACGGCTTAACCCCGCTTCAATACCTAGAATGAGGCCATCATTGATAAATCAACTGCATTTACCATTGACAATTTTTAGCCCTGTTGCTATGACGACAGTGTATTTGTGCACTTTGGTTTTGAAGGCAGGGTTGGTGTGCCTGATAGACTATAATCACCTCTCGCAACAGGAAGTGGGAACTACAGGATTCCACATACACACACTCTAAAGTGCTAAAGTGACATTTACAAAGACACTTACTATCTAAAACTCACACATATACGAATATGCACAGCTTTAAACCTCCCCGCGGTTCTTTGACGTCCCCGTTTGACTGATGTCATCTCAAGTTTTATTCAAAGCAGGTTAAGCGTGTGTCCAAAATGGGGGATTTGTGAAGGTGCGATCGTGGAGTGTACACAGCTTTACGTGTACCTTGGAAGTGCGCTAAAGGAAAGCAGCTTAGAGTAGGGCTTTTTTTTTTTCTTTGATGGCCTTTCAGAGCAATCCTCAAAAAGACGTCACGTAGAGGCATGAGCAAACAGAGATCCTAGGCACACTAGACATGACAAACATGCCACTATCATATATATACATATACACTACATGTACACATATATACATGCCACTATCAGCTTAACGAGTCGAAAATTAACACTTGGGTTGAGCCAATCAGAGCAGGCCTCTCCTCTAGACGAGGCTGAGCAATACAGAGCAGACTGCATGGATGAACTAATATGCTGATTTGGTCAGTTGCTGCTCAGTTATTATTGCGATGGAATAGTTAATCAAACTTCTAATTATCAATGTTAAGTTTTTGCTACTTAATAGTAGAAATTATTATACATTTTCACAGGGATATTTTATGAATACAACGTTTAAAATCAACAGCATTTAATAGTAATAGATTATTTGTAACATCATACATTCTTTAATGTAACTTTTGACGCATATGCGTAACGATACGCATATTTTTATTGAACCGTTCGGCACGAGGCTGTCGGTTCGGTATGCATTACATTATTAAGCCATTGGTGACACATAAACACAACAAAATTAAACTGTGGATCTCTCCCCTGTCGTCTTCTCCCACGAGGATTGTCCCGCTGGAAGAAACGGTGGATGGCGCTCAGCCTTAATAATTTGAAATGGCTCAAATCTACTTTTTGTTAAGTTTTAATTGATCAATAAATACCATCCAAGACTGACTTTTCCAAAACATACTTTTATGTTAATTTTAATAAATAAAAATGTGAAGAAAAAAATTATCTTTAGAAATTCTCTTTTTTTTTTTTTTTCATTTGTGCTGTACCGAAAACATACCGAACCGTGACACCACTGTATCGTTTCGAACGGAAAAGTAATTTTTGTGAACCGTTACACCCCTAATATATATATAAATATATATATATATATATACACACATACATATACATACAGTGGGTACAGAAAGTATTAAAATTAACACAGAGTCGGTACGGAAAGTATTCGGACATCCTTAAATTTTTCACTCTTTGTTATATTGCAGCCATTTGCTAAAATCATTTTTTAAATCACCAAAAAAACGAAAGACTCGATAGATGACCTAATTAATTCTCTTTCGGGTGCCAACTGCATTTGATAGGGTTACGGGGCTATCACGTCACCTTATGAACGAACGACCCAAAAAGACTTTTCAGATAAGAGGTGAGGTGAGCTAATCATAGACTGAAGACCCAGGTAAACAATGAATTAATCTTTATTTTATTTCATATAGAAATAAAAAAAGGGTGGGCAAGAGGGGGTAAACTATTTTACAGTTTTAAAAGCTTACTGATAAAACATCCATAACATCATGAAACACTTGCAGTTTATAATACGTTTTTCATCCAATTAAACTTTAGTTTGTTTTTTAGGATCTGAATAACGCACTGTGGGTGTTAACTGGAACACTCTTACCTTCCAACCCTTTACCCCTTGCATATTTCAAACAGTCTCCGGCCCTGTCCCAGGCCCTTGTGGTCCTCTAGCTTGAAACTCATCACAGAACGACGTGCAAAATGTTGGGCAATTGTAAAGGAAAGAATCATGAGCTCCCTTATGAATCATAAACAATCACTTGGGAGGCTGTACAGTCACATGGACATCAAAAACTCATTACAGTCAAAAGCTACAAGACCATACTAGTCTATAAAGTGCGTCGTTTGAGCCTGCATCTTTTTCTGCGTCCAGTTCTCTAAAAAGATGCCATAGATCTAAGGGGCAAGAGAGCAGCATCATGCTCTTTGTCTCCGTCTAGACAGCTCAAGACTGAACGCTTCATTTGACTTTCAAATGCACCGGGGAGTGCTTAAATTAAGGGGGACTCACCCTCCCACTTCATGGGCACGGGATAAAATAACTCTAGACCCTACATAATTACCACAATTACTACTCCCAAATTACATAATAACCCATACATTCAAAAGGTTTAGAAATCTGCTGTGTATGTGGTTGGGACAGAAAGGGCCTGGAATATTTCAGACATGTTTCCTCTGCTGCAACGATGAGGTTTGGCTTCGCAGAACCTGAGCCGCTCTGTGTTCACATTCACTGGAGCAGCACAGCTGCAGATAGCTGTATGAAAGACCAATTAAGGACTCGAGGGAGACCATGATTAACATTGTGATTGTGTGAATACAAGTCAGGGAGTCAACAAATTTCCAACCCCAGAGCATAAGTAATGCTGGTAATGTGCTTTTGTGAGAAAAAAAAAAGTGTCTGCTCTAAAAGAAGTGGCCAAAAGACAAAGCACTGAGACTTTATAAGACATAAAGCACTAGTTCTTTGGATCTTTTTTAAGCATAAAGTAACTTTTATTTAATACATTTATCCACATTATTATCACTATTATTATTATTATTATTGCTGCTGTGCTTTACATTATAATAACAGAGTTCCATTAAATTGTAAAAAATAAGAATGAAGAGTAAAATTCTGCACAATAAAGAAAATGCAATAAAAATACAAGTGCAAGCATATTTATGTGTATAAATATAAACATGTATATATATATATATATATATATATATATACACACACACACACACACACACACACGTTTATATATATATATATAAGAAATATGTGTTGTTTATATATTAAATATATTTAAAATGTACATAATAAAATGTAAAAATAAAATAAAAAAATAAATAAATATAAACATTGTAGTAAAAATAATTTATATTATAAATATATAAATGTATAAACAAATATATAGATATATATATACAAATAACCACACCGTACATTTGTATTGTATACATTGTTTATTAATAATTTAATAGCACCTAAATACCAAATAATAACATGGCCTTCATAGCTCACAAAATTTGGTCACGGAAGATTATGCAAAGAAATTATTAAAATAGAAATATAATGTTTGATCTTGAAATTTCTAAAAATTTCTTTCAGAAGAATTTATCTGAGCACAATGTGAGACAATGAGATCTTGTCATTTATATTAATCTTTTATTTGGAATTTGGCCATTCATACACACTTTAAACCGATTAGGTTAACCGATTATCTGCTAATGAAAAACACGAAAGCAAAATTAAAAACATTTGCAGATCTTATGGTCATAACCTTCCTATTGAATTTTTAATGCATCAATAAGAACCATGAGTTCCAATCTATACATCCAAATAGCTCTAACAAACTGATGAAAGTAAAGGCCACGATGTCAATAAAGCAAGAGAAGTGGACTGTCAGTAGTCAGTAGAGCACGGCATGCTAAGCTAATTGGAAATTACCAAATTACGCTCTAGTAGTGCCACGTACATGA
Source organism: Enteromius unitaeniatus (assembly GCA_032359435.1). Taxonomy (NCBI): domain Eukaryota; kingdom Metazoa; phylum Chordata; class Actinopteri; order Cypriniformes; family Cyprinidae; genus Enteromius; species Enteromius unitaeniatus. Next base: position 1,701,548 of record JAUMHI010000021.1, read on the forward strand.
TGATCCATCACCTGTGCTCTCACAAATGCAACACACATTTTCTAATTGTCATGAGCTAGGAACTCTTTAACATCCTGTCAGGGATATTCCTCTATTTGTCTAGGTCATTAGCAAGCATTCATATACCTCTAAAAACGACAAACAATGTGGTCTAATTAACATTGTGGTCCTGTGTGGGAGGAAGCAGAAGTTCATTTAGAAATAGATTGTGTCCATTTGGAATATTTCTGGAAACTCAGTACAATAAGGGTAGAATTCAAAGAATCATTCAGCTAAAAGTGAGCATTGTCACTGTTTACTCATGTCATCCCAAACCATACTTTTTTAAATAAGGATAAATAAAGGACACATTTCTAATTTTTAGGTGAGCTCTGTCTTTAACCTCTACATGTCCTGTAAACGTTCACAGGACCATCCCTAAATATCATGAAAGGCCTGCAGGGCCACAGAAACGACTGCATTTAGTCATCAGAGGGTCAACTTTAGCACAGCCCGGTGAGAATAAAGCAACACACAGTGAGAGAGAATGAGAAAGAGTGCGCTCAAGATCAGCCTTAGGTTACAGGAAGAGAGCCAGAATAACACATGTCTTCCTGCAGGTTTTATATATAGGCCGTAGAATCCAAGGCTTTCCTTTGATGTCACAGGGAAGCAGATGGAGAGATATGTCCACGGTTTCCCGCTTTAGCCCAAAGGTATCATTCAGAACCAGAACACAGCTATCCTTCACACTCGGCCATCAGTTATTTGGGGTTCCCACGCTGAAGGCTTTGAGAGATAAAAGATGGAAATACATAATAAAACAAGCCACAATAAATACAGAAAAGACAAAAATCCCACTCAGTCCAGATGTGCAGAAATTTGTTTTCCTGCAACTACATATAAATCTCAAGTAACTATTGTCAATTAGGAACGCTGTCATTTTTAGCAAGCTAATATACTTTGTTCACACACCCATGGGAATAGCCTTCACAAACTGAAGTGCAATGTAGAAAAAGACATTTTCCAAAATGATTAGTCAGTCTTAAAGAAACAAAAAAAAGAATATAGAAATAGCTTTTAGGGTCAGCTTTTCCTGTGTGTGTGTGTTCCTTTTAAACAGTGCAAGTATTTATAACTTAATTGACTATATCTTAATGTTATATTAAAATAATACTAATACACATATGAACCTACAACTATATTAATTATGTTGTATTAAAAAAAGTACTTATATTACATATAAGTACATATATTATTATTTTTTCTTCTTTTTAAACAGCTTAAGCATGCATAACTTAATTCCCTGTATATTAATGTTGTGTTTAAAAGGAATACATATAATTATATATACATACATACATATATATTGTTCTTTTTAAAGAATTTAAGCATTCATAACTTAATTGACAATATATTAATGTTGTATTAAAATTAACACACAGTCGGTACGGAAAGTATTCGGACATCCTTAAATTTTTCACTCTTTATTATATTGCAGCCATTTGCAAGCCATTTGTGTGGCTTTTGAATTGTTGACATTTTTGCAGATTTATTAAAAAAGAAAAACAAAAATATGACATGGTCCTAAGTATTCAAACCCTTTGCTCAGTATTTAGTAGAAGCACCCTTTTGATCGAATACAGCCATTAGTCTTTTTGGGAAAGATGCAACAAGTTTTATACACTTGGATTTGGGGATCCTCTGCCATTCCTCCTTGCAAATCCTCATCCAGGTTGGATGGTAAATGTTGGTGGACAGCCATTTTTAGGTCTCACCAGAGATGCTCAATTGGGTCTAAGTCAGGGCTCCGGCTGGGCCATTCAAGAACAGTCACGGAGTTGTTGTGAAACCACTCCTTCGTTATTTTAGCTGTGTGCTTAGGGTTATTTTCTTGTTGGAAGGCAAACCTTTGGCCCAGTCTGAGGTCCTGAGCACTCTGGAGAAAGTTTTTGTTCAGGATATCCCTGTACTTGGCTGCATTCATCTTTCCCTCGATTGCAACCAGTCGTCCTGTCCCTGCAGTGAAAAACACCCCCACAGCATGATGCTACCACCACCAAGCTTCAGTGTTGGGACTGTATTGGACAGGTGATAAGTAGTGCCTGGTTTTCTCCACACATACCGCTTAGAATTAAGGCCAAAAGTACTATCTTGGTCTCATCAGACCAAAGATTCTTATTTCTCACCATCTTGGAGTCCTTCAGGTGCAGCTGGACTCAAATGAAGGTGTAGAACCATCTCAAGGATGATCAGAAAAAATGGACGAGACCTAAGTTAAATATATGAATGTCACAGCAAAGGGTCCGAATACTTAGGACCATGTGATATTTAAGTTTTTCTTTTTTTAATAAATCTGCAAAAATGTCAAAAATTCTGTCTTTTTCTTTTTTTGCTGTGTGTACATTAATAAGGAAAAAAAATTACTTAAATAATTTTAGCAAATGGCTGCAATATAACAAAAAGTGAAAAATTTAAAGGGGTCTGAATACTCTCCGTACCCACACTGTATATATATATATATATATATATATATATATATATATACACATACACACACACACACACATTTTTTAAATAGTAAATAGTAAATAGTAGCCTATGTATAACTTAATTGACTGTATATTGTTATATTAAAATAATAAAAATAAAATAAATTATTAAAAAAAAAAATATATATATATATATATATATATATATATATATATTTCTTATGTATATATTTTTGTGTATACATACATATTGTGACTGTGTATAGTGTGCATTTAATCATTTGTCAGTTACGTCTCGTCCCTGCTATTCACACCTACTCTCCCATGGCCTCATGGGATAGTAAAGCGTCCAGCAGATGCACAGTTCACTTCATCTCATTGTACACAGTATTGATAAATAGTGAGTGAACATGGACTAAGAACTAGGACACACCATTAATTTCACAAACTGGTCTTGCCAGTATTAAACTATGCATATTTATACGGTCTTTGGCATAAAAGTGTTTAAAAAGTTAAAAAAAAAGTGGTGGAAGCACTTCTCAGAGAGATCAATTACTATTAGCGCATTAGCACTCTGTGAGTAGTTGAATTTAAATTATTTCCCTTAAAACCAAGCTGCTAAAAATACTTAAGCTAAATTTGTTAGATGACTAGTCAACCATCCTGATCCCATCCCTAAAATTTTGCTTGTTCACAGCCCAGTGTGCTGGCACAAATAAACATCCCTCGACTGCAAAGTCATCTGACTGTTTTCAAACCTCATTTTAACACAACAGCCTCTCTCATGGAAAACATGACTGGAGAGCTTAAAGTGGACCAATTAAACACCTAACAGCATCCCACTAAACAAAGGGGATTTTCAGATTAGCAAACCTGGTTAAGCCACTTCAAACCTTGTTTATTTCCCTACATTGGCGGCTTCCTCTTCCAGCTCAGCTTCTGATGAAGCACAAACAGCCCCCTCGTTTCCACTCCTCCTCTCACTTCTCACTCCTCTCCACATCCTCTGTCCGACGTGCCGGAGAGGAGGAACGAGGTACGGCCTAGGGATGTTTGTCTGAATACGTCCTGTACAATTTTGCTCCTGTGTCATCTGAGCTCATTGGGATTCCATAGTGCTCTAAAGCGGATAAAAGGATTTGTCAAAAGAGCCACTCCGGACACTTAAAAGCTTGTGGATTTTGAGATTTTTTCTAATTCTTGTATTGCATTCTACTTTCAGCCAGAACCCAATAAAGCTGATATTCATACGAACTTGAATTATAAAACCATCAGGCAGCCAAGTATTAATTGGCACAAGGACTACCAACCAACCAGTATGACTCTATTAGCGCTAATGTTCCTGCTCAGGAGTAGATAAAGCAGACTTAACAGCAGCACTAAGCTGCACTCCCAGTCCTCCTTGTATAATGAGTGGAACATCTGTTGACAGACTAATACAATTAAAGGAAGATCTCTTAATCACCATGCCACACTACGCCTAATCCTGCCTAACGCTGAGGTCATGCTCTCAGACAGTCCACTCCATTAGTGCTACACGCAAACTGACATCATTGCTTTAACTTAGACATTTACTGCTACCTCCTTTGAGCAACCTTAAAGATATAAGGGTCAATAAGTAAGAGTGACCACAAAAAAGGGTAAACCTCTCTCATGCAAAACACAAACATGTTTCCATTGAATTTATCACGCAGTGTTACCATTAAACAAAAAGTAACAAAATATTTTCTTTTCATTGTGAATATGCGCACATTTTAATATTTTTTTTTACTCACTTTAAAATGATTTCATAGAATTTTACATTTTTAAAATTATATATGTAAATAAAAAAAGAAAATCAAGACTTATTTATTTGTAATTATTACATTTAGGGAAATGTAATAAATGCTACGTAAAATAATAAAAATAATAGTAATAAAATAAATAACCAAAGCACAAAAAATACTAATATTAAAATTAAACTGGCAGCTCAAATTTTAAGAATAAAAAACGACTTTAAAATATTTATTAATACTTTAGAAGTCTACAAATAATATTGCAGTGTGTGATATTTTACAAATAGAACTACTGTATGTGAAGTCATGAAAAGGTCAAAAAATATCTAATATTTCCACCCACATATTGCTATGCATGTTTTTCGAATACTGAATTAAAATGTAATGCAATAAAAAAAAATGCTGGATGAAAATGGCAAGATGCGAATAAAATTTAAAATAAAATCATTCAACTGAGGCAGATGTTTTTCATATAATAAGACGACATGCATCTTGCATTTTACAAACAAATTTTCTGATGTGCAACCAAATTCTTGAAGAGCATGATGTTATTGACTCATGATCATAAAAACTTCTGTCTAGTGTCAAAACTGCTTGCTAATATTAAATCAGTTTTTGCTATTTTTTCAGATAACTAAATAGGTGCTGGCCTCAGCTGTTTGTAATTCTGTTTAGTTACCTAGGGAATAAAGGAGAAGGCCTTCATTACATCATATTCCAAGTAGCAAAAAGTGTTTTCAGATGCCTGTATAAATTTCACGAGGAAATAAAAAAGAAAGCCAAAACCGAGTCCCAACTTTTCACATTAGAACGAGTGACTCTTCTGTGACCTGCCATCCAAGACTAAGCCATTTGATAGAAACTCAGCACCCAATAAATCTGGCGCGGTGAAATACATACAAGTGGCCTTTTCACTTCGAATGAATCTGTTACAACATCATGCTTGACAACCTCTACTGACTCAGTACCTAAGATAAAGTTCACACAAATATGAAAATGCATTTGAACTATGCATGAGAACTTGTATAAGTGAGCGAGTAGAGCTTTAAAAGGAAGTGGTGAGGATCTGACCTGATACTGAGAGACGCTGAGCTGGTTAAACCGAGAGTCTGAAGAGAGATCAGCTAAAGTCAAGGTTCAGGAGGTCAGGGCAATGCTGGAGAGCTGAACTTTGAGTGATGTGGTAATGCTTCCTTGATGCTCTTTCCAACTGTAATTAAGAACAACACATTGCTCACAGATGTTTCACAGAAGTCAACACCTTAAAAAAAAGCCCTGAGAGAGTTTGAAGGGGAAGGACAGAGGTTTTTTGTTTCAAGTGGATTTCAGAGAAGGTTCGTGCAGAGCAAAATCAAAAGTCAAGTCAGCAGAAAAGCGGCCAGGGTCATCACTAAAAATCACGGGACCAGAGACAGCATTTTTATGGATGTTCTCCCTCTCTCTCCCGGGGGCCAGTGAGTATAACATATACAAAAACGACCTCAGTGGGTCCCCTTATTCACAGGGCCCTGGATTCCATCCTTGTTTGTACCCTCCTGACAACTGTCCTGGACATTCCTAAAAAGAAATCTCTCCACTGTAAGCATTAACCTGAATTGATACATTGAATATGTAATTAACTGATCATTTTTTACTTCGTAGTGTGTGAATGAACAAAATTGACTTGTTTGAAACTCACAAAGGAATCAGTAAAAAATCTGTTGAATCAATGAGTCAATGTTACCTACTGAATTGATGATGAATGAATTTGGTGAGTCAATAAGTTGCTCTGGAAAAAGAATGCAGGTTGCTGAGGCCAATAAATTACTAATATTTAACACATTATCTGACTTGTTTATTCAAGATATTAGCAATTTAATACTTTAAAACTTATTCCAGATGTGAAGTAGAAGCAGATCCAGAAGTTGCTGAGTGAAGGATTCAATGACTTCTAAAAAAGGCCTTTCTAAAGTGCAAATCAGTGTAAATAATTTTGGTGAACTGCCACAAAAAACTCAAAGGATGTTCACAAATATGTTACAAATCATTAAATGAAGGATTCAGTGATTCTTTAAAAAAGAAATTATCCTGCAGAAATGACTCAATGAATAAAATGGTCACTAATATGTAACCCATAGACGTATTAAATTTATCATATATTTTTAAACATATAGCATGTGTATTCCTGTAATGAATCTGTTACAAGTTGTTGAGTGAATTATTCAGTAACTGTTTTGTTACCTCATTATTTGTTATTCATTCAATAAAGAACCTATTGGTTCAGTCTCAAATCATTTCGGTGAATCAAAATAAAATCTTTAGACTTGTATATTTAAAAAAAATATATTTACCATTCAACAATCTAAAAACCTAATCCAGTGTTAAATTTGTTGGTGAATTAATGATAAATAAATAATAAATAAATAAAATATGTAATGAAATAAATAATAATTATAATTATAATAAAAAGCATAAATAAATAATATGAGTAAAAGTCATTCATTGCTACCAGTTGACAATGATGTGACCTTCAGAAATGGTCCTCTTACAATGTTTTTAGTTCAGACTCAAATGATGATGAAGTCACTGAGGTGAATCCAAAACTAATCACTACTAATGCACAACATTACATCTGTGAATATATTATCCGGTTAATGCTACCCAAAAATATTTTCTAGTTTAAAAGCCTGCCTGTCAGGATTAGACATGAAAGAAACCATTAATGTTTTGTCCCATCAATACAGCTTCCACAGACAATCAGCTTGCCAAGCCAATCTGCCTCCCAGGCAACTTCACCTTCTGATTTCATTCCAACAAACAGCACAGAGCGTTTCAATTCCCACATAGACTCTCCAGGATGTGCTTTAAACAGCCCACTTCTACCTCGCAGTCACAAACACACACATTTTACTTCCAGCTCGTGTCAAACACCCTCAGGATGCTAGTTGGGGAGGATAATAATCTGTCCGCTCACACAAACTTCCTCGTTCTGATGGTGGCTCCATCCCTCTGCAAAACAGTGGCAAGAACAAAACGAGAAGTAAACGTGCCTGGAGGGGATGACGGTTAAGCTCAGATAGCCATGAAGAGACGCTGCCTGTCTCCATGCATTCAGTGAACACCCTCCGTAAACAGTGTTCTTGCTTTCTCTGCCACATATCAAAAGCCAAATATCAAGGCAATTGACCTTGTTAATACATCACTGCTTCTGTCTAACCCTCTCTAAAAGGCTGTTGAGCCGTTGTTTAAGCCTGACTGACTTTCTATAGTCACTGTGTGCTGTCCAGATTTCACACATCACCGATTTGTTGCTCTATTGATGGCGACACAGAGTCATGCCCCATTGAGGGATGATCATGTGTATGGAAGTATATACAGGAACATGTTACACACAGACAAAGGCCTGGAGAAGGTCAAGATGCTTAAAAGCCTCTTTAATCTTCAAATGAATCTGCAGTGAGATTGAATTGACTTTGATGAAAGCAATCATTCCAACACAGTCTCATGACCAATTCGTAAGTTTTTTTTATGAGGTGGCAGTAACACTTTATTTCGATAGTCCACTTTAGATATTCAACTAACAGTAAGTAACATTGCAACTAGATTTCAACTAGCAGTGAGTATTAGTAGACTTAATATCTTCTAACACACAACATACTGATACATACTGATTTAGCAAAAATCAGTGAGGTCACATGAATTTGTATGAATTAGCCGCTTCATATAATATGCACCAAATCGCAGTGAGATCGGGCTGATCATTCTCATTCCTTACCCTCTTCTTCTCTCAAACATGACCTAATAATACAATTTGCTTATTGCTCTTCAAAGCAAATGTTCTTAATTGTCCTGTATCAAATCAGGCTTTGGAAAACTGAATGGAAATTTGGTTCTTTTCATTGGCTGTTGATTGGTGGAGGGAAATATGAGCATGAGCTTGCAATTGGTTGTAAGAAAGGAATGGGTTTATGTCGACCAAAAGCAAAGTCTAGCTGTTGTACTATACAACATAGATTTATTTTGTCATTAAAAGTTTCATTCATGATGCTTTTACGAAACTCAAAAAATAAATATGGTAGAATCCTTCACAATACTATTAATAATAATTACAAATTAAAAATTATTAATTAGAAAAAAACAAATGAAATAAAGTTACCATAAAAAAAAAAGTATTAAATGTCACCAATCTGTCCTTCTCTGAAAGTTCAGAAATAATAATTGAATTGAATAAAATAATAAAAGAAAAATGCCAAATAAAATTCATGGTTGAATCATTCGCAATACGATTAACTAAAATACATTAAGAAAGAAAGAAAACGTTAAATTCCATAATTTTAACATACAAACAAATTTAATTCAACTGACAAATTTGTAACGTGAACATGATAAAAAAATAATGCTACATTCATTTAGAAGACATAACCTAAATGTTTGTACGTTTCTTATTTTATGTTCTTCAGAATAAATAAGATCATATGTTTTGAAAACAATATAAGGGTGAGTAGATGGTGATATTGTGTTTATTTGGTTTCAGATATGTTCTAGAGCAGGAGTGTCAAACTTAATTCCTGGAGGGCCGGAGCCTTTCAGAGTTTAGATGCAACCCTAATTAAACACACTTGATCCAACTAATCAATTCATTCAGGCTTAATTAAAAATTGCATAGTGTGTGTTGGAGCAGGGTTAAAACTAAACTCTGCACCCCTGTCCTAGAGCATCAGAAGAGATCTTAACAGCATCAACAGTGTGAAAGCTGTAAACCTTTCGAAATGAACTCAACGAACCCACTTCTCGTTCAGTTCTTCAAAGACCAGATTATCGGATTTCTGCGATCCAAATTAATTTAATAGCTTTATACTCCTACTGTCTGCCAATAGCTGTCCCATTTATTTTTATTGTTCCTTAAAAGTTTCTGAAGAAACATCTGACAAAAATAAAAATAGTAATGTATAACCAAAGCCCAATTACGTTTCTAGAGCTAGAAAAGGGAAACCTCTAAGCAGTAAAAATAAAAAAAGTAGTGATTATCTGATTAGAGACAATAGATATTTGTATACACAGTCACAACTGGCTCGTAAGGTTTTATGACTTTGTTTCTAATCTAGAGAGCAGAAGAGGCCAGTTCTGTAGAGTCATGGCAGTTTATTGCGCCTTAGCTCATATTGGACTCAACTAATGTGAGACTGAAGGGAAGTGAGTGACTATCCGGGAACCTAGAGAGGCCACAGCTTCACATTTGTGTGACGTGTTCACTTAAGAGAGCGCCAAACTTTAATTCAGACTCAGCGCTGGGCTGCAGAGCACATGTGCTCATGATGTCACCGCTGCGGTAATTGGAAGGGGCGCTCTGTGCACTTACTGATGACTGACTGTATTTTGCGGTGTTGCAGATCAGGCCGAGAGCTGAGTTAATGTGTGCATGAGGAGGTAGGTCTTGGCTTCAGCGCCGTGACTCTACAGAGAGCTTGTGGTAGCAGTTACTGCCTCTCAGCTCAGGAAGGATTTAGGCTCCACTCTTAAGTCTTCAAATGAAGTTCAAAAGAAACTATGATGGATGTTTAGCGTTCATGTGTTTGTTCGGTCGCTCGATCATGGCCTACCACAGAGATGTTAGAGGTTTTATAAAAGGAAAGAAAAACTCACTGATCACTGATGCCTAGAACGAAAGAAAGAAAAGGGTTTTGATGCAATTAGAGAAATTCTTATTTATTTTTATTACACAAGGATAAGAAACTGATCAAAAATGTTCTATATATATATATTGTATCTATATTTTCTATTTTGAAAAAATGCAACAGCTTACACAACAATATACAAAAAATAAGGTTTGACTTATAATAATACAAAATATCTGTAAAGCAGCAAAGCAGCATATTGAAGTTATTTCTGAAGGACCATTTGACATTAAAGACTGGAGTAATGGCTAGAAATGACTGGAGTAATTCAGATTTGGATCACAGGAGAAAACTGTTTATTTACATTAAACAATACTTTAAAAAAAAAAAAGTAAATGTTGAGAAGTTACAATGTAGACATTGTTCAAAAACATAAAAACAAATATACAAATTAATATTAAACATCACTTTTATTTATGTTTAATATATTTATTATTACACATTTATTTATTCATTATATTATATGAAAAATGATTATTATTGTTTTATATATGTTTTCATTAGTATTCTAGTATTAGTAGAATTTCTGCTTAATATCTTCTAACACTTTATTTTGATGAGTAGACAACATACTGAAACTTTGCAAGTGTATGTCAACTTATTCTGATAACCCTAAACCTACCCTAACAATGTACTCTGAAAATTAGTAGAAATGTATTAAAAATTAATAAATGAGAATTAGTTGACATGTAGTTACAAAGTTAGAGTTAGTAGAATACCTAACTGGCATATCGAAATAAAATATAACCATAGGAAAAATTATTATTAATGTTGTTTCATATATATATATTATATTATACACTTTATATTATATATGATTATATTATGCAACTGTTTTACATATTAATGTCCAAATTGCATGTCTTAAGTATGACAATTGCTTATTTTAAATTTGACCTAGTAACTTTTCTTCTCTTTAATGTTCAAGCATGCATTTCAAACAGGTTCTGCATTTAAAACAGTCATATTATATTTTAAAATCAGTTGTTTGAAATATATGTTGACTGCTAACCTAGAAATGTGATTTTAAATGGTTTTAAATTCAGAAATCAGGTCATCTTTTATTAGACTATGTTTTGGATGCAGCTTCATGCCCTGCATGAAAATTCATGCTAGCCTAATCAGGTCTTTTCAAAAGAGTTATGATACCTGATGTTAATAAAATCTGGAGATGAAGGAAAAAAAAGGTAAAAAAACGTCTTCCTCGAACAACTTTCAGGTTTGTCTGACGCTAGGGTGTGAAAATACCTAATTTCATTTGACCCCCACTTAGAAGTCATAAATTAATCAGTAAGTGTGACTATTTCTATTTCCTTCGTACCAGTTTTCAGCCAGCAGAACAGGGTGAGAAAAAGAGACACAAGTGCTAGCAGACCTGTGGCTTGCATGCTTACCAGAAAATGGGAATAGAAAAATGTAATTTCTTTCCATGCAGACGACCTCTCTATTATTAGACTGCCATCGTTCACAGTTAAGAAGATGGACAGATAGGTGCGATCTCTCAATGGATAAATGCAACACCAACGCTCGAAGAGCATGTGTCACCGTGCCTAGAGGCGCGTGTGAATAACCCACGGGCCTGTGACAGCCTGTGACTGATGATGTCACCATCCAGAAGGAAGGATGAGGGGTGTCAATCCTCTTCCCTCTCAATTATCTTTAAACGGATGTCAAAAGGAAGTAGGGAGACCTCAGTCAATGGAAAATGACTTCCCATCCAATACCAGCTGACAGGAAATGATGACTGAGTTTGCAGTTGTGTATTGTCACAAAAAGGACTCGAAATGAAGGCATGTGATGTATTCTAACTTTATTTTATACATTTCTCAAGTATGGTGTTCTTATTATGTTTTGGCGAGAGGAAATTCACATAATGAAAAAGATATTTTTTGAAACGCCTCCCTTGTGGTAATCCAATCAAAGTTTTGTTTTTTTTGTTTGTTTTTTTTCGCTCTTTCTAAATATTTACATATCAAGGGCAGGAATAGAGTTTTCTTTGGCATGGAACAATATTTATACCCCAGAATAATGAACCAGTGTTTCTTTTCTTCAAAGAAACTGAATTCAGATCATTTTCATATCAACACCGACTTGTTTAAGAGGAAAACACATCTTCACTTGACTCTCCCAAGAGTGCTCACTGTCTCTCGGAGATCTGACTTGAATATCAAGACGATGAAAATAGAACAGTTTATCTTGACCCTCTCTTGAGGAGCAGGACCTGAGGGAAAGCAGGAACAGTTTTTGTTGCATCTGGATCTCTGGAAAAGGCTAAAGCTAACCCAACCCGACCATAAAGAAAAAATACACATCACTTTAACGTCTCAAATGTTTCTCTGAAACAACAGCTTTGTTCCAAAGTAAATACCTTGGTAGTCTTGTGGGTCTTGCTCTTAAGTACATATATCAACTATGGTATCATAAAATTTTAGCAGAGCTTTTAACAAAGTCAAAAAATACTCATAAAGTACATATTCTGAATGACCATGCTCTACATCTTTTATCCTACCCAAACCTAAACCGAACGACGACCTATACATATATATATATATATATATATATATATACATACACATATACATATATATATATATATATATATTTTTTTTTTTTTTTACTGTTTTTGAACTTCCTTGAATTTTCAACCAATTAGACACAGCCTTGGAAAGATATTTTTATTTTTACAATCATATACCAACCGCAAACATTTGAACATCTGACCCTTTGGCCTTTACATAAAAAAAATATGTCTCTGTAAACATATGGCCTAATAATAATGGCCATGAGAGCAACTTCAAGAATATTTATTATGACAAATTAGAGAAGCACAATAGTTATTATATACATTATCATCATCATTCATCAAACATTGTGTCCATGTAATTACAAAGTTTGTTGGGAGAGCAATGTCCGGCTCACAGCCAGGTTATAAGCACTCTTCTGCAACACTTTCCAGTTAATAAAACCTCCATATTCTGCATCCACTGCTCATGAGACTGGTCAGACATAGAGAGAGAGGTAGAGAGACAGACTCTCAGCACTCCGCTCTCCCATTATTTGTATATAAATAAAAACAATAGCAATTTACTGTAAGAGCATAAAGGGAGGGAGCAGACCTTCAGAACTGAGAGCAAGAGCCAATGGGAAATTGGAAGTGGAAAGCGCATGAAAACAGAGAGAACTAATCTGTCTTGTGTTGTTTCATTTGACAGATTTAGAGGAAATCGCCACATGTCTGCAGTCAAAATTCTATTATTTGGGGACACGACCCCTCGTGATGGAAAATGATCTGCTGCGGGCATAGCAGGGAAAAATAAGGAGGATTTTTGGAATAGGATTAAAGAAAAGCTGACAGAGAAGGATAGGCTGAGTCGTGTTTCTTTGCTTGTCATGCGTCTCTGATCCAGCCAATGAGATGGCACGAACGCTGGTTCATTTGCGAGTTTACTGGGTCACCGGCACAGCTGTGTGCAGGGAGGGCGCCAGGGAGCTGTTAAAGCAGTGTCTGGAGGTACCAGTGAGTGTTTGATCGAGAGAAGTCAGCACTAGACTGCCTCGCGATTTTTGGCTGCATGTCTGCGAGGCTGAAACAGAGCGCCGGAGAGAGTGTGTAAGCAGAAGCAGAGCCAAGGAGAGTCTTGAAGGGCATAATTCTAACTGCTGTGCATATGTGTGTGTGTTTGCATAAAAGGAGAAAAAAAAAAAGACTAAAGCCACAGGTATTGCATCAGAATTCAGGGTAATGTTCAATGAGGTGAAAAAGCAATTCAGGTCTACTGAAGGGTTACACAAACACATTTTCTATGTGTCTCTGTGTTTCCAAGACTCTGAAACGTGCAAGCATAATAATGGACTGTTTGGAAATACTCTGTAGCCATGCAGTGACCTTCAGCTTGAGCCAATATCCTCACACACTGGTATAGCGGTTGCACATATTGTTTATAAGCTACAAATCAATTTTCTCTTACTGTGGAGTTGTTTTTCTTAAAATACTTTTATCATCATCACCAGAAATTTTCTTGAGGAAATATACAGAGGCAATATTGTTATGGAAATATTTAGAATAGTAGTACAGTACGTTCTATAATCATTAAGACTGTGACTAAATTAATACAAAACATGGCAAATGTACCAATTAAGGGTGATTTCAGAGAAGATTCCACCCTCACTGCAAATCAGTCTCCAAAGCCAGGCCTCCTTCAAAATACATAAGCACAGCAGACCAGAGGCTAACCAGCGACACGATGAGGGATGAAAGGTGATTAATACTACAACAATAACGCGTCTATTCTTGCTCTGTCTGCAATAGTGTAACAAACGCACTGATAACGTATTATGTCAGTGTGAACAGGGTACAGGAAGTTATGTAAATACCAAGACAGCCTTATTGGAAAAAACGTGTCTCTACCTACATTTCTGTGAAACTCAAACAAAAACAAAAAATGTTATGTCCACAAAAAATATCCACAGTTTTGATGAACAAAAGCAAATTTTTGCATAATTACTTGACGAATATTATGTTATGTTGTTATTAATTCGAAATCATTTTAACATGCAGCAAAATTTGAAAACGGATACATTTGAACGTGTCGTCACATACATACAGCTTAATATGCATGAGTTTTCTAACAACGCAATACGCACCTGAAGCAATGTAATCCCAACACAGCAATATGTGCCTATATCATGTGATCAATCAAAGCGCTTTAGTGCCACTCACTAGATGCTAACTGCCGCCAAAGTACATAATAAAAGTATTGCAAAAATGTATTCAGAGGCACGTATTTCGAACGATTCTTGGTATGGAAATACTTGCATTGACAGGCATGTAAGACAGCCTATCAAAGCCTGAAGGAAGAGAGGAATATGATTGGACAAACATTTGATGGTTCCACGCCTTCCACATATGGTATTAAAACATTTAGATTTCACTCTGTATCTCCAAATGGCACAAATTCACCCCTGAAGGGCACTTCATAGTGACAACAATCATGGCCGCCCTATGGCCACTTCAAAGGGCCCTTCAGTATTTTAAGGAGTAGAACTGATGGACACTTTACGGCCATGATTATTTGCACAGGTTTAATTACGTGACAATTATGCCCACTTAAGTGACTTGGCAAGATGACGCAGAATTGTTGTCCAATAAAGAGTTTTTTGGTCCCCTACATCCTCCCTACTCCTCTTACCCTGGATGGTAACCCCTTTAAAGACATTGCAGCACTCAAAGCAGTTTGTTCAGAGTAACTATTAACTCGTATTGACTTTTCATATTCAATTGTAAGCTATTTTTGGTTAAATTTGGTTTTATAAGAAACACATATAAAATTAAATTACATATAAAAATTAATCATTTGTCACTGATTAGCATAGTGAGGTCCAGCTGTAATGATAAATCCCAAAAAATGTCCCATTTACCAGGTACACAATCAGAATCACTAAATGGGAACTAAACTGCTTATGAACAGCCATCTTTATAGAGTGATTCTTTCATTTGTCATTTGGTTCCTAAATGTTGCATTTTAGGAGCCAGTGGTTCTGTAGACAGTTTTTTTTAGACCTGCATCATGTTTAATTCAGCAATTGCCATTCAGCTATCATATGGAAGTAAAAATGGGTTGTTTTGCATTTTAAATTAAATTTTAGCAGTACAATTAAATTAGTCAAAAATGCTATTATTTACAGAATTGTTCATTACATTGCAAATAGAATGTCAAGTTGAGTGTTGAATTGTGCGATACAGTATTCAGCAAAGTGTGTGTTTGGGGTGTATTGCAACTAATAAATGTAATACTTTATTCTGAAAATAAAGATAAACTCTTAATTTAAGACATGTATGCTGCCATTTGACCTCTTTCGACCTCCAGGAGCGGCCAGTGCTCAATCAAGGCACTGAGGATATGCATTACAACTAAAGCCAAAGACACAGAGTTTAACCTATATGATAACACAACCTAGACTAATGCAAGGTTTGGGCCACCAAAATAAAATATAGGTTAGTTTGAAGAATAATCAAAAGCAAAAAAGTGGTCAATATATGAGAAGAACAGCAAAACCATGCAGACTTAGTGGCAGTGATGGTGGTACTGCACGTTCCACAAACCTAGTCCAGAGAATGTGAATAGCCAGCAACAATTAGGCAATTTGTCATGAATTAGAGTACGCCGTCATGGCTGGTTCCTCATTAAGTCCGTGAGTCGACAGCCTAATTGAGCAGCGTTCTCGTGTCTGGAGAAGCTTTGAAAAATGAAAAGCCTGTGCAGCACACGACCACAGCAATATTAGGATCTCTCTATTTCTTGCTCGCTATAGCCCACCCTTCCTAATGAGGTAGACTCGACTCCCCTTGCTCTGCTGAAAGCAGTAGGGGAGCTCAATAATGCTGGACACACCTGCTCCTGCCAGCAGGGGGCAACCTTAAGGATCAGCCTCACCACATCATTCCAAACCCCAGTCCTTCTCTGAGCTCTAACTCACCATCCATGCTATAACACTTGAAATGAGCCAAGTATATCATATGACTAATGCGAAAGTAATAACTGCATTTCTAGTCGCAAAAGTGCCTTAGGGTGTAGCAATAATGATGTGAAGAACTCATGCCAAAAAAAAATAAAAAACTCCACAGGGTTTGTGAATGTTTAAAAGAATAAGACTTGGTGGGTCTTGAGAAGACATTTTGCTGGAAAACACGACTCTAAGTCATAGCTCAGTTTACATGACTTCAAACTGGCCATTGTGGCCATTTTCTGGTCCACCCTATTGGAAATAAAATAAAAAAAAGAAGATAAAAAACAGCTTAACTTGGCTTTTTGAATTTTTCTCTGGTCTTCCGGCAGGGTCTTTTGGCTGGTGGTTTTAGAGGGGGGCTGATCATTCTGGTAGTCCAGCTTGGTCTGTGTAGTATGATCTTAAAACGCATAAGCTGAAATCAGCTGAAGATAGAAAGGTCTGGTTTATTTGTTTGTTTAAATACTATTTTGGTCATTAGAGTTGATAAGCTACAGACGCACATACATACATACTAGATACATATATACATACATTTCTAAAGATGATGAACATTATAAACAAACATCTATTCCTAAATATAAATGTACAGACAAATGCATTTACTGTTTTTTATTTAATTATTTTTACACTTGTTTAATGATTTATTTCTAAAGAGAAACATTTATAATAATTTCTTAATAAACTTATATGTATTAATACTTACTGATTTCAATAAATAATATTTGTATTGTATTTTTTCTATAAAGATATTTGCTTTTACATATTTAGGTATTAATATTTTAAATATAATAACTCAGATGGGGTCAGGTGGCTCAGCTTAATTTGTGTTCCAAAGTTAAACAAAGGTTTTACGGGTTTGCAACAACATGAGGGAGTGTAATTAATGACAGAATTTTCATTTTTAGGCGAACTAACCTTTTAAATTATTATTCCTAAAAATTATGCATACAAAATGTGTCTGAAATACTTTGTACAACAAATTGTGACAACATAAATATACATACAGAAACATTTTAACTGATTTATTACATTAAATAAATGTATGCATTGATTCATTTAATCACTCAAACTAAATAATAATAATAATAAACTGGTGTTATCTTTTCCAGATGAGAATGACTACATTAAAGCAGCCCAAACTGCATTTTTTTGTCAGGTGACACCTGTCGCTATTTAATCGCTATAGATGACTGTTGGATTCTGGTCAGTTGTTTCTACTTCTACTTGTGTTTAACCGCAGGGTCATCCCCCTCTGCTCTGCTAAACAGGAAGTTGAGTTTGCGAGAGCAGGGGGCCGAGGCTTGAGGTTACACTCATGGCGTGCTGCAGATCTCGGCATCTGCTGTTTGCCTTTCCTGTTTTGACGGCTACTGTCTAGCTCGCTCCAAAAAATGCTTTTGGCACCAGTGCACCCTTAACTGCCCCACTCCAACCTCATATCGTTCTGCACAAAAAGAGGAACTGACTACAACGTACATCCGCTCCCTCTCCCTCCCAACTCCCCAAACACGCCAACAAACAAGGAACTCTCCGTTCTCCAAACAGGCCTGGGAGAGGAGCGTCTGCCTGCTCAGTCTGTTTGTTTGATGGCTGAATCGAATATCAGCTTTAAAAGACAGAGACTGGCTTATGGTTTGTCAGTTATGAATCATGCCCTCTGCACGGTTGTGAAAATAAAGACATTTATCTTCACTGAACGAACGTAATGTTCTTCTCTCTAGGGTCGCTGCGGCCTTTTCAGCTGGAATGAGAATCAGTAATTGTGTGGTGAGATGTCCAAATAACAGCCTCTGTCCTGCATGTTTATTTGGCTGTGGAACGAGAAGTCTCGCGCTTTGGGAGCTAAGGCTTGTGAACTGGAGAGGAAATTATAAACTGATGTAATTGGATTATGGTTATCCTTTTATTTAGTCATGCAATGATTCATTTTCGTATAATAATTATGTTCAATGACTTTATACCATCAATATTATGGCCACAAAAATAAAATTTTGGTCCACTATAAAGAAAAGGAAACATATAAACAGAAAAGAAAGTAAGTGAAAGCACATGGCAAAGAGGTAATGTTATATAATTTATAAATTAATCAGATTATTTAAAAGCACAGTATATTTAAACATCACATTATATAATACACATTTTAATAAACATACATATACACAAATTATATATATATATATATATATATATGTGTGTGTGTGTGTGTGTGTGTTTTTATATAGTTATAAAATAATTTTTGATTTAGAAATAAATATTTTGTAAATATTTCAACATTTTACTTTGCTTACTATAGATAGACAGATAGAGAGTCAGTCAGAAAAAATTGCAAATAAAAAAAACAACTCCATTTTTAACCTTTTAGAAAATAATGATATGTCATTGTGCACTACAAGTAATATCAAACTGCAGCAGAGTTATTTACATTAGGTAAAAAAAAATATAAATAAATAAAAAAAAATGTACAGGTAACACACACAATAAAAAAAAAAAACTTGATTTTTGGAAAAAAACTATAAAAAAAACGTAGCTGTTTTTGGAAATAAAGTCTTCAAATATTGCATGAAACAACACACACACTCTCTCTCTCTCTCTCTGCATACATATGTCCATATCTGTGTGCAAATTTCATTTTGAGGGAAAATTCACATAGACATTATTAATGAGGCCATAAGTGAACAGTATGGACACATAAAAGGAGAAAGGAAACAGTAAGACTAAACATAGGGCTTTCATGCAGATACCGTGTGAGTGTATGTCCTTAAGTGCATGTACTGTATTTGTATGGATATGCACATATGAGTGTGTGTGTGTGTGCGTGCGCTGATGATTGTGAACGCTTGTGGTTGTGATCACTCCCTCTAACTCCCAACCATCTTAGTCAGCAAAGCTTTGCATTGGTTAAGTGTCTGCTTAGAGAAATTACAAACCCAGAGAAGATAAAGTCTTAAAATCCATTTGAAGGAGGGAGCATGGGGAGGACGGGAAGAGAGGGGATTTGGACATGGCACAGAATTTACTCAGCAAAAATCTCAGAGCGTAAATCAGCGTGACGAGAGTGATGGAGCGGGGAACGGGATGGAGGTATTGTGTCGGTCACATCATGGCAGGCAAAATGCAGCAGAGGAAAATACTTAAGTGGGAAGAAAACTCTTCAGGAATCCAGGGTGGCTGAATATACACACACACAAAAAACATTAAAAAAAATTCCTCAATCAAAGTGGTCGGGTTGTTCTGAACATGTGGGTGACTGGTGTGTCAATGAATAGCGCTGTCACTAACAAGCACATTTTTAATCTTCAGCATTTGAAGTGAGGAGCAGCACTCTGACTAAACATGCCGGACAACCAAGAAAGACATGAAAAAACTTTGATCATTATTGTTTGCAGGGCTTCCAAATTCTCCTAAATAGTCTTTAAAACACGCCTGCCTTTGATGTTTAACATTTTGATGAGCAGATGGAAACCCAAACTTAAGTGCAGACTGATGAAAGCCGAACATGCAAGCTTAAAGCCACAAAAAAAAAAGTGAACCATCACTTACTCACCCTCATGTTGTTCCAAATCTGTATGACTTTCACTCTTACTTCATCTCAAACTGCTCTTTTTATGGAAATGCAATGATTGGGGACTGGAGTGTTATTCATATTCATAAATATTGTATGTTACTAAATTATATTTATGCATTTCTTGAAATCCATTTATTAAATGTTAACCACTTTTTGAGCATAGACCTGAAAATTGAATTCAACTGACATAAATCTTTAATGCTTTTTAAAGAAGATCGCTTTTAAATATTACTGTCAAAGTGATGTTATAATGACATAAATAATGTCATTAAAAGAGTTAACTGAAGTTTATTATTATGAAAAAAAGTGCAACAACAAAAAATATATATTATTAATGAAATTTAAAAATCTCTAAAACTGTGAGAAAAGAGTTTCCCATTCATTTCAATTTAATGCTGCATTTTTTTTAGCTTATAATATCCAAAGAACACCAGTGGTATCATACAAATAGTTCATATCACTCATACAATACATTCAAAGTCTTCTGAAGCTAATCAATGGCTTTCTACAAGAGGTTTCTGTTATTATTTAGGGATGATTTATCCTCCACTCAGTTGATTAAGTTGCCTGGTGATTCAAATCTATAAATAAGCTCAGTGTGTTTTTGAGTGAATTGCCAGGTCAAACAGATCACTGGCTAACTATTTTCCTGTCTCAATACAGCCTGGAAAGTCGTGAAGACAGAATTCTTTTTATTTTGGGTAAACTATCCCTTTGAGTAGTAAATAATCACTTCTTGTGTGAAGTTCTACAACTCTCCAGTAGATCTCTTCACATTAATTTACACCATTTTACAATTTTTCTTTCAAGATTATCAATGATATACTCAGTCTTAAGGTTTTTTTAAATGAAAAAGCGCTTCGGTAATATGTGATAAGAGGACGAGCAAAACAAGAAAATAAAAACTTCTCCAGCCATGAAAAAACAATCCATAATTCATAGTCTTCTGTCTAGTCTGGGGGCAAAAGTCATAGTGACATCTATTATTGATCGTACACTTCTTACGTTATTAATTCACAATTCGAGCTTGAGGAAGAGCGAGACATGAGAGCTGACAATTTCTGCTGTGCATGGTGATCTTCAAAAGACAGCATCATGAATGCAGAAAGTCTTTTAGACATGAGAGACAGCAACGAGCGCTCAATTCAGTTCCTCTTTTTAAAACATTGGTAAAAACATTATACTTTGCTGTTTCTAATGTAAGAAAAAAAACCTTTGTTCAGGGTCATTTGAATCCTGTTATTGTTTAGCCTTTATTGTTTATTGTTTGTCCTGTTATTATCATTTCCACAAGAAATGACTCCAAATGATTCAGTGCCAAAGTGAGCTGTCACAATGATTCAGACTGAATCATAAACTGATTCATACTGTTTTGCTAACATGTTTGACCAGCTCATCGTAAACAATCGACTCTGCATGTGTGAATCAGATATCACTATCTTTAAGAACCTAAAAGCATTCTCACTTTGAGTGCCAGAATACAGTAAAGAAATCATGAGCCATTAGCCTGGCTCATAAAATAATAGTCCACACACACACACACACACACACACACACACAATTATTTAAGTTATATCATGAGTCAAGTGTTAATTATTTAGTAGAATAAAAAGGTCAAAAGCTTGGAATCAGTTAGATTTACTTTATTTTTTACATTTAAATGCAATAATATTAATAATAATAATAATAATAATAATAAAAAATATTTTTTTTTTCACATATTCATTTGATTCAAAACTGTATGTGCGTATGTGTATATGTATATTATTTCCCCCCCACATATTTGATTAAAAACGGCATGTATGTGTGTGTGTATATAATTGTATAATTTATCAAATAAATGCATTGAAAAAACATAAGACACTCAACAATAATATTGACATTTCTAATATTTGGTTCTATTTCATATAATTTAAAATGTCATTTATTGCTTTGAAGAAAAGTTGAGCTTTGAGCATTAGTATCAAATGACCCTTAATTTGCATTTGAAAAAATAATTACATTTTAAAGGCCTTGTTTGCATTAAATAATTTCTAAAGCCATAACTGCATATCACATTTATAGGATTAATATAGCTACTGTACTGGAGGGACTGAACTACCATATCACTACTGAGAAATGTATAGTTAAATGGATAGCTTCAGTATTTGTAGGCATGCAATGACCTAACACTGCCTGGATGAAGCTGTAATACACACGGGTCCCTAGAGAGCGGTTGGATTTCAGAGTCTGTCATTGGTTCTTCCTGTGGGGGAGGTCAAAGGGGAAAGAGCTAACACTGAGAAACTGAGCGGCCCCTGAATAGAAGAATAGATGGCAGGAGAGAGCGCGAGAGTAATGGCGGGTGTCCCATACATCACCCTTTCTCCAAGCCTGCAGGATGCCCCCCGTTCACGATTTGTAACCACCGGGAAGAAACGGCCCTGTCATTGTGAGCAAGTAGGTCAGCGGACCCCAAACAGCTGAGAGAACACAAATCTGTCAAATATACGGGCAAGAAGAGCATGGAGCACAACAAAAAACATTGCTTTTAGACAAGTATTTTTGCTTGGTTGCGTAAAATACAGTTTGAGCTGCACAAAACTATTTAATGGTACTTAATTTGATAAGTCTCATTACAAGGACAGAAATGTCAAAAAAAGACTGCTTATTAATGTTTTGTTATTTGGTCACCAAATCATGCAGAAAAAAATAATCAAGAAAAAATACAATAAAATATTCAGTTAATTTAGCTTTTTTAATTAAAACATTAATTAAATTAAAGTACAATTACAATAAAGAAACAAGCAAACAAACAAATAAATAAATATCAAATATAATTAACAATATCGGTCCCCTGAGGACATTCATTATTGTGTCAAGGTCAATAAGTCTCTTAAAATATCTGATAATCTTCAAAATTATCAACTATCCCAAAAAATTATATTAATTCATAATAATTCAAAGCATAAAGCAAATATTATATTACTTTTTTGCTGGTTATACCACATGAAATTTTCTTTAAACGTAAACCTTTCCTGAAAAGGTAACAACAGTAGTTGGCCCAATAAATTGAACTAGAACTTAACAGCTATTATTAATGAGCAGCAAATAAGAAGTCGATTAAGGCAAAAGACATAGATCAATAAATTAATAATGAGAATTAGTCCCTAAACTAAAGTGAGACCATTTTTCCTTTGTGTTTTTGAAAAGTTTCACATACCAACTAAAATACTGTCAAAATGCTTCATGAAAAGAAAAAAAATGCTGTGCTATGCATGCTAGGCCAGTAGCTGGCGATGTAAAGAAACACTATGTACCTACGCACATGCACAGAGTTAATATGTAATATATACACACGACACCAGTTTTCACAAAAAAAAAAAAAAAAGCATCAAAAAACGCGCACTTTAAAATCTATTTAAAAAGTTGTCTTTTTAAATACTGTAAACTCTTTGTCCTCAAATATATGGTTACCTAAATCCTTGTATACCAATATTTTAACTATAATTTCCCTTATTTAGCCTGTATGCAATAATCAATAATAATGACACCGCCTGAAGCCTCCATAAAATAAAACAAGTGCGAAGGACAGGCAAATGCGTTTATCTATATTGCGTCTGGTTACATAAAAATAAATCACACACATTTCAGTGTGCATTATGTGCGTTTACATTTCTACTGAAAGGGCATAGCCAAAAGGGTTAATGTAATGAATGACATCTGACCTCACTGTCAACTCAGGACATAGCTACACACACACACACAGAGCATAGGATACAGACATCCATGCACACACACACACACACACACACACGCAGGGGGCCTAGCATCTGGCTAAGCTATCAATGCTCTTACAGCGTCTCTTGTCAATTTACGAGTCCTGTTTTTCGAAGTTAGTGCTCACTGTGGTGCTTTAAATATGCAGCTGAGGAGGCCAGAACCCCATCTTTGACCTCAATGCAGCAGTGTATTCCTGCTCTCCAGCCTCACTCTTATTACAACACACATAACCAAATGAAAAAACGAAACAGAAGGGAGAGCAAATACTCACAATGACCACTGGGTTCAGGATTGTGTATAAACCACTTCAGCATTTTGGCAGACGAAAGCAGAGTTGGGCAACAAGGTCAGCATTACAGGTTACACTGCCTCAGAAGTGTGGGAAAAGCATGGCTCTCTGCCGTATGCCTTGATTAGTCACTGCTTCTAAAGGGAAGCCAGGTCCAGTTTCTCCACAATCCCGGTTTAAGAGCGACCAGAGTCATCTGTCTGTCACTGCCGGCTTCCAGTCACACAGACAGGCAAACAATGAGGAGGAAGTCATGAAATCAGCCACAGCCTCTGGTTTCTGTTGTGTCTGGGAAAGGCCTCAGCTCCCACACAAGAACCTGTGGAGTGGACAAAAGAGAGAAGGTCAAAGATGATTCCGGAAAACAACAAGGTTCTGGCCCGCAGAGTGTGTAAAACCCCGTCCTACTGTTATTTTAAGCTATCAGGAGTGCATTCCTTCCGAGCTCTGGGCTTTCAAACACTTACACAATCAGTCAAAAGGCTAGGCAGGGAGAAAGACCTGTGCATTTCTGAACAAGTTATACTATTAGAGACTATTCTCAGGGAGTCTTGAGACTTTTCCCCCTTTTTCAAAGGATTAGTTGAACAAAAAAATATTTAATTCACCCTTTTGTCATTCCAAACATTGTTCCACACGTTATATCGTTATATATATTACGAAGAATGTATCGGTCACTCTTTCCATGAGCTTAAAATAAAAAGGCACTGTAGATTTCGCATTCTAAAATCACCCTAAATGTATATTAAAAAAAAGTCTGTATGACTTCCCAAAGTCACATGACAAAAAATAAATGGGTTTGGACTTTAAGATGAATTAATAATGATACTTTGATTACTTTATTTTGTTGTCTTATTGTAATCGTATTTAGATGCTAGTTATGATCAAGTAGGCTGAACAAGATTTGTTATATTCAAAAAATATATAAGAATATACGTTTTTTTATTAACTTTTAATCAATACTATGTAAAGCAGCTTAAGTTAAAGCGCTATAAAAAAAAGTTGACAGCTGAGAGTAAAGCTTAAAGGGGTCATCCGATGCTACATGCACTTTTACAAGCCGTTTGGACTGAAATGTGTGTTGGGAGTGTGTGTACACAACCACCCTACAATGATAAAGATCCACCAGTAGTGTTCTTTTAAGGGGTTAGGGTGAAGATTTAAAGGGGAAGTACACAGAATAGAGTGATTACTAAAGAGCTGTTTTTGACAAGGGAAAACGGGCGGTTTTTACACTATCTAGGAACACACTATATCGATAAAATATGGATATAAGTGAAGGGAAACACAGCCTTCGAGCTGACTGTGGAACCAAGATGTTAAGGCCACAACCTACTGGTGAAGGGGCAAAGTAGGAGCACAATCAAGACTGACTCCGTTCTGAGTCCGACTGCGGGGCAGGGAGGGGGATGGAGGGGGATCGCCTTGGCATCGGGGAACCCCCTGCAAAGGGCACAGCGCAAGCCAACACCAACCGGTCTTCCCACTATCTGCTTGTCTGATTTAAGACACGGGAAGACACAGCCTCCTCGTGGAGGTCGTAGAACCTGGCGAAGGTGTTCAGTGTCGCCCAGCACCCAGCTCTAAAGATGTCTGCCAAAGAGGCACCATGCACCAACGCTGAGGTGGAGGCAACACTCCTTGTGGAGTGAGCTCTCAGACCTAGGGGACACGGCTCTCCCTGGTATAAGTATGACAGGGAGATGGCTTCCACCATCCAATGGGCCAGCTTCTGTTTGGAGACAGCATTCCCTTTCTGCTGACCTCCAAAGCAGACAAAGAGCTGCTGAGAGCGTCTGGCACTGGCAGACGCTCGCAGAGCGCTCGCGGAGCACTCTTGTCCCGCAAAACGTTCTGCACAGTCACCGTGCAATCCCCCAGGCGCCATTTCTCTTTTTGATTGACGCCCGGTTGCGCAGGAGAGACCTCTCGCGGCACTGTGTGCACTAAATGGCGGGGTCTCTTGCTAACGACCAAAAAGACTGGCACTCTTTTGAGCCTTTAAAAAGGCTGCCAGTCTCGCGGGTCCGTTGACAGCTGCCCAGTTGAAGATGCTGCAATGACGAGAGAGCATGAACTTGGATAGGAACTCTTAAAAATGAAATTGTTCTCCTCCAGCAGACTCGATACATCAGACGAGGCTCCGAAAGCGAAAAGCTGCATGTGCAATCCAGCCGGGCTCTCTTATACTCACGCTGTGCACCTGGCTGTGATTATTGCACGCCGATATTCATTGGCCTTTTCCAAAGACTCGAAGGAGATTGGTCTCTCATGCGAGATCCCATATGTAACGTCGAAGTGAACTCGACTGAAGGGGAACAAAGGCAGATCTGTGAAAGAGAAACAATAGCTTTCATTTAAGCGGCCCCAGTCTCCGCAATCAGCAGCGACTCTTACATCCTGAGCGGCTGCTACACTGCAGCTCTCTCTGATTACAGATAAATGCACACAGGCAGGAGTCTAATTTGCCCTTATTATTCAAAATCTTTCCCCTTCTTGTTCTTGTTTTCCACTTCACTGCTTTTGTTTAAAAATGCACAATTGAGGCAAAAGGCACCATGATGATGAGCAACTCCATTTGAGCACCAGACAGTTTTGCTGCTGTTGTCAGAACTGACATGGTTGTTAATAATTGTAATAATAAACACTGTTTGCAGATATCTGTGTTTTTTTTTGTGTGTGATTCTGTCATGTTTCCTGAGCCCTATATCTGTCATCGCATTCCTCTCTTAATTTAAGCATGATGCTCGGCCCAGACATCTGCGCCACATTTTATGCGCAGTTGCATAACACATTCCCTTGCTTATGCCACAAATAAACACATCCATTACTAAAATGGCAGCTTCCCACGCACAAACACACATTGCACAATATGTTTGTTTCTTCTTCCTCATTAGATTTGTATCATTCGCCTCCTCGCAGTCAATTATGCCATTCAGAACATCCTGCTGGGCCTGTAAGTAGGAGACTTCACGTTTTTGAAGATGATGTAGGGGAATGTATGCACCCCCTGACTCTGGTGTTGGGGAGCAACAAACTAAAAGTAGCATGGCAGTAGATCATCTGTTTTAAAAGTAGCACTTTTTTTCAACAAGCAGCGTGCAGTGGGATACAGCCCTACCTTGCTGTTTTTGTGTCACTTTGTTTCACTTTGGCCCAGGAAGTGCTATCTTAGTATGTCTGTGTCTCGCAAATGATGTTGAGAAGTCTGATTTATTTAGTCGGTTAAATCTGAGTCTGTACCGGTGATGATGTTCATGTACATTTAATAAAAATCAGAATTGACAAACAAAAATTAGCAAATATATCATTTACATTAGTGAACTGCATGTTAACTCAGTAGGTTTGATCAAAATTGGATGTGTGGCTAGATTCATTTTATGTTCTTTTATCTAGTCTTAATACTAAATGTAGCTGTTTTTGTAAGAATTGTTCGATAAGGTTTACTAGCATGAAATTAATCTAGCATGGATGATATATATTAGGACTGGGATGATAAATTAGTGCATTGTGAACAGAGAAATGATACAGCATTGATTCTGGGATTTTCTGATATGAAACTGTGATGCTTTTAGGGAGCTGCTTGAAACTACGTTCTCCATGTGGCATGCAGAACGTTCGTCAGCCAATCAGATTCAAGCATTCAAATGCATGTAAATTGTCTTTTCAATTTTTTAAAATGTTTAACAATTATATTTAAATAATTTCATTTATTTATATGCAGATAGTCTTTATGATGATATCCAACAGGAGTCAAACAGGAGGGCACTCTAATTCACCTCACTGTCAGGCACTAGTCAAACAAGTGCAGAAAAGATACAATGAACTCTGGTCAGTTGATGTTGTCAGGTCATATATCAGAAAAAGCGAATCTTCCGGTCCTCTCAGCAATTCTACTGTGCTTGTAGCACATGTTCTTCAATTGAAAGCACAAATATGGTTGTTTACTGTATAACATTTGCAAATGAAACTATAAGTATGTCATCAGCTAAGGCGATTTTGTTATATTTGTGTTTAGGAATATGTCTCTGAAATGCAGTGTTTTCACGCACGTCCTGATTTTGCTGAGTTCTACGTGTTCCAGGGTCAACAAATTTTATAGATGACTGACACTGATGTACAAGCACCAAACACTGATTGTAAGCCTAAACTTCACAAAAACTATAAAATGGTTCTTCAAATCTGATTGGCTAGTCACAATGTTGTCCCACAGTCAACAAAGACGCTGACCCAGGGACACGCCTAACTCAGCAAAATCAGGTTACTCTTCACTTCAGCCTTATATATTTTATTGTTAATATTTCTATATATATATAATAATATGTGGGCCCCCTGCAAACAGGGGGGCACGTCGAGTCGTGGCGACGGGCCTGGATCCGCATCATCTTCAGCAGTGGCAGCTTAGCCAAAATAATCTAAATAACTTAGCCGCTGTGATGTGTTCATCAAAAAACTAAATTAGAAAAAAGGAAATTATTAACTTTTGTAAAGTTAGATTTAGATTTAGATTAATCCATATTTAAATTAGAGCTAAGTGTTTGATAACTCATATTTCCTACTTGTTGAAGGGCACAGGGAAATATGGCACTTATTATATTTAGGTTTATGTGAGCAATAAGTTGACTTTAATTATAAATTGTTGTTTATATATTAAAATAAAACAAATAATCATAGAAACATCAGTAGTATTATCGATATCAGTGATACTCGCCTTATCTAATACTCATGATTAATTTCAGAAAAATGTGTGCTTAATTAGATAAAAATTGTTAATGGATTGACAGCACTTTTGATCTGGGATTCTTGCCTGTTGTTTTTGGGAGTAAAATTACAGGGATGAGGTAATCAGTGAACACTCTGCAAATGAGATGTTGGAATGTCTTACTGATGAGCAGCTCTTGTGGCTTCACTCGACTTGACTTTTGTACTTGTTTTATCCATGCAAGATGATAAAAAGCAGAGGGGAAGAGGAAGATAGGGGAGAGAGAGGTAAAGAAAGAGAGAGGAGATTGCACCTCTGTGCTTAGGTGTGTGACTGACAGGTACGCCTCAGACACACTCAGGCTGCATTTCAAAAGTGAGGCATTATTCCAAAAGCAGAAGGTACAGCAGACCTTCCTGTGCCCTTGGGTACACAGAACTTTTAAAAAAAGAGAAAGTGGGGCGAGTGAGGGAGAGGGAGAATGAAAATCCACAACTTTCCACAGTGTTGGTTATTGATTTAATGCGTTATGAAAACGGAGGTTTGAATGATGTGAAAATAACAGTTATGGCAGGGTCCTCAATATTCTGTTTGCTGTGTAAGGTCATAAATCAAACATCAGTAGCATGTGATGAAGAATTCCATCATACTCTATTTGCTGGATGTCAAAAGCAGATCCTGGTTTCTGTATTTTTTTGTTTTTTCTGCCTTGGGCCTGTGGAACAGACTATACCATAGCACACTGATTCCCATACATGTTCAGGTGTATTTGTAAAGATAAATAAATAAATAATAATAATCTGAATTTTAGAACATTACTTTTTGGCAGAAACATCTCCAGCATGAGTTGAGATGTAAAGATAATCTTTGTCAAACCAAAATGTATTCAGACACTTCAACATTTCTCTCATATTGGAGTTCATTCGCTAAGTTTAGAAAATGGTAATAAATTATGAAAGTCAAACTGTGAGTTTAATAATATCTATATTTGGTTTGACTGTAGCTTCAATGCAAGCAAGACATCTAACCATCTGACAAATGTTTGATCAGTTGCCTAAAAATAGTGAAGAATCTGAAGTATTTAATGTCATTGTTTCTTTGTTCCTTGTCTTATGCTAATTTCTAGGTTTACATTACTTTTTGAATTCCAGATTTCTTTTTTTCTTTCTTTTTTTTACATTCTTTTGGGATTATATATGCAATGGATTTCTGTTCTTTACTTATTTTCTCCATCACATCTCTCAAATGATTGAAACCAATTTAAACGAATGCCAGCATAAATTTACACACTCATCCTACCTAACTCTCAACCTTCTCAGTGCAAATTTGCAATAATAAAGTAACCCTTGCATTTCTTGTAATTAAACTAACATGTGTTACAGATTTGTCACAATTTGGACAAATGGTGTTTGGTCTCACGGGTGACATTTCATATTATTGTGCTCCATTGAAAATTAAATTCCACCATACAAAAGTGTAAACGGTTTATTTTTTGTTAAATGACCCATAATGGATTTGAAAAATAAATTAGCCATTAGGTATTTCTTTAGAAAGTTTTAATTGCTTCCTGAAATGTTAAGTTCTGAAAGACAAACACGCTCTGGGGGTCTCATTAAAGGGAGTGACATGCTAAATTACTTCCTGTACAATATGAATAGACATGTTTCTGGTTTAAGCCTCAGTAGGAGTATGGACTAAAAAAAAATGGAAAAGACTGTCATAGAGGATCATCACAAGACCTGGGATAGTGTTCTTAGCTGACCCAAATGGCCCTGCTTAATTACAAAAAACTACAAAGATAATTTTATTTTTTTATTATTTATTTGTTGATTTGCTTGTTTATCATTGTAAATGCAAAAGAAAAAGAAGAAAAGGTATGCACTTATCTCCTTGTTCTCCACTTTTAAAAACTTGTACCGATCATTTTAAACTTTCAGGACATAAAAGGACCAGCCAGTGCTTAGGATTTTTGGCACATTTTCACATCCTAACCCTTTTTTAGAACTACTGCAGCTCTCTGCTAGAGGAACGCCGTGCTTTCTTTTCTACATCCCTGTGCTTAAAGACTGGACAGATGGAACATTATGTAGGCTACACCTATTCCAAATGCTCATAACAAAGTCCAAACTCTTTCCCACATGCATAGATTGTCTTTTCATGGAACTACGGAACATTTTATACATTTGTCATGATCACTACAAAGTACAAACATAGGCCAAAAGCACCTGTCCACTTTGAATAGTTCACAGAGAGATTAAAACCTGATTAAAACCAGGCCTCTTTGCGTTGTGTGAAACTAATGGATCATTATTTATGATGATGATTTAAAAGTCATTATTTATTGGCAAAAACATAATGGCTTCATTTGGTGTGAGGTACATCCACTTAATAATTATTCAAATGACTGCAAGAACAAGGCAAAATACTTTTGTATACAAAAATTGACTAAAAAGTGAAGGTATTGTCAGGATCAGCTGGATGTGCCAGCCCAGGCCACTGGATGACACTCCAGACCCCTGAGAACTTTGAACTTTGATGTCTGTCTCTGTTTGTAACCCAAACTCATGCCACACCCCCACTCGTTTGTTGTCATAGTGTTTTATTGTTGTCTTCGCCCCGTTTGTGATGTATAAATCCCCCGAATATCCTTTGTGAACTCATGGTCCATTGCACTGTAATCTCGTCTTGTTTTTCATTCGTGTTCCTGATCATTGTCATTCTGTTTGGATTTACCGTTGCCGACCCTCACTTCCGTTTTGGATTATCACCTTGCTTCTCTCTTTGGACTCTGACCCACGCCTGGACACTGACGACTCTTCTGTTTACCTACGTTATTCCTGTTTGCTGATGATAGACCCTGCCTGTGCGACCTTGTTTTGCCCAATAAACAATCTGCATATGAATCCACTCACTCCCTCTCCTCTCAGTCGTGACAGAATGGACCGTCACGGAGGATTCAGCGATTGTTTTGATCAGCGCTACACCCAAGACTACGCATCGCCTCACAGGCAGGATTACAAACGTGTACCAGAGACATTTTTACGTTCGCTGTTTCAGTGAGGACGCCACGTTGATGAGTACGTCACGGACTTCATCTCGGTGTCTCATCTTGCAAAGGTCAGTGAGGAAAGACTTAAGGGGTACTTTCTGTCAGGTCTGGATCTGGTTGTTTTGCGCGACCTGCCCAGTGAGGACCCCGACTACTCCCTAGAACAGATAATATACTTTGTTTTATTTCAGTGTGGTTCCTGTTTCACCGTTGGTGAGGTAGAAGAGGACGTTCCCGTGCACACTCCCAGACAGAGTAATCGCCGCACCACCAACATCAACGCGAGCCGAAGTGTGACATTAAAGATGACATTAAGACATTATTCGAAGTTGTCAGCAGTGAACTGTATTATATAGTCCCTAGACCCTAATTTAACAACACTACCAAAAAAACTAAATTTTTATAAAATTTTTCCAAGAACATAACAAGAATGCATAATTTACAATCACTTTGAACAGTAAAAACAAACACACAAGCATATCATGTTCTAAAAGTATTTTTTTAATAGTCATACTGTA
This sequence comes from Enteromius unitaeniatus, assembly GCA_032359435.1. NCBI lineage: Eukaryota > Metazoa > Chordata > Actinopteri > Cypriniformes > Cyprinidae > Enteromius > Enteromius unitaeniatus. The sequence goes on from JAUMHI010000021.1 coordinate 1,733,843, forward strand.
ATTTTATTTACTTTTGAGCTGTGGGCAGAATTCAGCGAAATTCTGGAGATTCAACGAAAATTCTGCAAAAGTTGTCCCTGCAGAATGTGAGGAAGCAGAAATGTCCTCCTCTTCTGATTCAGTTTTCACCTGTGATCACAATTAGAGAAAATGCACTGCAAAAAAACTAAAAAAGAAATCAATAAAAGAACAAAATGTTAAAACATGTCAAGTCTGCATAATGTACAAAGCTTATATTTAACCAAATATAAAAAATGACTTCTGTTCTTTAAGG